>OZ024892.1:31068464-31615964 GCA_964017195.1 Siderastrea radians
CCTTAAGGATAGATTCTTTAAACGACTTCTTGCCTGGACTTGCATCTGCAGTTCTGCACAGCACCGCCCTCCTTCATCCATCCGGGTGTTTTTTGTCTTTTTCAATTGCACAACTCTCACGACAGAAAATACACTGTTCTTTAAAGCTAAATCCCTGTACAGTTGAGCAACGTTGCTTTATCGGCGGTTGAGACGGGTCAGATTCAGCAGCAGAACTTTCTCGTTTTCTATGTCTATTTAATCGTTCCTTGGAAGTATATGTTGAGACACAGTTTCGGTGGCATCCTATCGTCACATTTGGATTGTCCCTCAATTTCTCTTCTAGAGTCAGATAAAAGTCATCTTTGTACTCTTTACTAAACTTGACAATTGTTTGGATTCTAGCAGGTCCTGCTATTGTAAGATTGCCATCTTCACAATTAAACTTGGACTTAAAAAAGCATCTACTTGCCATCCTTATATCTATAAAATCAAGATAATACACAGCCCTCCAAAATCAACTTGAGAGTCAGATTTTTCTTAGACATATAACATGGTGGGCTGACAAAATAACCTATGACAGCGTGTAGATTATCTTGAGATATATCTAGTCCTAAAATATCTGTGATGATGTCGAGTGGCATGTTTTATAACATGAAAATATTCTCAATATATAATCATTTATCATGAATCTCTGTGCGAGATCTTTCATTAGCGATATGTTCGCTACGATTTACAATGCTGAGAAACGCCTATTTAAATGAGGCACAATGTAGAAAGAAATAAAAACAAGTTTTCAAATTAAACATTAGTTCAATAGTGATCTTTTTTAAACGAATTATATCTTATACTCAAGTTTACAAATCTTTTAGCCGGACGTTTTTCAAGAGGATGGATTTTTTCGGTCAAAAGGCATTTTGTATTTACGTTTATCGAGCACGAAACTTGCACAAAATATTGTGCTAACTGCTGTATAATGACACAGAATAGGAAGAACAGATAATATAAAACCTTCTTAAGGGTAAATGTACCTTTGATACACTAGAAAAGTTATTTTGTAAGACAAATTTTATCGAAATACTTACAGTCATGACAGTGAAGTGAAGGCAGCCATCTTATATGACCGGGTGACCTGGGTACTAGTCCTTAGTCCATGGATGAAATGGTTAAACTTGGATTTTTTTAAAGATTTTTAATGCCATACGAGATGGATAATTTGCACAAGGCAGCAAAAAACATGAATTTGCAAAAAAGTCTGCAGAATTGTGCAAAATGAATCAAAGACAAAGAATTGAGAGATTGACCGAGTTAAACCACAGGGAGCCCAGATCCACTGAAAGACTCCCTGCTCGTGAGGAAAAAGTATCCCTTAATATCTCGTGATGCCCAGAGGAAGCGAGGTGGCATCAGATGGATTATGAAAGACCCTTCATAGCACTATAATTATTTGCCCAAAAACTTTGTATGGAAGTACTTGCAAGGTAATGCAAAAAATCTGCGTTTGGCTGCCGGACTATACCTATTACGGACCTGTAAAACCCTGATGCATGTCAGGAGAGGCTTGGAAACGAATTTCAACGCCTGGTTGATTTTGTTCTCAAGCCGTGTCCGTAATTTCCTTGTTCGTAATTTCAGTTTCTTCTTTGTTAGGTACATTTATTCCATTTACCTACGTTCGTTGGAAGTATAGTCATCTTCCTGGTCCAAAGAGGGATAGCTTTTTACTTGGAAACATTCCTCTTATTCGCCGAGAACGAGAACCCCGGAGAATTATGCATGAGCTGGTGCAAGATCTTCACAGTAAACACGGCCCTGTAGTACCGTGTTTTTTACATTCCACAGCCCGCTTATTTTCGTATCTGATCCATGAATCACAAGAAAATTACTGGTCACTGTTAATTTGCCAAATAATCCTCGCGTTTACGCGCATCTTTGAGACTTCTATCTCAGCACCGAACCAATTAAATTCGCGGTCTCGAAGGTGGAGTTGACGCGTTCGAACTCGGCCTCAAAGGTATCATATGGCGATGGGGTATTCAACAGTCTCCTTTACTCGTCCCTCTCATGTTCCATGGTCCGTTCTTCTTGTACATTCCTGCTTTGATTATCGACAGGCTAAAAATAAATAAAAGAAGAAAAAGGAAAACATAAAAATACTGAAACGCACCAATTTTTAGCCAGCAAATATATATGAATGCACCGAGGAATTGAACTTTTTACTTTGTGGGATTAAACGTTTTACATTTGCATGTAAGGAAATTCTTAAATAACACACCAAACAATCAAACTTTATCAATAATTCAGTTCATTGACGTGCCGCATGCGTGCTGACAAACAAACAAACAAATAAACTGCTATCAATTTTTCCTAACAACCAAAATTTCAACTGCATGTAGAGCACGCTCCGCGAGAACGATACCCACCAAAACTGTCAAAGTATTGTCAAACTAAAAAGCATTTCTAACCATAAGAGTACTTACCTTTTCTACGGGAACCGGTATCTCCGCATCCTTTGGCTGGATGTTGTTGCTCTGATTATCAACGGGCTAGCTAAAGAGAACAACAAAAAAGGAAATTCTTTCAAGAATTTCCTTTTCTCGCTAAACAGTCAAACTATATATTCAGTTATTTAGTTCATTGTCGTGCCGTTGTAAATATTGTTAGGAGAAAAAATCCAATAATTCGTGGCTTGAGACTAAAAACATAACTATAGTTTTCGCCCGTGTTTACCGTTGTTCTTTTTAGAATGCAATAAGTTATCGCTTATGTTTGCTTTTGGATTATTTTGTTTGCACTTTTCCTCGCCTTTAGATAAAAAGAGATGTTTTATGAATCTGCCCTTTTGACTAGGTCTAGCAACTGAAAATACGAAACTTTCAATAGATTTAAAGCCGTAAATTAAAATAGAGTTTATGGATTTGTACTCCCTTAAAAGGACGAAAGGTTTCTTTTATACCCGATGTAGCCTTAGCTGTAGCCGTTGTTTTGTATTCGCTGAATAGCGTTCCATTTCATAATGGACCAGAAGCTTCACTTGTATTTTTAGCTGTTATCCCTTTTCTCTATTTCATGAATAGAGTCCAGTTTTACAATAGAATAGGATTTCTTTGAATATAGGTTTTAGTTTTAGAGAAATGTAAACTTCTTTGTATTTCGAATTGTTCCTTTTTGTCGTACTTGCTAAGCTGGCTTTATCCAGCCTTTCCTCATAGAATGATTTAGCAACCGATGGTATAAATTGAGTGACCTTGTAATTGTAAGTTGGGTCACATCCCCGAGAGGATTCACATCGCGGGGAGGTTCACATCTGATTCACATCGGATTGGCAGTTGATTCACATCGCCAAGAGCCGATTCACCTCTGATTCACGTCTAGAACGCATGTGATTCGCATGATTCAGAAATCTCGACGATTAAAGTGTGTTTGAAGTCAATCTCCGTGTGTTGTCCGTAGTTCAGTTGTTATTAGTTCCCGTGCGTACCAGGAATTTGTGGGGAGATTCCGTTCCCGCTAGCTAAGGGAGTTGCAGAGCTAAATTCCCCGAGTCAAGTGTTCATTTTCCCGCCAATTATCGTCCAGGAAGTTAACGGTTTTCCCTGCGAAGCCTCAGAGTGGAAAAACCTATCGTCACAATATCAGCTTCTTCAACGTACATGAATGCACCAAAGAATTGAACTTTTGGGAATTAAAAAGTTTCCTAAATAAAGTCTTTCAAATAGAGAATTGTGTTGAATGGGATCGAAATAAACCAATCACGAAGTATGTTAATTCATTAAAAATCTGTAAACAACAAACACTCAGTTGTGCTATTATGTCTATGTAAATGCGTGCTATGTAAATTTAAAGGATGAAAATCACAAACAATTAAAACACTGTGCATGTTTTCTGAGAGGGAAGCTTACTACAGATATAATCTTTGAAGAAAGATATCTATTTTTTCTTTCAAAAATATCGAAAACCGTCTTACACAAAAATATTAGGCATGCCTAAAACATCAGACTACGTTAAGAACAGGGTCATTACTCTGCGCAAGCAAGGCCTCAATTTTTCTGCTATCGCACGCACATTAAAGGAAAATGAAGACATTACGATATACCGCCGCACAATTTCTAAAATAGTGAAGAAGTTGGCAAGATTTCCGCACAGTCCCATACTTCATTATGCATGCAGTTCTTTGTTTAAAGAAAACAATAGCGCGCATTTGTAATGCACATTTCTAATGACTCCTTTTATTCAACAAAGTTTATATTTTTTTTCTAAGTCCATATGGGCTTAGAAAAAGTTAGCGGAATTCGGGTCAGAAATAAGGAAAATCAAGCAATTTTTTTTAATTTTTGCACTTTTCCCGTGTTTTCTAATCTGTTTCGAGCTTAAACTTTTAGAAAAAATGCGTATTTAAGTCGTCAGGTTAGCGATAAATGAGGTTATAGACAGCGCGTATTTTGTAAACGAAAATAACAATTTTTAAAAATAAAAGGATATCTTACCTTTCTTGTGTCTTGAGTCGTTTATTTTTGCTTTCCTTCTTCACATGGAGCCAATGCTTGTAGACCACGAATTCATCGTATTTTATTTTTGCTTTCTCTCTTGAAATGTAGCGTGTAGGATCACGAACAGTGCATAGAGTGCTACGCGGAACATTTATGGGTCCTTGCGGACCTCATAAAGGTCGGCAATGTGCTTGATAATGTTGCCAAAAGGATCCTCTCCATAGTGCTGACGCCACATATACTCCTGTAGGTAGCTTTCGAAGAGTTCTTTGGACGTTCCTGTACGGGGCAAACCTCGTTTTACACACCACCATCTATTTTCAATGCCCTGTGTGTGGGCACCGGTGTCTAGGTCTACGAAGTTTACGCTGTGGTTTACTGTGAGATGAACATAGCCCTCATCTTGCAAGCAATCATAAGCTTTCCACATGTCGCTCATCACGCGCGTCCCTGGCAATATGTGAGTGCGTATGTGGGTAAAAGTGTATCTTTATCCCTGCGCTCTACCGGAACAAGGAAGCAGGCCTTCGTTTCGCGGCAAATACTGCCAAAGACCCACTGTCCTTCGATGTAGCGACCGCGGTGATACTTCATTTTGCCAAACTTGGACTCATCAATCTCGACAGTTTTACCTGCACCGCCTATTAGCCCCGCATGGTGTTCCATGATTCTGTCGGCACAAACCTCTCGGCAGTAGTTATACCAATCCACTACCGTTTCTGTAGACGTGGTTTCATCGTCTAGTGAGGTTTCGTGCACTGCTTGAGTAGTAGTAAATTTGTGCGCCCAAGCGTAAGTTAGGGCAAGTATTTTTTCAATGGAAAACTTGCTACCAGAAAACTATGAGTTCTGGCGCAGTGGTGCCATTCCATTGCAGCTTTTCTTCGAGCACCACCACTCGTACCCGTCTCGCGATGAGGTTCGTCGTGTCCAGCTGAGTGGTTTCGAGCAGTCAGCTCGTGGACATTTTACTGACGACGCAAGCAGGTTGTGTTCTTTGCACCACTCTATGCACCAGTCGTGATCCGCCAGGATTTGACAAAGTTTAAAGAAGTTCAGGCGAGACATCACAAAAGTCGAAGAAGACGAAACAGCAACACACAATACAGTTGAAAAGTAGAAGACTTGAGTAGACGAACACGAAGACACTTGAAGATAAAAAATAATTTTTGGTGGGGAAATGTCAACAAATCACCGTGGTGCAGTGGTGTAGCAAATGGACAGCTCAACCAAAGGTAAGACGAAGAGTGAGAGTTCGAGTCTGACTGAGGTTAAATCAAAAGAAAAAAAAAGAAGAAGAAAAACCGGGAAGGGTCTGGGTATAAGAAACGTAGAGGAAAAGAGGAGAAACGGAAAAGAAAGAGGGAAAAACGGAGCGCGGAGAGAGAAAAAAAGGCAGACGCAACTAAATCCATTTTTATTGGAAAAGTGAGTAGTAATTATCAATGTATATATTCAAAGGGCCATTGTCTTAAAAAACAATAGAGCGCGTGCATAATTAATTTATTCTGCATGCATAATGAAGTATGGGGCTGTGCCGAAATCTTTCCAAGAAGTTTGCAAAATACGGAACGCTGGCCGATAAACCGATTCCGAAACCGATTTCTATCATTAATTTCCAAAAAGGCTGACTCTTGTGTCTAAAATGGAATAATAAATGATAGACAGAATAAGTAATTATAAAAAAGTACTTTTTAGAAACAGCAGCTTTAGTTTTTAGAAACAGCTATCTAGGGCAAAAACTGGCTCTCCGAGCGAGAATAAGCGTCTTTCTAATTTTTGTTCCAATTAGTATTATAATATTATGCAAGGTTGCACACTAATCCACCATTTCACCCGCACAAAAGCATACCTCTTTTCACTAAATGAGCTATATTTCTTGAAATGCGCCATTTCCACTCACAATTTCCTCAAACCTAAATGAATCCATAGTCGAAAAACAACTATACGCCGGAAAAGTTCCATCTTTCCCAACATTTGTCACCATAAACGGCAATACTATGAGCTTCTTGTATAAGAAATCAAATGTCGGTATTCGACCGCCGACCTCTGCGCACAAATATGTGCAAATATGCTAAATAAATCGTACAAGACAAAATCTACTGTGTCGGGGAGGCGAGCACGTGAGCAAGAACAAATAGCCACGCTTCAAACACAAAACGTCGCACCCCAACACAGTAGCTTTTGCCATGTCCACGCCACTGTGCGAATTGTCCAGTGAGAAGAGAACAGCGAGATGAGATTAGCATATTTGCATATATTTGTGCGCAGAGGTCGGTGGTGGAATACCGACATTTGATTTTCTGAGGAAATTGTGAGTGGAAATGGCGCATTTCAAGAAATATAGCTCATTTAGTGAAAAGAGGTATGCTTTTGTGCTGGTGAAATGGTAGATTAGTGTGCAACCTTGCATAATATTATAATACTAATTGGAGCAAAAATTTGAAAGACGCTTATTCTCGCTCGGAGAGCGAGTTTTTGCCCTAGATAGCTAGTACGTAAGATATAAACAAAGAAACACTGTTTACTTCATAAAATTTTATTAATTTTCAGTCATAACTCAAGCCTTGGCTACCTGTGGTCTCTCTTAGTAATGTAATAGATTTTGTAAAACGCATTGACGGTTATTAACCATCTGACAGCAACAGCGCACAAGCTTCTATGAAATCATGAGTGACTGGATTTCGTAAAATAATCGGCACCGTAAAGAACATGGGATGCTGGAAAACAACAATTTGGTGCCCCCCCCCCCCCCCCCTCAGCATCAAAAGCGGCTAATTTTTTTTTTTAGATAAGATGAGATGAAATAACTTTAAGGACTGGACTGAACAGGGACCCTAAAATGGAGGATGTCGTCCTACACAAGGTAGGTATTTTAGGGCTTTTTTGTCCTATAAACATGGTCAGGGTTTCAAACCCTCAGCGGCAGCACTATACCCAAACATGGGTCAAGTCCATGTTTTCACCACCACACTATGCCCTGCAATTGCAAATCCGTTAAAGCAGAAGACATATTTTTCGATTTACAATAGAAAATTGGACATAGTAAAGGTATAGACAACATTTAGACTTTCAAGGTTTAAAATTAATGCCAATGAAACGGCAAGTTTTGTTAGGATTTCCAACCCAAAGAAGAGATTTAATAGATAATCTTCCTTCACTAAATCTTTAGATGGTCTTCCATCGATTAAATCTTTATTCCGCAATGGACATGCACGATTCTTCATGATCCTCTCTTAAGCATATTTTAATTTTTTTCTGAAGCATCTCCGCGGTCCGGAATCCTAAATCCTTGAATCTGATTGGCTAATGAGGCGCGCTCCAGCGGTCCGGATTTTTCCATCCGGACCCCGCGTACGGACCGCTCCAACCTGCAGGAAAACTTGAAGCGAAATTATTTTACTCCCGCACAACAAAACGTTGGATTTTCCTTCTTAAAATGAATTTTTCTCTCACTAACCGTTGTAAAGTGTAAGGAAAATTCAGCAGTGGAATAAAAGGCCTGGTTATTTTCCGAAAAAGGCGAGTATTCCTGTGTTTTTGTTGAGAGAATTTTGCCGGCTTGCTTTTTTCGAGTTGTAGTTTTCGTATTGATACGCCATTTAACTTCAAGGTAGTCTCCGTTTCTCGCTTGAAAGTTCGTTATTTTCCTTGTAGATCTCTTTTCTAATCTTGTCCCATTTAGCTTCATTCAAGACAACATGATTATTAATGATTGTTAGCTAAAATTGTCAAACACGAAATCAAATTTAACGTCATAGTGTAGGGAGTAGTGACCTAATCTCCCGAGCCAGGGGCTCATGAGTAAACACTTGACGTCCAGGTCGAATTGGAATTTAGAAATGTTGGTTTTTAAGGAGTGAAGAAACTTGGAGTACCCGGAGAAAAACCCTCGGAGCAAGGACGAGAACCAACAACAAACTCAACCCACATATGACACCGGGACCGGGAATCGAACCCGGGCCACATTGGTGGAAGGAGAATGCTCTCACCACTGCGCCATCCCTGCTCCCCTGATTTATTCTTGCTATGAGACGTCGGGGTTTGTTCTTAACGCTTATTGTTTTATGATATATTTTTAGTTCTGTTTTATCGTTAGTCTATCCTTTATCCATACGGTTTGCTAGAGGCTCTTTTTCATAAGCTTAGTAATTTTAATTTTGATCGTGGGAACTAAAGTACGTAGGTGGACTGTTTACAAACAGTTCTCAAACCAATTCGCCTCGTTCCACCTCCAAAATTGCAGAAAAAAAATAAACACGTTATTCACCGGCCTAGGTCGGTCAGTCGGTCAGTTTTTCCCTATACGGACCTCCCGGCCGGTGACTGAATCAACCTATATAAGTCCCCATTTCACATATGTGATTTTTCCTGTATTCTCTATCACACAGAGGAGAAGAGCTGACAAAGCAACGCCGGGCTTACTGTTTCTTGGACGAATATCTATGAAATTAAGTAACAACATTTCCATTCCAAAGAAGAAGTCTGACTGAGGCAGTCAAATTCATTGGTAAGTTTGGAAGGAGGGTGATCCAAAAGAGAAAGGAAACCGGTTGACGAGGAGATTCATGATACTCCCCATTATTATTATCCGTAGCTCTCTCAAGCTGGTTAAAAAGGACAAAAAACGAGATTTATCACTGACAAAATTACCTCAAGCTTGGTTACGTTGACTGATAAAACCACATTAAACAAGGAAGAATCTTGCTGAAAATATATTCCATCCTCTCCTTAATCCATATATCTACGTCACTGTTCGTGTATCAGTACATCTAGATATATAATTTTACAGCAGTCAATGTTCGCTGGTAAGAACGTGGCTCTCAAATAATGCCAATGAAAGAAAACTTGAAGCTAGAAATTTTGAAAGACTGGACCAGTTTGTATCCTCATATACTTATATGTATGCAAGTGCAAGTCTGCGATTTATGAACCGACGATTTCCTACACGAGCGAAGCAAGCCGGCGAGGAGAAATAGCCCATTCTTCTTCTCACCGGTTCCCAAATGGCGGGTACCCCCAAGTTATTCGCACAAATAACTCAATAAATGAACCTGCTTGCGCCCAGCGTGATCGAGCGGGTTTTTATAACTATTTCAACACTCCGTCCCTTTACTTTCTGTGGTTTATGACCACAGAAAACTAGGATACCCAGTTAAAGAAGATCATACTTTTAAATCTGTTAGTAGATCACATTCTCCGTGTGCAAATTTTTTTATATTTGCTTTTTTTTCGGGAAGCCGAGAGACGACTCACTCAGGAAGTCAAACAGTCATTTAATTATTTTCAATCGAAAAATACGCAAATCAAGCAAGTGCGTTGAAAATGACGCAAAACACCTTTGTTTGGTATAAAAATCGGGGCAAAAGCGTAAATTTTCGACTATCGTCTTGTTTTTGCCAGTTATACTGTTGACGTTCCGTCACGCGTTCGACAATCGAGTAATGTCATCACAAATTCCAGATAATAGACAATAACAAAGGCGTGGATAAATAATGTCTTTCAACAGCCTTGAACCAATACATAAAGGATAAGATGACTTTTAAACTATTTTTGCAAAGTTTGCCTTGTTGGGCTCTCGGTTATTTTTTCAATTTATAGATCGTCCCACAGTGCTTCATCATGTGGAGATAAAAGAGTCGTACATTTAGTTTAGTTGTTTTGTGAATGTCACAGTGTCACTTTAGGGCCCTTTTAGTGGTAAATTTTCGCCTAGAAAAATTTTTAATTCCTTAAACTTGTGTAAAAACCTTGAAGGCTTTACTAAAAAGATTGCAAGAGAGAATAAAAAAGGTAATGACAAAACTGTTACACATTGTTACCTATTCTTTGGAACAATCTGTTTTCATCGCGTGATTGAACTTTCGACGTTTGTGTCAAAACAAAACAAAGGAATCGCGGATCTCATAAGTATCTACCAGTTTTCATGTTAAAAATTATTTAAAAGTTGAGATTCAATAGTCGATGGAAAAGGGTTACATTATAATGAGGTAATCGTGGCTTACATGATTTTAATACAGTGACTGTCATTTCCTCTGTTAAGCTGTCCTTGGTGCATTTACTACATCTCATGTAACATGCGTTCCGTAGTCAACTTGATTTTGGCGGTAACATTAATACAAGTATCGACTCCCGAAGCGTCGTTTGATGATGATGAAGATCCATGGTTCGGAAATACTTACGAAGCTTTGTCAAGTCTAAGAATAATTGCTAACTTTGGGACAAGGGTATGCTACGTTGAGGAAGGGCAATTCGATTGTTACATGCGAACGCTCACAGATTACCTTACTAAATTTGAAAACTTCCTTCTCAAGAGCCGACTGGACGAACCAGCGGAAGGGTATAAAATGACCGTTCTTTTCAATGCATTTAGAGGCTTTACTGATTACCCACCAATCGGCAACATTGAAGAACATTTTTTAACAAGTCCGTTCCTAAAAGGTATATATGATTCTACTGTTAAACCTCTGATGCAAACCCTGAAAGAGGACGTCGAGAGAGTAACTTTCCGGAATCCCTTTGCCTCGGGTGGGTATGCTTTGCCTTTAGAAACAGCGTGCTCTGATTTACCAGAACGAAACTTCCCAACACTCTCAGTCAAAGATGTTTGTCCAACTCTCTCAGGATGCTCTCCGTCATTCCATTCAAGTACTGCCAATGCTTGCGACGCAAACAACAAATGTGATAAGGACAAAGCCATCCCACTGATGATCGGTGTGCTTTTTTATAAAGTAAGCTTTGCATTCGTCGATAAGTTTTGCAGTGAAAGATGCTCCGCAGACAACGGCTGCAACATAGAGGACGAATTTGCAAGCATTACAAAACAGGTGAATTTGATGAAAGCGTTCGTGAAGATGCTTCCAGAAAACCCGTTTGAAGAATTTTTTAGAGAAGCCGTTACAAGAAGAGCCTACTCTCAAATAGTGGCAGCGATGGAAATCATTAGCGAGAACGAGGAGGAATTCGATCTGCCAATTTCCAAGTTAGCTTGTGAAGAAATAGAAGCTGAGCCTGGTTGTCAAATTACGCGATTTTATCCAAACTACCTGCTGCTGAAGAAAATAAAAGAAGAAAGACTTAACCCAGGACACACAGGAGACACCAGGGATCTTACGCTTCACGAGAACGTAGACCATGCCAAGATAATTCAACTAAAAAAGGAGGCTATTAAACACAATGAGCTCCTGAGTGCCATCGATCGGCTTAATGACAACCTAGAGGCGAAAGTCAGAGGAATATCGTCTTACTTTAAAGGAATCGCAAGTTTTGAACAGGGTATAGCAAACGCTGATGTAGACTTCATAAAAGGCAAACTTGCAGACTTTGATACAAGGTACAACACACTTAAGACAAAGGTGAAGGACGATGTCAAAGCAGCAATGGATGCCACGATTGCTCTGACTACGATTCAGTTTGTAGAGGAAACTATAGCACTAATTGCGAAAATAGCGGAAGAGTCAAATCCCATAGCAGCGATATTCACTGGCGTAGATACACAGGGAGTGCGAGATCAAGCAGTAAAAGTTGCTGAAGCCGCAGCAGATTTGGCTCACATAGGGGCACTCGCTGCAAGTTTAGACAACCTTGCCAACGATACCAAAACGATTGGAGATGACTTGCAAGACAACCAGAACCAAATAACAGCACTGATTACACTGGTTAACAAGATTAAGAACAATACGGCTGAAGAAATTAGTAACGACGCCGAAACATTTATCAATCAATACGCTGGTTATACGCCCAGAGTAGACAGAAGTCGTATGGCCCAAAACATTGCTATGTGGGGAGCGTTTAAAGAATCCACTTGTGATCTGTTAAACGATGTCGAGGGAGTTGCAGCGTCTGCTGGAAAGGCTATAGCCAATGGTTTCTTACTGTGCGAAAATTTGGAAGGGACAATTGCTGAATTCGACGCTCTAAGAGAAAACATTTTTGATTTTCAGTTTGAATTAGTGGACAGTCTAGCCAGGGTCGTACGAGGTGACGTTGCTAAAAAGCTAGCAGACTCCATTCAAACGCAACAAAACGACACGTTCAAGGCTGATCAGCTAATGGCTGGATTTCTTATGACACAAGTTTTTATGCAGTCTCAAGCTTGGCTATATTGCGACAAACTAGAGTATCAGAATGAAGGACAAAGAGTTCGACCATGTTCACCAGCAACTGGACTCTTCACAGACAGTGATCTGGATAATCTTGTGGCGTACACAGACCATCAAACTTACATCTCCATTGAGCGCACAGTTCACATCCCATCAAAACCTCAATACAGCGGAGATCTGGGTTTTATCAACATCCACACCTTTGCAAGGGAGAAAACTGCCTCCTTTAGACTACCACGAAACGTAACCTGGTTGTATCAATTTGACTGGGGTTTGATTGGTGAATCGCATGCTCCGTATGTCGAGAACTTTCAACTGTTTTTACCAAACAAAGAATACAAGACAGGTGCAGAAAAACTTAAGACATCAACTCGCATTGTCGTTACCGCTGACACGGAAGCTGGCAGTTACATCTCTGCAGACGAAAATTCCACTGTGTTGTACAAGCTACCAAAGAAGCAAACCTCGTACGTTACAGTTTATCAAGATGGCTATCGAAGTTCAACTTGCCCTAAAGAAATCCCCAACCCATACAGTCTCTGCAACAACCTTCCTAAGATATGCCACACGTCCAGCAACGTAGCTGGCGATAGCCTTCTTCCTACGACATTATCCAGATGGAGGGTCACCTACAGTGTTCAGTCAGGAAACCATGAGGTAGAATGGTTGGCTCCTAATTCCACAACTGATCTTTACCTCATAGCCAAGGTGACACTCCGAATGCTCCCTCGTGATTCGTCAGGAAGGAGGAGAACGGACGTCGTCAGGCCAGGTGACCAACAAGATGTATGTTGTCAAGGCGATACTTATCGTTCGTCGCTGGTCAGTAGTGAGTGTACGGATTGTCCAAGTGGATCAACGTCCAACCTTGGAGGATACTATTGTGAAGGTACCTCTCCCGCTCCCGAGAAAAAGCATCATGTTTTTCTTCATAGAAATCCAATCAAGCATGGGCACTCAAGTAAGGGAAATGCTTTCCAAAGGGCGGGCAGAATAACACGAGCTAAAGATCGACCGCGAACACGTCAAGCCCATCACTCCAAAAACTAGGACTTGAGACTCTGCGTAGTCCTGCACGTCTGAACAGGACATTTAGATTGGACTGCGAGTACGAGATTGAATACGAGTACGACTTTTGAATTTCAATCCAGTCACGTTTCCAGAGCTCTCTCTTCTTCGTTTTGTTTACCTGTACAGAAAGTAACTCCAGGAAAAACCTGACGTGACGTGACGTGACGTGACGTGACGTGAGGTGACCTGATAATGTGAGGCCTGCAAACTGGAATCGCACTCAATCTCGTACTTGTAGTTAAATTTACAGTTCCTTATTAGATATCTCTCCATCGATCTATCAATGAAACAATCAGGCAGTTGCATGAGGACCTTACTTTCAGGCTCTACAGGAGACAATCAGTGGCTTGGAGAAGTGAAATCTTTGATAACCATCCAACTTTGGCCAAATATCAATCGATCGATCGATCAATAATCGGTCAAGCAATCAGTCAATTATCCAGCAACAAAACAACGAACCAATCAGGCAATCAAGCTGTTTAAAGCAGGCAAACAGTGAAGCAATCATTCAGGAAATCAGGAAATGAAGTTATCGATTAAAATTGCTCCATCAACCGATCGAAAGATCGGTTGATCGAGCAATAAGGCAGTCAAACAATCAGGCAATCGAAGTATCAAGCAATTAATTAAACAATGAAACAATTTATAGGCAATCAGCAGTCAAACAGTCTGCAAGCAATCTTGCAGCCGATCAGGCAATCGAGCCATCATGCAATTCATTAAACAATCAATCACACAATCAATCAATCAATCAATTAATCAATCATTTGTGATAACAGTTCAATAGCACCTCCAGCGAAGGTTTCTCCACACTCATCAGTATACGTTCTTTGCTGATGAACCCTTTACACCTGGTAGTAATATAAGGCACGTAATGACACAGCTGTGCATGTATTTGATTCACTTCCATACATATAAAATTGTGAAATGTTTTCTCGTTAAAAGCATGAAATTGTGCCCTCTTCCATATGGTTGACCACCCTTACAACGTTTCAAATGTTTATCCTTACGTGTGTGTGGTCTATTAACCCTTTCACTCCCAAGTTTGCCTAAAATCAAAATTTAAGACGAATCCCAAATTTCATTTTGTATAACACTAAAATATAATACTACCATGTGAGAGTTCTGCTGAAAAGGTTTCATTTAAATGGTCACACCCAGACTGGGTCACACCATAGGATTTCATCCACAGATTCAGAAGGTAGAATCACCCTAAATGTCTCCAGAACTGACTCTGGGAGTGAAAGGGTAAAATGAATCACACCAACCTATGGACAAAGGGTTTGAAGATTATCATTTATTGATTTTTCATTATTTACGTAAGTAGGCAACTTTAACTGAATAGAGTCACATCTGACAATCATGTTGGGTAACTTGTGGCCCTATATAATCACTAAAATAAATAACAATAAAATCAGCTTTTAAAAACACTTGCCTTTTATGCGTTTGAGTTAATACAAAAAAAACCAGAAGCTCAATTGAGGTCAATGCATGAAGGATACGAATTTTGGGACAGGGTTAAGTTATTTGCCAATATTTAACCTTGCAGGAGAATTTACACAAACTTGAAGTCTGCTTTTTCTGGTGCAATGAAGATAGCTCGCTCGCATTTTGAAAAAGACAAAAAGAAACAATTCTAAGTTAGAGAACATTGAACACAGCTTCTTCTTGTTGTTTCTTCTTCTATGACAAGGCGAGCACTCCCTCCCTTCCGGAGGCTCATAAGATCAGAATGCATTGGTCAACGGTTACAGGTAAGGGGGATTACAGTTAGATGCTGTATTCTCCGTTTGACCGTTATCTTCCTCAAATCAAAATTCCGTCATCAGTTTGGCACAAGGACGCAAATTATCATTTTTTCTTTTTTTTTTTACGTTTTTGAAATGTATGCAGAGCACAGAAGAGGAGGGAAGTTGGTGACCATAAAAGAAAGTGAGAAATGTTAAAAACTTAATTTCATAATAAATGGAGGGACACTAACCGGACTGATCAATCATAGCGGTTACAATGGCGTAACGATTACAGTTGCTTTACAAATAAAGAACTGCTCCTCTCAGTACCATCGCACGAACCGTGCGATGGGTAGACTGAAGGGGCTTTATCCTGCCCCCCTCCCCCCCCCCCCCACAAACACACACACAATTTTTGGTACCATTAGAACAATACAACGATAACCTTTATTTGCATGACTATAATTATTTACAGTGTTGCAAAATGTACGTAAAAACAAGAACAAAAAGAAAAAGAAATAATAATTATTATGATATTAATAACAGATAATCAAGTGACATCATTCTTAGATGACAAGATTCTGTCACGCAAATTATTCAATAATGAAATATAATTCGTCAATCGTAAATTAAGATAAATATCTTCGAAGTTCATCAATTTAATCACCAGGTCCGAGTAAGATAGCTGCTGAAAATTATGGAGATGACTTTGTATTTGTGCGAAAAATTCATTTCTAAGTTTGAAATATTTCGGGTAATAGCAGAGGAAGTGAATTTCATCTTCAATTTCATTGGAGTCACAAACTGGACATAACCTTTTGTCATGAGGAGTTTGGTTATATCTTCCAGTTTCGATCATAAGTTTATGATTGCTTACGCGTAATTTTACCAAAGCCTTTCTATTGACTGTTTTTCTAGTTAGGTTTAAATAGCTTGAAATTTCATAACAATGTTTACACGTGTTATAAAACTCTAATTTCCTTGTATAATTAACTGAATACCGCCACTGAGTAATATACTTCTGTTTCATTATATCTTTGATATCTTGATATTTTGGTTTTATCTAAATAAATGAAAAAGTTGGAAAACTCATTAGCCACTGACTAGTTTCAAGGTTATAACTGAGCCCTTAGTTTTTCCCGGTTAGATCTGATTTTCATATGGACCAAAAGCAACCGGAATACTCTGGAAGAGTGCAAATCGCCTTGCTCTTGTTTGGTTTGATTAGTCGAAGCATGTGCACTCTAGGGGACTCTTGAAGAGTTTGAACCTGCTCAGAGTTTAATTACAATTGATGTAAGTTGAAACTCTCGCGGTCGTTTAATCTCTAACTTTCGTCTCTCTCTCCTGCTCTTAAGGCGTTCAGCAGTCATGTACGACATACCAAAAGACTGACTTTGGTGAAGCGTACATTTCATGGTGCTCAGCTTAGTTTGAAGAGAAAGTCTTTGAGTTTGAGATGGTCAAGAAATGAATATGTCAAGGTTTCCTTCCTGGCTGGATACGTGTTTAAATGTGTGGATAGATAACACAACAGGTTGAGGCGCACTATTTTGGGACTATTCCGGATTAGACCACCAAAATGTGCCCTAGGTATCGACATTATTAATCACTACTAAGTCAAAAAGTTGGTTACCCTGAGTGCAGCTTTGATCCTTTACTCACAGGTCTGTATGATCCGTGTAAACAAACAACTCTTAACACACTTGGCCGCTCTAAATGCAACAGACCTTGATCTTGGTCGTTTCTTGGCCGCGTTGCCAATGGCCGCGTCGCAAAATGATGTCGTCTCAAATGCAATCAAAAGAGACCACAGAATCGCGATATTTTTTCTTTTTGCATGGGTAAAAAGGATCCAAGGTACGTAACTTGAGGT
The DNA here is from genome assembly GCA_964017195.1 of Siderastrea radians. Classification (NCBI taxonomy): domain Eukaryota; kingdom Metazoa; phylum Cnidaria; class Anthozoa; order Scleractinia; family Rhizangiidae; genus Siderastrea; species Siderastrea radians. Next base: position 31,085,713 of record OZ024892.1, read on the forward strand.
CGGACAGGAGTCTTAATGTGCATTACCATTATTTCTTTCTGGGAGAAACAGTCTCAATGACTGCTTTCTATTCATCCAAGAAAAAAATTTTATGGAAATCAAATGCGTCAATAATTTTCCGGACATTCCTGCGGGAAATTGTGGAGGACTTCGATACAATACTCCTCTTTTCCCTTGTAGATTCTATTAAACCAAAGAAAATCGCCCAGTGAACGCCATTTCTTTTGGCTGACCGACTGATTTTTACCTTTTTAACGGCCGAAGCGTATTCATCCAATTCCCATTTTATCCTCATCTTCTTAACACCTATTGCGGACCGATTGCGGACCTGTAAAACCCCGATGCATGTCAGGAGAGGCTTGGAAACGAATTTTTACGCCTGGCTAATTTTGTTCTCAAGATGGCGACTGTGGCGTTCGATCCAGGAGCGACAGGAAGCTGTTTTACGAGGCGATGATACTCCTCAAGATATTCTTGCCCATATCTTGAGAGTGGCAGAAGAGGATCCCAGCTTGACCTTAGAAGACCTGGTTGATGAGTTTGTCACCTTCTTTGTAGCAGGTCAGGTCGCTGAAGAATTTGTTACATTGTTTGGAGTCTTGCAGGTTATGTTGTCCCATTTTGATTGATTGATTGATTGATTGATTGATTGATTGATTGATTGATTGATTGATTGATTGATTGATTGAGACTAGCATCCTTCTTTGTAGCAGGTCAGGTCGCTGAAGAATTTGTTACATTGTTTGGAGTCTTGCAGGTTATGTTGTCCCATTTTGATTGATTGATTGATTGATTGATTGATTGATTGATTGATTGATTGATTGATTGATTGATTGATTGATTGATTGATTGATTGATTGAGACTAGCATCCATTCAGTAGAATTTTTAAAAAAATGCCATTTCCTAGACGTTTTATCTCAAAGTGTTTTTTAATGTATAAATTGACAGGTCAGGAGACCACCTCAAACCAGCTTTCGTTCACTCTTTATGAGATACTCAAGCATCCTGATGTTGAAAACAGGTATGATCAATCAACAAAGAATTGTATACACCCAGCCGAAGGGGGGGGGTCCTCCCACATATAAGCTATATAGGTATGTGCCACTGTGAAGGGTTTGGTCTTCAAGCAGTTTAGTCTGGGATAGGGTATAGAAATTGCCCAGTTTTGGTTTAGAGTAGGGTATCATTTATTAGGAATTTGTTAGTTGTATGAAAAATTTAGTCTACAATAGGAATTGACACTCAGTGGGTCTGGGATAGGGTAGGGATTTTTGATGTTAAGTATACATGTAGAACAGAGTTGAAAAACACAGCTGAATATGCATAGTCTGGTACAGGGTGAAGGTCTCAGAGACGTAGCACCAGATCCCCACTGAAACATTTACAGAGTACCCTTTCCTCCCAGGATGTATATGTTGTAGTTCAATTTTATCCTTGGTTCAATTTTTTTTGCTTTGTTCTTTTTTATGTTAAATTATATATGATAATGAATATAAAACAAAAGAACATAAAAATTGAACCAAGGATAGAATTGAACTACAACATATACAACAGTGGTGTATCCAGACTTGCCTGTAAGTGGAGGGGAAAATGTCAAGTAAAGTCACCCACCCAGCTGGCACAAAACTTCAGTTTCTGTAGCAAATAGCAGCTACTGAAGAGGCCTTCCAAGGAGGGTAGCCTTGTTGCTTTGTCGCGTCTTTCTCAGGAACGATGTCGCTGAACCGACGGTTGTAAATGTTGCTGTCATTTTTGTAGCACCTGAAAATGTTGCTGTCACTTTATAAATTCTCTAAAATAACGGAATTGCTGGTTGTGTCGTAGTCACTGCCCTCCTTTGCCATTTAAATGAGTTTTGTTTTGGAGCTTTGGCACCTCTCGGCAGATCTTCAAGAAGGGCATCGAAGCATGCATTTAGTGTCTTAAACATCACGTGATCGTGAAGAGGAACTGTTAAATTATTGGCCACCAGGTCCTTCTGTTTCCCCCCAAATGACACAAATCAAGACTATAGGTAGGACTTAAGCAAAGGTCAGTATGAAAAACGTTTGCCTCACCGTGAGGCCTGAAGTCACTTGGCATGGAGATTGCGAATATTCTTAAATGTCTTCTTCAACAGGCGATGCGATCTGGAAGAGTGCTTGGCGAGAAAAAAAACATGAACTTGAAGTGAAATCATTATGTAAATCAATCTGAAATCATTATTTTTGTAAATCACTTTACAGTGATGTTCGCACCCCAAAACAAGATTATTACTATTTTATAATAGAAACGAACACACCTCCATATCTTAACCCTTTGGAGTAAGAACCACTCAAGATCTCTGTCTTTTATGACTCTCAAAAGAAAATCAATTTACAAAACTGATCTCTTGGGACCACACATATTCTACTAACACTTAAAAATTCTAAAACACGAGACCCTGCAGAGTGTAGAGACAGTGCGTTTGAAAGGACAAGTTCACCAAGAGATAAACCCCCGCTGGAGGCTGAAGTATCTAGGGGAGTCCGGGGGAATGGTCCCCCGGGAAATTTTGAAATTTTGTACTTTGGGAGTGCGATTTGCAGCATTCTGAGGGGCATGTCAAAGTGGTTTAATTGCTGTAAATTCAAGTCAATCGTTTGCGTCAAAAAGAACAGCTATGCTGATAACGTAGATACTGGCGGAGATCCTGAAAAAATGGTCAATTTGTTGCTGCGAGTAACTTACTAGGTAATTGATAGACCGTAAATGAAGCTTCACATTTAACAGATAAACAGCAAAAAAAATCGGATCGTCTGCTCTCATTCTGGATAAAACACATCAAAGGTCACCGATTTATGGAACCCTCAAAGTCATCCCAGCGGTTAAGGTGGTTAACAGTCCCCTTTTTGACTGGCTGCACTGAAGTACCAATCAAAAAGACTCTAATTATTCAGATTATTATCTTTTATTGGTCAAATACACAATGTCTTGCCGTCGCTGTCTATCTAATGTATAGTGCTTATTGTGTGGCTGTCGTATTTTGCCGGTTCAGTTGAGTCGCTTGTCGGTGTTTAGAATGTCCCATGTCGCCAGCTTTCAGGGCCGTGTCGCTTGTCGCTTTTACCCCTTGGAAGGCCTTACTGAAGGGGATACTAGTCCATCACACTTGCTCCATGTTGTTCATCTGATTAAGGAAGGCATGCACATGGTACATGAGCGTAAATCAACTGGTTCTGTGGAACAAGCAACTTGTTTCGCTTCCAGCAACCATCCCGGAATAATGGCGGATGCCATGATCACAGGCCAGTGAATCCAACTAATTTGTATGGCTGTCAATCACTTGTTGTAGCACCTTCAGTAACGCATGCTAAAAAATTGCCAATTTGCCAGTTCAGCTGTTTGGCAGACTTCTCACCCTCTTTGGGAAAAAAAGAAGAAGGAAAATCACTGATCAGATTTATTTTCAGCGTTCAGTTGTTAAGCATGTATGGCGTAAAGCAAGCTGTTTCCCACAATAGAGCACAGAAAACTTGCACAACAATTGCAACATAACACATGTCAAACACAGGTCAAACCCTTGCATCAGAAAAGAAATTTTTGCAGCAAAAAAACATCAGCCAGAATGGATTTCCTGTAGCTGAAACAAGTCGCTCATATTGTAGACTTCACTGATTTGCCTGTGCATGTAAAGGCAATTATTGCGCACTATACACTAACACAACTGTTGTCCCTTATCGCGGCATGGTAATCATTGCTTACATCCTTTATAAGAAAATACGAGCAATTTGGAGCGAGGCTACACTCCCCCCAGCATGGAATGGAAAGAAGAATTTTGGAGTAAAGTTTGTTGTCTAAGGAACCCTCTCTTTTAAGGACTGCCTCCTTTTATTACTGCGCATACGTTCTGCGCATCTCGGGATATAATATTTTGGGTTTCTTAAGGAATTTGCCACCTAATACAACAATATTTTTGCGCGGTTTATAACTATGTGGAAAAAGCAGATCTTAGCAAGGGCTATCAGAATCCAAAAAGAAAATTGGCGGCAACCACGCATTTTTCAGAGATAATTGAGCTTAAACTTGGAAAGAAATCGTCACTCATTCTTTATATTTTAATGCTTTTTTAGAATTATGGTTTCTTAATTATCTCTGAAAAAATAGTGGTTACCCTCGTTTTTTTTTGGATTCCAGTAACCCTTGCTAAGATCTACTTTTTCCCGTAGTCATAACCTTTGCAAAAATACATCCGTATTAGGAGGCACCGTCCTTAAAAACTTATCTTTAAAAACAAGCTTTCGTACCTTAAAAACTTAATCTTTTTGAAGAAGTTCATTGTTAGTGATTTTGTGTTTAATTTTACTGGTCTAAATTCTTTCCTCACGATTTTTTTATTTTCAATTTTTACATTTTTTTGTACTTGTAAATTTTGAATGATGTAAAGCACCACTGAACTTGAAGAATTTGGCACTATGAGAAATTTATCTATTACTATTATTATTATTATTATTATTATTATTATTATTATTATTATTATTATTAAACACAATGTGGTGCAGCGACCAACCTCAAACCACGCCTCCACAAAAAAGGGGATGAGGAGGGAGTGGAAATTTCCTTGGAACACCACACACAAACCTGTGCATGGTAAACTGACTAATTTTGAATGAGCAACTGTGCCCACCAGCCTGAAGTACAGATCTTTTATCGTAATTTTTTAATGAAATTCACACCAATTTATTTGTTTAACTTCTTGGGTAGACTTGTTCAAGAAATTGAAGCTGTGCTTGGGTCTCGGCAATTTGTCGAGCACAAAGACCTTGGAAACTTTCAATTTCTGGGACAAACGCTCAAGGAAGGACTTCGCCTTCACCCACCAGTGACTAACACTACACGGCTAACCACCAAAGAAGAGAACATTGGAGGATATGTCATCCCCACTGGAACCTCAGTCAATTTTAGCTGGTTTGTATTGCACAGATGTGCAGAAGCATGGGAAGAGCCTGAGAAGTTCAATCCTGATAGGTTCTCACCTGAAGTCAAGAATCCATTCCAGCATTCGTTTTTCTTTCCATTTTCTCTTGGTCCCAGGACATGTATTGGGCAAACATTTGCTCAGTTTGAGGCTCGAGTGATCATGGCAAGGCTGCTGCAGGAGTTTGAACTGACATTGTTGCCAGGTCAAAATGAACTAAAGCATGAAGAGAGGCTGACATTAAGGCCTAAGGGAGGTGTCTTGTGCACCATTAAGAGAAGAGGTGAAACCCCAAAATAGACAGTTTATCAGCATCGGCATATGTACAATGCGGTGAAGTCTCCGATGAAATTGAAATGGTATTCCAAGTCTGAGAAAACACTTAACATTTTTTAATCTTTTAGACATGTTTTGGTGGTACAACTGCCATCGTCAGTACAAAATAAGCTACAGAATTGAACTGAGATCAGTACAAAGCAATAATTAGAATAATTTTGCTAATGAAAATAGTAACATGAACAATAACTGAAAAGAATGCATGAAAACGTAGAAGTGATACAGAGTTTTGAATTAACATGTTTTTAAAAGTTGTTCATTTAAATTGGGCTTGTCCCAATGGATGTGCAAAGTTTCCTTTATCTTAAGTTGAAAATTAGTAGTAGGATGATTATAAAATGCTAAAACAGTTGGAAGAATATAAAGTACGGCAATCTACATGCACAGATTGTTGCAAGTGTTTGAATACATGAGAGGCCGTATCCGTGGCTAGATACTCGTGCACATACACCTGTTTAAAAATGTCGGGAAGTTTCGCAGACATGGCACGCATTACAGCCTGCACACACAAACTTGTAGACCACACATGAACAGAGTCAGCTGGGGATAGGGTATTTCACGCTGAACAAATGAGTAGAGAAAATTAATGTAATGTCTACGTTATTACTGTATCGCTTTATAAGGTGTTGGAACCATTTCTGAGTAAAAGCGGAGTAATAGCCTGTAAATGGTAACTTGAAATAAAAGGTAGAGGCCTTGTCAGAAACAGAACAACAAAAAAGCAGAAATTTAACACTGGCATGTGATAATGAAGTTAAATGTCTGATGAACTGAAAACTTTTTTTAATATGATCTCAGTGACCTGTTAGTATGAGCATCAAGCTATAGGCAGTCTTAAAAAAAGGAGCAAAATAAGAGGGTAGAAATAAGAGTATTTAACACGAGTGACATATAATGATGCAGTCAAGTCTATTAAACATAGCGAAGCACATAGACACTAAGAAAAGCGAAAGAAAATTCGATAAGTACTTCATATAATCAAAAATATGACGTAACACGAGAAAGGTCCTTACCAGGTTTACATTATCTTATGGCTTACATGATGAGGAGATTGAAACGTTAGCACAAATATGTTTCGAACGCATAACCACGTCGATACATAATCATGAAAACCAATCCTGACGAGTTTTGGGATATTCGACTAATTGTATTCGAGAAAAGGGCAAGAACGTCCTACACTTACAATCCTATATGAATACATACACCAACTGATTAACGCACCTACCTCCACTAACACACACTTTCCTTCACTTGTACTCACTTTCCTTCATTTGTACTCACTTTCCTTCATTTGTACTCGCTTCCCTTCATTTGTACTCACTTCCCTTCACTTGTACTCACTTACCTTCACATTAGTGCCTTATATGTGGGCTAGCATGACGTTCTTGCCCTTATAAAGAACGTCAGGGGTAATCGGAAGAATGATTTACCAGTAACCGGATATCCATGTTATGCGTAAAGGATTCTGGGATCGCTAGGGGGCAAACATTGCAAGTCGCTAGAAAGAAATGTATCGCGTAAAGTTGTTTCTTCGTCAAAAGCAGTGAATTTGGACAAAAAATAACGCTTTTTCGCTGTGATTTTGTGAGAAGTGGAGTTGGCTAGTGTTGGTACATGGAAGTTGTAAGTTTTTGTGTGTTTAGGGCGATAAAATCTATCGATAAACACTCTTTCTTGCGTAGACATCTACATCACGCCATGGTCTCGAAATAGTACACATTCAGGTTTAAATTTGAGGGTCTTGACTCAATAAAGTCTTTTCAGTTGTAATTACGTGTGCTAGTATTGCTGAGTCGTTTATACTACGAGTATAAATAAGAAATATGCCCGGCCGCGATCATTGTGCAGTGTGGGTTTGTGACAAAGATCGAAGGTACCCAGAAAAACAAAAAATTCTTCGTCACGTTGGTGTATTGAGATTCTACTCGCCAAAGAACAAGCAAGATGTTTTGTCATGGGCTAGAGCTATAAATCGAAAGAAATTCAAGGTAACAATGGGTACCAAGGTCTGCTCGAATCATTTTGTACAAGGATATAGAATTCGAAACTCTCATAGTCGCGCACAACCTGTGTTTATGAAAGGTTATGACTGTGAGGATAAACCTCAAAGACCTGCTCCTAGGATTAGAAATACAGAAATATCAGAGGAAAAGACAAGAAAAAGGAGGCAAAGTGGTAATGAGAAATACCTTATAGGTACATGGCGTGATGTAGATTTCACAATCAACGTTACGCAAGAAAGAGTGTTTATCGATAGATTCTATCGCACTAAACACACAGAAACTTACAATGACCACGTACCATGCAACACTAGTCAACTCCACTTCTCACAAAATCACAGCGAAAAAGCGTTATTCTTTGTCCAAATTCACTGCTTTTGACGAAGAAACAACTTTACGCCATACATTTCTTTATAGCGACTTGCAATGTTTGCCCCCTAGCGATCCCAGAATCCTATGCGCATAACCGGGCATCCGGTTACTGGTAAATCATTCATTGAATTCGAGGAGGAAAGATTACGAAAGATTACGACGAATCTCTGTGCTTTTGACGAAGAAAAAGAAATTCTGAAGAATTTACAGGCGGCAGATAGTCTCTTAAACCCCCCCCCCCCCCCCTCCCCTTTTCCTAAGGAAAAAAGGTTTGTTTAAAAAAAAAACTTTAGTAGTTCGTGGTTTCCGGTGACCTGTTATGGACAGTTTTGCACTTCCGGTCTGTAAGGAAGTAAACGCATGTAAACAGATGACTATTCACGAGGAAAATGTCCGGTATTTGACAAATTGGTTAACTGATAAAATCAGTAGCAACTTGAGAACTTTGTTTTGTTTGTTTCTCGGTTGAAACTTAATGCTTTGTTAGCTAACCGGTAAAAATAAAATCAAGTAGCCAATGCCAGAAGATTTTCTGTGTAAAGAATGAAACTTTTGACTTCAGGTGATATTGAATTAAATTCAGGTCCCCAGCAAAATGTCAACACACAAACTATATTGTCACCAGGCACCAACATATTATTAAACTTTCAATTATGGCAGCTGGGATTGAGACTCCTAAATGTTGGTGGTGCAGGTGACTGTTTCTTTACAGCTGTTCCTCATCCGCTAAATGAGGACCCATGTCATCACTTGCATGTTAGACAACGCTGGTATTAATTATTTGAGAGCAAACCCAGGACACTTCATTGAAAGCAACACCAAGAATTCATGGAATGAATATTTGACTAATATGTCACTGCAAGGTTCATGGTGTGATGCACTCATTGTTCAAGCAGTTGCATGACTTTGACTACATAAAGATACCACAGCTTTCGTAGCTGTGTCATCAATCAAAGGAGTTTTCAGTTCAGTGGCAGCAGATTTTCTAGCTAGACGAAATACATTTCCCAAATTGGGCTTCGTATTTAATCCCTTCACAGGCTTTATAATCCCAAAACAGGGCTCAGTTCTCCCCAAAAGGAGCTCAATTCTCCCCAAATGGGGCTCGATTCTTCGCAAAAGAGGCTAAATACTTGCTTTGGAATGCAGCGTAGTCATCAAAGCGTGTACATGTACATTCAGCCGTTGGCGCCAAGAGCATTGAAATTCATCATAAAGGTTAAAAAAGCAAACGTTCATTCACCAAATTCTCTTCGCAGTCGCTGAAAAAGGTTTCCGCTCGCTCAGTGTATAGATACAATCTCGAATTAACATGATCACAGTTGAGCTGTTAATAAGAGCATCAGTGGGTTATGGGCAGTCTAGAAGGTAAGAATTTAGCAAAAAAAAAAAAAACGAAAGCCGAAATAGAGCATTCTAAAAACAACAAGACCTTTTGGCAACATTAGCATAATTAGCTTAATTTATAATGATGCAGTTTATGATAATGCAGTTACTGTATATATTTGATATAAAAATGCAAGTCTGATGAAATTAAAATGCTACTTATATTTTTTTAATATGATCACTGAGTTCACCTGCTAATATCAGCATCGGTGGGTTATCATGACTAAGTAATTACAGTCGAACCTCCCGTAAGGGGAAACCCTCGGGACCGAGCTCAGGTGTCCGCTTACAGGAGGTTGAAAGATTTACAGCATCACAGGAGGGTAGGGTGCGTCAGTTATGGAATCGTTCCAACCCAGGTTCCAACCGAAAACTCGTGGCTGTGTGGCTGTCGAAGTCTCTAAAGCGTCCAACAAACTCAAGAAAACGGTAATAATTACTAGAAAACTGATCGACCGAGGTGCCAGATACAGTGCAGAGCTACCCCGTGAGTGTGTGTTTCAAGAAGAGACTTATTTGCATACCACTCGCTGAAACTGAAATCAACGGATTTTATTGTGGAGCTTTTGTAGGTAAGATACCCGTAAAGCATTAATGTATAGCCTGCCCGTAGATGTCTATTATTTCCTTTGCTTCACGTCTAGACTTTCCCCTTTTTTTGGGGGGGGGGGGGGTCTTTCGCGCTTCCGAAAAGTGAAAATTCTGAGCTCGACTTGTAGGCAAGTCTACTTCACGTCCCTTGACCACGTGAAACAAAGGAAATAGAAAGCGTTTGCGGGTAGGCTACAAAAATGTATCGCCTAACAATTGACCAGATCAATCCTACTTGCCTATTTGGTGCCAGACATTGGATTCTAGAGTAGTTTTTAATACGGTCAGGGTTTACAAGCAAGCAAATCGAGAGAGGTGTAGTATAAACGAAGCAGTCGTGTGAGCTCGAGTTTCAGAAGATCTGTCCGCTTAAGGGAGGTTCTTTCAGCCCCTGGAGCTTCAAAAATGTGTCCGCTTCCCCTCACAGGAGGTTATGAATGTAAAGTTTTAGAGGAGTCCACTTACGGGGGCAGGGACGGAGCGACCTATTTTAAAGTGGGGGTGGAAGGGGGGGCTTACACGATCGCTCAAGTGTGAAGGAGCGGGGAGGGGTAGAATGACAGCCAAAGGCGAAATTGTTGTCCTCTTTAGTGACTAATAATACATCTAGGGTAGTCTCCTACGCAGCCGTTTTTAGTGGCGTCACGCAACGCTTGTGGGGGGAGCGTTGCGTGACGTTGCGTGACGCCACTAAAAACGGCTGCGTAGGAGACTACATCTAGGGCGGACAAAAGTGTTAAAAGTTGTCAGTTTTTACCCATCATATAGACCACTATAAGTAACAAGTCAAAGCTGCACTAAAAAAGTATCAAAGACATCAAACTGTTCGACCTACCAGTGATAAACAATGTCGATACTTATGACACGTTTTGGTGCCCTAATCCGGAACAGAAGACAATATACTATTACAGGTTTCTCAGTTTGGAGATGATGATTCCTTTCACTCAGTAATGTACCCACGATAACAAAATGAACGGAATGCGGTCGGAACGTTTTGGTTGACTCAGAATAGGAAAAATTGCGTTCTTTTAGGGAGACGGTATTCTGGATATTCCTAAACCGGAATAGGAACAGCCAGGATAGTCCTAAAGTAATGTGCCTGAAGCTCTTCTTTCATCTCTGCACACATTTTAACGGCAAGGCAAAGTGAAAACCTCGACGCATTCGCATTTAAGATCTCAAACTCAAAAATATTTTTCTTAAAACGTGTGCAAGCAAACTTGTTGTCATTACAGAATAAGGCAAACTGGAAAACTTAGGTGAGTATCATGAAATGTATAGTTCGCCAAAGCGAGAATGCAGAAAGCCTTATTTGTCATTGTTAGGAGCGAAAGAGGTCCCTCTGAAGCTATCTTAGTTACTAAGTTTACATGCATAGAGAGGCTTGAAAATGTAACGTTGATTTTCCACTGAGCAAGTATCTAAGCACGTTGTTGCCGATAATCCTATCTGGAGACAGACTACAGTTCGCAATGCCCGGGCAAGGCAAGAACGAGAGTCAACAAAAGTCAAACTCTTTAAAAGCATAAGAGAGTTCACGAAATAGAGGCCAAACGACAGCGACAAATTCAACTTCCGTCGATTGTAATGAAAAAGTTGTCAACTAATCCGAAGCCAAATGATAGCAAGGCGTAAAAACTATTGAAGGGTATTCCGTTTTAGTTTGTTCCTATGAAAATTAAATCTGAAACCACGGGAAAACCACGGTACTGGGTAACCCTGAAACTAATCACTGACTAATAAATTTTCCAACTGTCATTATTATTTTTTTAATGGCACCAAAAAGTGTTGGTGGATGGCTAAAGCCCCCTCAGCCCCTCGCGCGGTCCCTGGGGGGGGGGGGGGGGGGTAAGGGGGAGGAGGGTGCGCAAGCGGCGATTCGACTGTATGTGGTACGGCCACCTCATTGTTACAGCTTTTTTGGCTCTATGCAGTCATTCTGTTATCTAATTAATTCCCTATTAACCCTTTAAGCCCTGATATGAAAATACATGTTCTCCATACGGTTCTTTTGGAAATTAGTAAGGAGAAGATCTGGGTACGACATTAGGAGAATTTGTCTAAATATCAAGACACCTTATCCTTGGTGATCACTCTCTCTATTCTCATCACTTGAATGTTTGAACAGGTAGTGATAATGTAAAGAGATTACCATGTGTTTGTTGACCGTATTATGGTGGTATTAATCTCCAGTGTACTAGCAGTGTGGTCTTGAAGATGACGAAATAAGCTTTTGCTCAGGCAAAAACTGTTGCCTTAATAGTGAGATGGTTGAAACATGTAACTCTTACAGTACACAGTCCGAAGCCTTGTACTCACTCGTTCTCGTATAACGTCTAACATACATAAAATAACCTCTCTTCCCGCCAATCCGGATACTATACGGGGTCTCGGTTCCAGGTTACACACGACATGACATCCCTCCCCCTTTACGAATAAATAAATAGATAGATGACAAAAATGGCAACAGTGACAAAAGACAAATACTTAGTTTAGTTTTTATGTTCTCTTTTATTACATAACTACGATGATCTTTTATACATTTAAATAGAAATACTGCTTGACTTCCTAGATTAGGAGATTACCAGAGCGATGAGGGTGGTAGGTTTGAAAGTGCCTCTCGCTGGGATAGTGAGGTTACAGGTATTAAACTACTGCACAGATGCTTCAAGTAGCTTTAAATTGCGAACAGGCTAAGAATGCCTGCTCTAAAGGATCAAAATATACAATTTACATCATTTGTAAATCCCAAGAAATGTAATTCCTTTTTGGTAACAAAGAAAAGATGAAAAATCAAAATTATCGAAGCTTGTTATCAGGGATGATTTTACAAATGTTGTTGATACAGGACTCCCACAAATTTGCGATTTCCGGGTGGTTTCTTTTCCATGAATTAACGACAGTAGGCACACCCGCGGGATTCTAGATGGACAAATTGTTTGGAACGGAATTTATCGCAAACAGTAGTTTGGTTTTTGACAGAGGAAATACATTTTTCTCTTGAAGTAGCTCAGATTGCGGCAATCTTTACATTTGTTTTGGCTTGGTATAGCTGACATCAGCTGACAACATTGAAGAAAATTTGTGCCAACATTGTATTTCTCCTTAAACTCGTCGAAGGAAAGAAAGCTCCCGACAAATAGTTATCAAACTAACCTTTTGATTGACCATTCAGTTGTCAAAACCAGCACAATTAGCCAAAGCGTAATATGAGAGTTTGTATGGAGCGGAAATTTCTTCGAAAATATTCGACGGTTTTCCCCCGAAAATGACTTAAAATGGAAACAAAGTTTAAAAAACCTTACCCGTCGTGTGTTTGCTGTGTCTTTCCCGCTTTTCTGAGCTTCTGCAGGCCATTTTGGCGTCAGGACCTCGAATCGACCGTTAAGCAAAAAAATCGCCCAAAACGGCCTACAGAAGCCCAGAAAAGCAGTAAAAACACAGCAAACACACGACAGGTAAGGTTTTTCAAACTTTATTTCGATTTAATGTATTTTCGGCGGAAAACCGTTATTTTGCTCCATACAGACTCTCATATTACGCTTCGGTTACCTGTGAACACTGGAGCTGTATCATTATTGTGGTCAAAGTAGGAGCCAGGAATTTCTTTCCAGTTATCATTTGCATCACTCAATAATCGCCCAATCCAGATGAGACGCAGTTCCTTACTATCGTCTACAAATTGAGAGTATCTTGGCTTCACAGTTTGTTAGGAAGTCTTATGCCATTGCAGTTACTGTCCAGTCTCACTTTAGACATACATCTAGAAGTTTACACACATAAGTTTATTCAAACCGCTAAAAAGAAAAACAAATATTACAAAGAACGCGTTGAAAAGGGAGTTTCCAGAGGTTGGTCCTATGTCAAAAAAAAAAAAAAACTCCCCAAAACAGAAGTAAAAAAGATTAGCTAAAAACTAAGACTCTTTTAAAGAGAAAAGCCACGAATCCAAGGCATTACTTCTCTCGTGACTTCATTACCAACCGTTATAAACTGAGCCGAGTACTCAATGGCACCAAATGTCTCTGACTCACCCGTGCTCGTGGCTGAACATGTTGCATACGGACCATTGTGAAAATGTAGTATTTTTCTCAAAGGATTTTGTTTCCCTTGGAACCAAAGCAATTTTACCAGTTTCCTTTCCTTTATTCCATGTGCTGCAATGTGTGTCAAAGCAACCGATGGGGGCCAGTTCAGAAACTCCTCATAACTTAGTTGCCTCTTTTCCCGTGGGAGGTGCATCTTAGAAACATCACCGATCATATCCACTTCCTTTTTTGTGTATGTTAGGGGCTTTAAATTGGACCTCATTTGTTAACGTCCTCCATACATGGATCCCCTATCAAGAAATGGCCCCGCACACTTCACACACTTACTTCGATACCCCTCAGGGCAGTCTGCAAAAGTTATAAATCTGCTAAGGAGGGGAGAATGCGTAGACTAGTAGATTTCGCTAGTTCGGGTCTTTAACTACATCATCGTTAACTATTTATTCCATGCGTGCCCTGTTCAGGCAACATCGAGATTTTGTCTGGTTTACGAACTGTATATTCAAGTACTTTTTTCCCGAGAACTCCAAGAAGATAAAAGAAGAGAACAAGTCTTCGAAGGCTTCATGACATCATTGTCCGGTTAAAAATTGAAGTTGAAGACCTGGAAAGTTTGTTCTCTGCTTGCATAGATGACTTTCATTCTATAATTTTGAGACAAACTCCTCGAAAACTTTACTGAAGATGAATACAATTTGTAATAAAAGAACTGACACTCGATAATCTCAATATAATTAAATTTTCTCCAATAGTTTCGGTAATATTACAGTACAACATTTAAAAAATGTGGAATATTGATACTTACAATACATTTACAACTGATTACCGCAAATCTTTGTGGAAGCAAAGTTCAAGAAAGAGATCATACGATTTTGGTAAAGGTTTTTTTCTTTTTTTTCCGAGATTGGTTCCGCAGAGAGTAGGCACACCCTGTTTAGGACAATTGGTGTTTGAACAATTGGTGTCTACTATTTGCTGATAGGTTGATTTTGAAAAACTATTAACATTATTAAATGGATATCCCAACCGGTCTTTTCCTGCAGATGGTAAACACACAAGAGGTTCTGCTATAACGGTGGGGGTGGGTTTAAATAGAATAAGACGTCTTTCTTTCAAGGAGCAACCTTGAACCGAGATTCCCAAGAACTGAATACGCTTAAGATTTCGTAACACCAAATTGTCTTTAAAAAGCCTTAAACGAAATTTCCTCCTAAACCTGAACAGATTTCCTGAGGCATGGTGGAAGAAAAGACAAATGTCGTTTGCATGCTCGTTGGTGACACTGTAATGTATGATTGACCACTTGCCTGAGGTATGAATGCAACCCCGTTTCCAGGCTCGTGGGTAATCCAAGATGGCGGCAACTCCTGCCAAAGTAGCAGCCATCTTGGATTACCCAACCTAATCCCTAGAACGAGGTTGGTGTAAATGGCTAGGCCAGGCCACTTATATACAGAAACTTCTTGTTTAGAGGAAATGCAGATTGGTCTCAAAATGTGGCCTTAAAACAGTAACAAAATAAAACCCAAAGGGAAGAGAACGCGAGTAAGGATAGGCGAAACCGATACCATACCATCTGACATCACGACCACACTTGGACACTTTGGAAAGCAATCGATACTAGTGAGCACTGTGGGCTCTTCAAGCCAGAATCGTGTATATGCTCGGCAGGAAAGCTTGTTCCGATATCTAGTCGAAAACCTAGTCTTTAAAGCGTTTTCGGCTCCCTTAAACTTAAATGAGGACCTTACAATACGCAATCTTATTCCCAGGGTCCCTTTATCTTAAGGACTCTGGGGACGAGGCTGCACTTTACGAGTTTTGAGCGATGAGATCATGTATCGGTATCGGTCCCCCGATAATTGTTCTTACTTGGTATTGTATCATATTGAAAAGGGCGTATCGTTCCATCCTCATCAGCACCGCGCAACTTAGTACATTTGCTGCCTCGTCCCCAGCCATCCCTCCTTGTTCAGTGAGGGTTTGCGTTGATTTCTAAGGCGGATGCACCCAACGACGCCCCCCACTCCCCATTTTCCCGTGCTATACCGGTGCCTTGGGACAAGGCAGTTGCAATTGCTAATTCTCATTCCAGGTCACCAAGAATTGACGAGATTTCAATGTCTTTAAAAGTGCCAAGAGTCAATGAGAATTAAAAGTCAAGTAATAGGATTCTTGGTTGATTTTGATTGATTGTGATATAAATACGAGCAGATTCAAACTTATTTGAGAGCACAAGAGAGTTTGAGAGCGCACAGGAAAGTTGAAAGTCGAACGAGACAAGGAGTCAATTGAACCCTTCTCAACTCTTGGCGATCGACTCTCGCTCGACCTGGGCTTAACTGTTCTTTAATTATCTTTTCTATGCGTCTAGTTGGAACTTATTACTTGTGATAGAATGGTCTCAAACATGTCCTTGGCTGGAAGAGCGCTGAAGAACAAGTGTTCAATTGGTTTTTCCGCGAGGCTGCGCAACGCGGCAACGCTCAAGAGTATTTTACCGAACCGAGCTGGTTGAGCAGGGAGTCTGGACCATACATAGTCTGCAAGCAGTAACTGAGCCTCGTCTTGAAGTTGTTCCACTTGATCTGCTGCCTTCAGACCATGAGTATCTGCAAAAAACGCAAAAATTTATTCAAAATTCAGTTAGTTAAGGCATGTTTGCAATAGCCAGCTTCGTGTAGTTCACACCTATGAGAGTTGTTCAGATATTGTGTTTAAAATATCATAGTATCCTCCACGTCATACACGAGAAATATTCAAGGATATCTCCCACGAAATACACCCTAGGTTTGAAATTGAGTTTAATACTTACGCGTTCCGCCTCTTATCCCAAAATAGATTCTTCGACAAATTAAAATGACTACTGTTAAATAATAAAGTGTATATCGTTTGTCTCACGATGTAGTCACTTGAGTTGTAGATCGCGACGTTTCGACTGCTTACTGCTAGTCTTCATCAGGCGATGAGGTATTCGCGCCGTCTTTAATTCCGACACGACACTTAGGTCACATTTAGTGCGAACAAAGGACACCATCCATCCGGCTAAACAAGACGGCGTAGTCTACAGGATTCCCTGTGAATGCGGAAAAGTCTACATTGGCGAAACAGGAAGATCTATGCAGGAGAGGATCAAAGAGCATGACAGGGATATACGACTCGCCGGGACCCAGACCTCCGCCGTTTCTGAGCACGCCAACAAGACCGGCCACCACCCGCTTTGGAACGAGGTAAAGTTTATTGATCGAGACTCACACTGTTACACTCGTAGGGTCAAGGAAGCCATCCACCTAAGACTTCACCCTGATAACATCAATAGGGACAGCGGAATTGAAATTCCTGAAGCATGGATACCAACGATCAAGAAACACAGCAGGAGACCGGTACATCAGCAAACCACCGAGGGAACAACTTCAAATCGGACCTCTCGAGAAACAACTTCACAGCGGAACAATGAGAATCGAAACGCACCCATCACAACCGACCATCGTGATTCATATAATGACGCGCAACCAGTCGACCTCATCGCCTGATGAAGAATAGCAGTAAGCAGTCGAAACGTCGCGATCTACAACCCAAGTGACTACATCGTGAGACAAACGATATACACTTTATTATTTAACTGTATTTACCACGATGAACAATAACCACCTTTTTTACGACAATGACTACTGTTGTTTTCAGGAATCTATGAAAGCTACTCTGCGGGCTTGCAATAATATTGAAACATAATAAATGCAATTATCAGAGCAGTGGATAGCTTTTATCGGGGCAGAACGATTCTCTTAAAAACGTCCGTTTGGCATTTTTGCCATATGGCGTGGTTTAACCAATGACATGCGAGAAAGAGATTGATAGCTTACTATAACAACTTACTTGTTCTGAAGAGGACGATGGCTTTGAGACAAGCATACTCTGAACTGTCCAATTTGAGTGTTCTTAATGGCAACAAAGCCTCCTGAAAAGTCTTCATATCCTGTTCTCTTGGAGAATTCTCTGCCTCAGGGGCACCGCCGGGGGATAACGAAAACGCCCAGAATACTGAATCCAAGAGTAGCATTTCCCTCCAACCCTCCTCCAACAGAATGACTTGATCACGAAAGGGCAGGCGCCTGAAGCAAGGGAGTCTGCGGCCGAACCTGAGGGAGACTGCCAGGAGACGAGTGGCCGCGTCGTGAAGGGGCTCGGACGTGTGAAACGAAAGAGGTTCTACCGCTTGGTGCAGCTCAGACATGCTCATCTGCGTGGGCTGAAGGTGCCTCTGAGCGTTTCTAAAGGACAGAAGTGCCGTGGAACTCATTCTATGGCCGTTTGTAATAGACTCTTGATTTGGCACCTTAGGAGCGGACCTAGACGGGCTGGTGTAGCCATTCTGTTGAATCGACGGAAAAGCTGAGGGTGGCTGAAACCTTTGTGATGACAGCGGTGCTGTGGTTACACTAGATCGAGCGTTTGCACTGCTACTGTGTGCATGTGATACCAAAGAGACCCTGACGGGACTGGAGACGGTTGGAGATGATGTTGTCAGAGGGGAGGGGAAGGGAGCTGAATGCGGCTGACTGTAGTGATCTTTATTAGCAGGAAGCGAGTTTGAGCCTTGAGCGAGGTATTCCTCCTCCTGGCTGTCGTCATAGTATTTCGGACTTGATGGTCTCCTCTGGTTATTTTCCATTTCCGTTGTTAGGACTTGGCGTTGTTGTTGGTGTTGTTGCTGTTGCTGCTGCTTTTGCTGTTGTTGTTGTTTTTGTTGTTGCTGCTGCTGATGCTGCTGTTGTTGGATTTGTTCATGTTGATGATACCGTGGTTCTTCTTCTGTTTTAACCATAACCGATTTCGTATGAACAATCCTAATCTGAGGAATTTCAACTGGATAACCTGAAAAAGTCAACAGAATAAACCATTCAATTGTAAAGTGAAACTCCAACGCATTTGATACCACGGTCTTAACGAGTAGCTATTGCCTTTCCGAGAACCGTAGCTGATATTTTCACGTACCTAAAGACGCTTTTACATGGAGCAATTTTTCTCGCAACTTACAATGCAACGCTGAAGAGCACAATGCGAAAGACCTTGCAGAGTACATGATACACGGTGTAACTTTCTCGCAATAATGCATGCTGTGTAGCAATCTTTTCGTGTAACTCACAACGTATTTTTTCTCTCACAGCGCTAAATTTCACCGACAATCGTGGAAAAGTGGACTAGTGTTCTACGTTTTGTAACATTGCGAGATTAGTTAGAGCATGTAACATAGATTCTGCAACTTATCTCGAAACGCTCTCATCACCCGTTGGGTTGTGTCACAGCGTCTTAAAATACTAGATGCATATTTTCTACCCCTGAAAAGACCAGGGAACACTTTGCTGGAGTCATAGCTCTTCGTTGTTGCTCACGATACTCACCTGAATAGAAGAAATCTCAGGAAGAAGATTGATGTAACATGTGACAAACTAATGCACGCGCATTAAGCTGCAACGGTAGTTTTCTTACTAAGTCTTGTACTGGTACTCTTATTCCTATTTTACCGAAAAGATTCGAAGCTTCGAAGCGATTCGAAGTCGAACGGGAAGCGCAAAGAGTGGAGGCCCTGTAGAGATGAGGAAATACTGCTGCTGCTTCGTTATGAACGACTATCTGAAGGGGGGCTGCTCACGGCCAAGGAACTGGGCAGTGTGAAAAGTTGATTTATCATGAGTATAACACAGAAAAAAGGAATTCAAGAATATCCCTTCAAATTCCGCACAGCACGACAAAACGGACCAGCCAAGTCAACTAAAATCTAGTACCAGCTGACAATCAGGACAAAAGGATAAAGAATAAGCCCTACACTGTGTCTACGGATCAAACACTACAAAATAAGAAAATTTATATTTCGGTAACTTTACCACCTTCACGACTATAAATATAAAAATAACACCTTTAAGACCTTTAAATTTTCGCTTTTTATTATGTCTGACCCGTGAACACAGTGTATATCGATGTTCGCTTTATCCTTCATCAAGTCGACTAAGAAAAGCTAAACTCTGAGAAACGGTAACCTTTTAATTCCTCCACATGCAAAGTCGCCCACAACAAACTCGCCCACACCAAGTTTACATGTGGGCGAATTAACCGGCATTTTGAAAACAAGCTCCTCCCTTGACTGCAACATGGCTACCGCCCAGTTTCTCCTAGTTTCTCCTTGTGAGGATCAAGAGGCCCTGGGAAAAAGTGAAAGCGGAGAACTGGAACCTACCTTGAGCTTCAGGAGGAGGAGTGACGTCAACGTGCATGTCGTTTGGTGTGCTGTCCGCTGAGTTTTCTGTTGGAGGTGACTGAACAAGTTCCTCATTGAACCTGAATCGCCGGTACACGCCTATGAAAAGCAAACACTTTACTACCGTAACTTTATAGCTCAACGTAAAAATGATTAAAACAGGAATGGGAATTTCCAGTGGCAGATCGGCAGAGAGCTCTTTACCTACTGTTTCCAGATCCAATTGAATTCGGGAATGTTGGTTTTTGTGGAGGATGAGAACCGACAACAATGTCAGCCCACATGTGACACAAAGTCTGGTATTCTAACCCAGGCCACATTGGTGGGAGGGAATGCTCTCACCACTGCGCCATCCATGCTCTCCGCCACAGAGCAAGTTGTATTTTTGATTTACACAATGCACATGATAACGCATGCAACAAAATCGTACTGTCTAAATCAACCTAAGTTGACAAGACCAGCCCACATGTGAAATTTGCAATTTATTTTTCGTGTAAGAATTTACTCCACGAAATAGGCCGTTTTCACACTAGACGACGGAAAAAGCTTTTGAGCAAACGACATCTTCTCCAAGGGATAAGTCATCTTAGTGTGAAAACGGGACGAACACTATTTTGGAAGTAAAAGTCATGTGATTTTGTCCGTCGATTTGCCCTTCTACTAAGACGAAAAAAAAAGTGAAACGACTTTTTTTACGCTTTGCGACTTCCTCTAGTGTGAATTGGTCATTATTTTTTAACAGTGCGCACATTCGTGACATTTTGTGAGATATGTCACGCCGACAGCCGAGATCAGTGTTCTTTAACTTCAAAAAGCGCAGACACTGCCTAGAGAAATTGCAAGTTTTGTAGTGAAACCTGAAAATGTAGTACAACATAACTCAGGGACGTCATTGACTGCACTCTCAGTACTGAGCGAACACCAACAACAAGAGCTGTTGTTAAGTGAGCCACATTGAACGTACGATTATTTCTTGGAAACAACAGAGTATCTGATAGTTTGACCTTTCGCCACTAGTTAACGATCAAAACTCCATCAACAAGAAAGATTTTCGGAGAGGCTCTTTAGAGTGAAAAGCTTTGGAAAATATTGAAAATGAATTCTCGCGTCAAGCTCAGTTTATTAAATTCCCAACCCTAATGCGCTTTATCTTCACGTGGGTTTTATTCTCGAAGACGTTACTTTCTCGCATTGTCAAATTCACGACAATTGAACCCGTGAAAAAAGGACTCAAATGTCAGTACATTACTGTAATGTACTCAATTTTTAGCCGCGAAATTTATCCGGCCAATTTTGCATTTTAGTGAATTAGTATAAATCATCGGCATACATTTCTTTTAACATTTAGTCGTGAAATTTCTTTGGTTGATGATATTAAATTTGAAAGTAGAAAGATGAGAATTGTCTAAACTGTACATTAAGCTGAACGTCACTGTAGGTTTCGTACAGTAACTGAATTAACCTGAGCGAGGTAACAGATGCTTGCAGCCGTTTTCTGGGACAAAAGAGCCGAAGGGCAATAAAAGGACGACTCAAGCAAATGAGTTAAGTGGATAAAGATCCATCGAAGATTACACTTGCTGATCAAAGGTTATCATAAAGAAAAGCGACAACCGGCTCAACATTTACCCCGGAAATTAAGTAGGGCTATTTGGTATAGGATTCATTGACGTTTTAACTACATTCCCTTGCAATAAACAAAAAAATATATATTGAGAGTAGAAACATTCACTTTGCAAGCAAACAATAACTTTAACGGTGGCTAGCCATAAAATGGCCGGTTTTCCGTATTGTTATATAGCGGTATTTCCTTCATTTTCTGTTTGTCGCTGGCGGGGAAAGACACACTTAAGATTATAGTAATATGTCGTACTATCATTTCCTTATACTCTTGTAAAAACAAAGCTGTGTGCATCTTTGAATGTTTTGTGCTGTGTTAAGCTTCCGGACGACAAACGGCTCTTATGAAAGATTTAATTTTTCTAGGTGTACCACGAATTACATGAACTTGGTCCTTTCTGGGGTCAGAAATTTTCTTCTTAGTCTCGGGCCCTTAGTGTGCAAATCGGAAAAAAATAATTCAGGCATATGAGAGAAGTCAGCTAGGCATTGTGTACCTCTTCACGCCGTATTAATTAAAGACTTTCCGTAACATTCACTTGCAACGTTAACTTTCTTTTTGTGACAGCATTTGTGACACTCGATTAGTCGACCCTACTTTTTGTCAGTACATCGATCGGCTAATAGCAACAGTTAAATAACAAGCAAAAACCTGCCTGGAGGAAATAATTGAAATTGCTCGATGTGCAAATCCCATTGACTCAGATTTTTCTTGTTTTGTTGTTCCGTGCTCATGACAAACCGAATACCGCTAATACATCTAATTTCTCCTTAGAGTGTCACTTATTGATCAAACACACAGGTCATGAGAAATAGGGAAACTATCACCACGGATAAGAGGTCTTGATGTGTAAGCAAATTCTTCCATCTAGTACTATAACAAATATATGGAGAAGAATGAGGAGAACATGCATGTTGATATTGGTTCATTGCAGTAGCTAGTGTGGTGTCTTTGAACAGAACTGGACCATTATCTTAAGGCTTTCAATGTTGTCAATGTGACTTGTGGCTTTCAACGTGTTACTAAAGCGGTTGATATAGTCGTTTTCGATCTTTTCTTTTCACATCTGTTTGAACAAAAAGGAGAAGATGTCAGAAGTCCAAGAGAGAGCTTAAGTCCGACATGAAAAATTGCGAATAGCTGGAGTTGTGTTACAACTGACAAAGATTTAGACCTGAAAAGGTTTTGAGTCAAAAAGGAAAAATAGTGTTTCGGTGATTTTTATTGAGTGCTATGCCAAACAAGCAGGAAATCGTAAATCGTAAATGTAAAGTTGCTTTATTAAAACAATTTACATTGCGCATTTTTCATATGGATATGAATATGCAGTAATGACTACCATTGCAGTGAAGATATCAATTTAAGCAACCGAAAAAGAAAACTTGAAAAAATCAGGCTTGAACGGGATACGAATCCGTGACCTTGTGATACTGTTGTATCCCTCTAACCAACTGTGTTATCAAGCCAACTGGGAGCTGTTTATTTGTGAGTTCGTATTGAGCCTGAGGATGGCGGTTAGTAAAAATGCGTTGTACAACAAAGATAGGGTGAGATGGCACGTCAGCAAGTACAGGTACCCATGGCAACCACTATTTCTTTGTTCATTCATTCATTCTTTTTTTTTTTTTTTGAGGGGAGGGGATAGGTGATATCGCGATGTGTCCCCATCCAACCCACCAACTCACACGAGCAAATAACCGTTTCAAGAGAAGCTTGCACGCGCAAGTAAAAACAAGAGAAGAACTCACCTTCTAGATTCATCCCTATCTCGATACATTTCTTGAGCCTGCAGGCCTTACAGTCGTTGCGGCTGCTCTTGTCCACAGGGCATTCTCCTTGGCCCTTACACAGCCAGGGCTCAGTTCGGCGGCACGTTCTCTTAAAGAAACCGCTGCACCCATCGCATGAGAACACTCCGTAGTGTTTCCCAGTCGACCTGTCGCCACACACTTCACAAGCTAAAAAACAAGGAACGAAAGTCAGTTTTTCCCGGACGTCTTGCATTCGCAACCTTTCATTCTACAGTCAGAACTTTCATCATGAGATACAGTTCTTAATTCAGAACGTGTAAATAAAATCATCAAGTGACAGCTAATGAATAGTACTTTTCTGTGTGGTACTGTTTATTGTGCTGCACAGGATGGTTCTGACTTTTGAGTCTGTGAATGAAATTCTCAAGTGTGGCCATTCAAATGAAAGCTACTGAGCAGTACTTTCCTGTGATGCTGTTTGTTATGCTGTGCAACGTGGTTCTCAGTTTTGAGTCTAAAAACGAAATCCGAATATACAACACACGAAAGCTTTTGAGCAGTACTTTCACATGGGCTAACGTGTTTCATGATTTCTCAACTGCATGGAAAGTTTAGATCTTTTTTCCCATTTGTACTATGGCTATCATCTTTCTTTCGCTTGACCGCTACCTCTCTTGCACTGTCTCTCACCGACTCTTGTACACTCTCATGCACTCTCAACTCAAAAGTCATAACTCTTTTGAACTCTCTCTTTGATTCGTTCTTTTGTTCGACCACGCAAAAATACCTTCCCAAGTGAAATGAAACCAACGCGAAAATGTTCGGTCGCGAAACTTTAAGTACGAACGACGTTGTCTTGCCATCATGGTTATTGTACGACGTGCTGTTAAATCACTACACGATAGCGTTGAAGATTGGCTAAACTGAGTACCGAAGAGGGACTCTCTTTTCCTTTATGAACTTCACAACTCTTTTCAAAAGATTATTTAGTGGTTTTTGAGAAGCGTTTTCTGACAACTCAGAGCGAAGTAACACAGGACAGCCTTAAATGTAGAGAATGTTTGCTTGTTTGATTAGAACAATCTTGTCATTGGCAGACAACTTTTTTCAACCATGCGGTTTGCAATAAAAGTATCACCACGCTGCAAATGCCCTTGCCAGACGAGGAAATGGAAGGAAGAAGTCATAAAAGAAAGTTTAGTTTCGGGTTAAAGAACAATGGAACAGTTCAACGTAGGTTTTTTTCTTCTTTTAACGAAAGAAGTAAGTTTACATGCGTGTCGTATTTTATAAATGAGACGTCGGTTGTCTGTCAAAGTAATTTCATGTTTGTTTTGGTGAAGCGTTGTGGGGGCGTGACAAGTGAATAAGTAAGCGCGTCGAACTTTTTACATGAAGGTTGTGGTTCAAGCTGATCTCTAACGGTGTGTTGTTTCCTCTGAAATAAGTTTGCTTTACCTTGCCTGTGGTCAAACGGTGTTAGATAAGTGTGCTATCGTAATTCAATCCCCACTGGGTTTCAACATCATCAAAAAATTTTAATAAGGAAGGAAACACAGCAATTGTACGCGACCCGCGTTTTTAGCTGATTGCAAGTTTCGACAGGGCCAATTTTTAAAAGGCCAGAACGATTAGTACAATTTGTTAGACTCTGTATAGATGTGGCCTTTGTGGATAATCCAAGTTCTAATAATACAATTTTGACCCGCTTAGATGTGCCCTATGAAGACCCAGTAAAAACCTTGATTTAGCCTTAAACGAGGTCAAACTTATACTTCGTTTAATCAATCGGCCCTCAGTATTCAAGTTTAACTTGTTCTTCGTAGTGCAAAGTGCTGAAAGGTTAAGGCTTGTATGTAAAGATACCGATACGAACAGGTGAACATCATGATTTTTTATAAATGACCAAGTTGGCTTTTTAGAAGAGTGTTTTCTTCATAAGTAGTCGACAGTTCGAATGGTTCTACATTTACTCAAAGATCAACAGCTATAAACAGCTTTTTATGGTTAAGTGCACTTAGTCAAATTCACCGACGATTACTTTTAAGGGAAATGGTCAAAACTATTGTACTCAGACAGGACCCACCATTCCACAAAAAGACAGGTGGTCTCTTCATGTATCCCCTTCACCCATCTTAAAAGCTTCTGTCTTGTTTGAATAGCCCCCACTCTATCAGGAGCAGAAACTAAGGAAACGATTCAAACCTTGCTGTGCCAGTTGTTCAGCAATGCAAGCTTCATGCACACCTAATATGAAAGTCTCAACTCAAATTTTCAGGGCAATAAATGTTGTCCGTTTGGCTAATCAGATAGGCGGTATCTTGTATAGCTCCCTACCCCTACACAACGTGGGTCCTCATCAAGTACACTTGTTATGACCACTTCCCTAATGCACTGACAACTGAGCTGCCAAAAGCTCATCTCTTACGTTACATCCAACACCTGTAAACATTTAACTGCCCACAAGTAACCGAAAACTGGGGAACACTGAGGAAACTCTCTGCTAACTACTTTGTTGGAGGTTTAGAATTTAACTGTAAGACAGAAGTAGAAAGGAGAGAAGAAGGAATGATATAGTACGACAACAACGATATTTCGAATGGTAATTAATAGGAAGGTGAATTCAAGTTATTGTTTAAGAATTTCATGATATTGTTTGTACCTTTCACGCCATTAGAACAAACGCAAAACTGAATGAAGAACGATCATGAAAAATCAATCCCAAGCCAGAATGTCTACAATTTGCGCGCATCTTCGCTCATAAGATACAAGCTTAGCGAATTTGACCTCCTGAACTTCTCAAACCACTCTGTGAAATATTGGAAAGTATAAATGCCATTGATACGACCAGATGTGTTATGTTCTCTTTCTTTTGTTATGCCGAATTGTCCGCTTCCATTGGTCTGCCCGTTTTGAGTGGCGTTACTGTAGTACGTGTTTTCGTATTTAGTAAGCAAAATAGTTTGTGGAATCGTATGTGTAGGAAGATGTCTTAGTCTGTAAATTTATCGTTTTACTTCCACACACCAACATCTGTCCACACAATGTGGTTTCACTTTATAAGAACGACGATAAATGCTCAAGTGTGATCATTCAAACGAAAGATATTGTACGATTAAAAAAAACGACCTGCTTTACAGTACTTTCTCTGGCTCCGTTTAAAATGTCGCACAAGGTGGTTCTAACTTTTGAGTTTACAGATGAAATTTTTAAATGTGACCAAAAGAAAACATATTGAGCGGTAATCTTGTTTCGTACCATGATTAGGTATGCTGCACAGAATGGTTCTAACTTTTGATTGCAGTGGAGATAAAATCTTATTGAAAGTGCTCCCTTTTCAAGGAAAGCTACAGAGAAATACTTTTTTGCAGTATTGTACGTGTTTGGCGTTTTCGAAGAAAACAGTTTTGAAAATGTGTTTGATGTTTTACACGGTGATTTTCACGTCCGGGTATCGCCATTGAAATGAGAGCATTTAAGCAGTACTTCATTGTGGTACAGTTTGTTATTTTGTGTCTAGGATGCTCTAATGATTGAGTTTGTGGATTGAACCTAAAGAGTAACGATTCAAATAAAAGCTACTGAGCAGTACTTTCCCGAGGTGCTGTTATTCTGCTGTACAAGGTGGTTCTAACTTTTGATTCTGTGGATGAAATCCTAAAGTGCGACCATTCAAATAAAAGCTACTGAGCAGTACTTTCCTGTGGTGCTGTTTATTATGCTGTACAAGGTGGTTCTAGCTTTTGAGTCTGCGGATGAAATGCCTAAGTGCGACCATTCTGATGAAAGCTATTGAGCAGTACTTTCCTGTGGTACTCTTTGTTACGCCGTCCAAGGTGGACTTCAAAACTTTTGTAAAAGAAATTGACTTTTTTCGATTTTGAACAACATAATCTCAGATGGAAGTAAAGAGAAAGACACGATAGAAGACAAAAGAATGAGCTTTAACAAAGGCAAAAACTAAAAAAATAACCTTTGCTTGTGGTGACTCAAGACTAAAATTAAGCTTTTAAGTCTGCATTTGCATTACAATTTATGTGTGTAGATGATAATGACTTAATGAAGTTTCCAGAAAAGAAGAAATAAGAGTTACTTGGTTAAGTAAACTGAGCAGACGTGAAAAAGAAAAACATGTTTGCTTGAGTCAAACAGCACCAAAATTTTTAGAAAAAAGGTTAGGTTTTTCAAAAAACGAGATCAATTATGAAACCGGCAGAATACCTCTGCGATTCGTCGTCGTCTAATTTAGGTTTTAAGAAATGCAAAGCAAGATAGGCGCGATTTCGGCAATATGTTCACACCTGTGTAGTGAATAACGAGACATTTGATCCAAGGAGATTGAACTCCAAAACAACACTCAGACCTTCACCTTGTAAAACGAAAGAAAATGTACAAACAAAAGCTGCAGTTTGAATTGACAAGTAATGTTTTAAGTTGAATTAACTAGTTTCAACCGAATAAAATTAAATCATTGGCATAGCATGCATAACTGTTGGGCTTCAAAACCGTCTGGTATGAAAATTTTGCGATTCTCCTGAATCTCTTAACATTCCGCATTCCGCCCAAAAAACCTCGAAAAAAAATTATGAAGAGCAGAAACAATTTCCGTAAACAAATACGCCACTAAGGAAATAACACGCGAATGTCACAGGATGTGACGATAAGAAAACGTCAAAACAACCTCTATTACACTGAGTTCATTTCAGTCAGTTAAATAAAAGTTTTACTTTGTTGCAATTTTGTCCTTTGCGAAATCCAGTTGTTTTTCACTAAATTAGCTCATGGAAAGATTACTTTACTGGAATTACAAAAATCAAGTTCCTCCAGAAAAGTCATTCGTTCTCGATCAAAAACTTGATATAACAATTTCCCAATACCTAATAAAAAATCCGTCAGTTCGCAAAATATCTGAAAATGAAACTCCCGCAAAAAAATACACGTTCGGGGTAATTCTATCTTATTGAAATTTGCGTGCCCCTCGAATTTACTCAAAAATTGTTTCGAAATATCATGATTTTCGCCTGAAAGGTCAGTTGACTAAAAGATACCGAAAATATTAGCCCTGCCTGAACAAATAAGATTAGCAACAGCAGCAAACTACAGAAATTTAGTAATCCTCTTTCATGCAAAACAACGGTGTTATGGATTAAGGTTATTCGTATAAGAAATGAATCTTCGAGAGCGGGATTTATTAAGACTGCTGAACATCATCACCATCATCATTATCACCTTTATTTCACCTCGGATTTACAAGGGTAGCTGTATAGCTAATTTCTCCGAGAAAGAAAAGACGAAGGAAAAAATAAATAAATAAATAAATAAATAAATAAAGTAGTATTAATAATAATACTGCTTTTGCCATATCACGTTTTATGACTTTTGCTCTTTGGTACTAGCGACGAAACTGCAATAAGCCAAAGTCAAAGCCAAAGCCTTCTAGCCAAAGTAGAAGTATAACATATTTTTCAAAAAACGTCACTTCGAAAACGCCTAAGACGAACAGTACAAGAAGAAAGTACGGCACAATAGCTTTCATTTAAATGCCTGACTTTAGACTTTTATCCATAGACTCAATGTTTGTTTGTTTGTTTTTTAATTCAATGGATTTCTCTCCAAGTTCTCATGAGTTCTGTGCTAAACACGACTAAAGTAAGTTTTATACGGCTGGGATACGTTTGTAGCATTCCTGGCGACTTTCACTAGTATTAGAGATCGAAATGAAAATGTTATTGAAGTAACCAAACAAAGCGGTTTTCGGCTGAAGGCGATTCTGTACAGCTTATTTCTTGGGAGCTCCGCTGCTAGGCTAGCCTATCCATATATATATATTGTTTAATATATATTAAACAGTACAACAGTAAAGTATTGCTCAGTAGTTTCTAATTGAATGACCACACTTTAGGAATTCATCCACAAACTCGATTAATAGTTAGAACCACATTGTAATATTGACTATGGAACAAAATGGGACTATCACAATGGACAAAACAAGATAGCTAACTTGTAAGACTTGCAACTGAACGATCAACGAAGCGTTAAGGCACTACAAAATGCCGAGCCACGTTTGAAGCTCTGTACTGTATTTGGTAAATTGTTTCGTTCACCGTTGGTTTCATCGCACGAGAAATAAATCAATAGAGGCACCACACGGAATCGTTTTCGTGGAATATCTCTTCAGAAGACCTTACACGCCACGGAAATTCGGATTTTATTGTGATGGAAAACCAGATTATTCTTTAGCGAAATGTCACCTCAGACTTAAGCAATTTAACATGGGAAAGTAAATACCTTTTGTTTTCTAAGGGACAAAAATGTCGTTTAGACTGCAAAAAAGTTCAGCTAGCATTCTCGGAAAGCTAACACCAGCTCGGAAATTAGGGGAAATGATTCAGTTTCCTAAAACTTTCTGCGACTTAACTTTTAAGCCAAGGAGTCGGCACAGATTCAACGGTATTCAGAGCTTACACAAGTGCCCTTTTTAGTGCCTTACTGACATTTGAAGTATTTTGCTTTAATTTAGGTGCCCCTAAATAAATGCGCATGTGGGCGTTTAATCAGTGTAGATTCTAAGCATCTGATGGCTCGAGAGTAGATGTACAAAAGAGAGACTGTTTGCCTTAAGAATTGATGAGGCAAATGGGCCAAACAAGCCAGATCGTTTTTGTGGATGATCACAATAGCCCCTGGCAGCATTTCTGGTTCTTCTCAGTTGGCAATAGCATATTGTCATTGTAATAAAATGCAGGGAAATGCTGTTGAAAAAAGAATAAATTAAGTCCACGTTAAGTGTAGGGTCTTGTTTTTAGATGACAAATTAGGCTTGCCAGTAGATGTATAGAAAAAAGAACAACTGATACGCTCGTCAAGATTTGGTTCTATGTATCTAAAGCCTTGTTTTCTCGGCAGTAGATGTAGAGAACAAAAAATAAATTATGTCAGCTGATTATGACCGTTAATTGTTCAGTCTTTGTATGTATTTGATGGCTTAATCAATTGACTGGCAGTAAATGAATAGAACAAGGAATAGACAGTGCCCTCGTTAAGACTAAGTGAAGGCGAGGTGGTGTAGTGGTTAGCGCGTTGTGGACTTCAGATCTGAAGGTCGGTGGCTCGACGCCCAGTCCTTACCATTATGTTGTTTCCTTAGGCAAGAAACTTTACCCCACATTGTCTCTCTCTACCCAGGTGTATTAAACCGGTGGCTACAGAAACCGGGATAAGCTCCGGCCGTGTGGGCCTCCATGGCTCTTGACCGACTTTACCCCTTAATCGTTTAGACTAGGGCACTACGTATGTGCAGCTGATGGCTTGTTTGGCTAGGAAGTAGATTTACAGAACAAGAAATAAATAATGCGCTCGTTAAGTATGGGGTACTATATATGTACAACTGATGGCTTGTTTGGCTAGGAAGTGGATGTGTAGAACAAGAAATAAACGGTATGTTTGTAAGTGTGCGTCTATGTAATTGATGGCTCATTTGTCTCGGCAATAGATGTGATATAGAACAAGGAACAAGTGATCTGATTTATGTATTTGCTGGTTCATTTGTCTCTGAAGTAGCCGTAGAGAAAAAAAAAAGGTTTATGTGTGAGATGTTGGGTCTACGAATTAGTTCGAAGGCTCGTTTGTCTCGGCGAAGACCACGCGTTTTTCGCGTTCGTTTCTCGTTCGCGTTTCCTTCTATCTCGGAACCTGGAACAAGCTAAAGATGTATAGAGCAAGAGGGTTTAGGCTCAATGTATTTGTTGGCTCGTTTGGCCTGGAAGTAGATAGAACAAGGAATGAATCACTGATGTGGGATAGGTATTATATGACTCGTTTTGCTCGTCAGCACAGCAGATGTGCGGTGAAGCAGTGAGGAGCGAGTTACTGAAGTCGATGGTGTCAGCACTCTCGCTGTAAACGCTCGGTTGCTCGTTTGGTTGGGCAGTGAGCAAGTCAAAGACAAGCCAAAAGTCAGGGCATTTCTATCCCTCTTAAGGGGTAAATGAACCTGGTTGGCAAATTCGATTTGGTCTGTTTCGCTACTGGGCGATAATAGACTGACAGTATGTGGTCTATGTAATAAAATCCCGGGGAATAAAATGGTAGGAAACTCCGTCGAAATTCAGAGAAGTGAGAAAGGTAAGCGAGCAATTGCGGCATGAATGTGGAAATGAGAATTTGTAGGAAATTTTGTGCGGTACTGACTTAACACCCTTTCTGTTAAAGGGGCAGTTAAAAAAGAATCGGAAAATTTCTCCCCTTAACTGATGTCTGCAACCGAAGTCCTCTACTGAGCAGACGTAGTCATCTACGAATTTCCAAAGAGTTGATTTTAACGCTTTTTAAGAAAAACGGTCACCGCCTTATAGCAGAATTACTAAAAATACCATACACATTAAATATGGCCATATTTAGAAACCACAAAGAAAGCTACAAAAGCCGGACTCGGCGGTCAATTCTCGGTGGAATTTTCCTTTGGTTGATGTCTTTTAATCCTGTCGAACCTGTCAGTTCCCAAGATTGACCCGTTTAACTGTCTGTTGAAAAATGTCCACGAGAAGAGTATCAGGAAGCTGTTAGAATGAACTAAAAGGAAATCTACATTCGACTGAAAAGGAAGTAATAAAACTGAACTTGAATATTTATAAACAGTATGATTATCCCAACCGTCGAACCAGACATTGACTAAGAATTATTTGAGAGATGACTTTTTGTGTTAAAATAATATCTGAGAAAAACACGTCGTCAAGATATTTTGATGGAAAAGGTTGCGGATAAACAAGGTGAGATTATTTCTCATTTGTGATGTTCTAACACTGGGTTATATAACAAGAGAATTTTGACCACCTTGACGGAATCTTGTTTGAATCAGTCCTTCTCGTAAGACGGAGAACGTTTATGAAACTCCTGTTTGAATCGGATCTCAGTCAAATACTGTATTTTAGAATCGCGGCTTTAGGCCTAAACCACCTTTCCTGATCGATTACTGGCGAGGCGTACGAGCCGGTGAACGAGCTTGTGACTTCGCAGCCAAGACATTCGCACAAATCCCAAGCTAGAGAGGCTGGAAAGTTAAATTCGGGAAAAATAGTCAAACGCAAAATTGCCAGAGGCAAAACAACTCCCCAGCATGCTATAGACAGATAGGCCATTTTCGGACACAGCTGGAGAAGTTCAAAAACATTTGGCTGGTTTGTGGTAAAGCCGTTTTGCCGTACCACATAAACAACAAATAAAATAAGGGAAAATGTGATTAGCAGTGACTAAAATGCCACGTTGCTTATCGAGATCATCTGATTAAGTTATTTTCAGTTTATGATCTTAAGGGTTTGCCATGGGTATCGAAACTATCCCATACATTACCCGACGTTCGACAAGACGTTAAACTAATTCTGATCAAGTTCACTTTTGTCATTCTACAAAAACACGTCTGCGACAAGTAATACACAACAAAGGTAGCTGAAAAAACAGACGACGATGCCAGTGCTACTGACATTTTTACGTATTTACAGTGCGGTATTGTCAAAAACATCAGGAAGCTACTTTTGATAAGCTCTAAAAATATCCAACACAACCTATGTATATAATTACTTCCTTTCCACCAATGTAGTTGCTGAAATGATTTTTGCTTTAGTTCCCTTGTCGATCACGTCACTTTTGAAGAAGAAGCGATAAACGGGATAAACAAGTGGTCTACAGCTTTCGAATCGATTTTGTGTGATCAGCCGCAATGGGCTGCCAGGGTCAAAAATGCTGGCCAAAATATTGACACATTCAACTCTGTAATAGAGCATTGCAGATTTTCTAACAGCCACACAACTAGATGTCCAGTTTAATCAAATCAATACAAAATGAAATCGTTTTCCTTTAAGAAAAACACCACTGCAACATGGGGGAAATGATTTCTTTTGGTCACATGAGTTTCATAACACTGCCATTCATTATCACATTTCAGCCATTTGAACTTTCCCGTCGAATGCCTGCCTTTGTTTGTGACATGAACACCGACCGCGCTAAAAGCTTCCTGCTAATTCCGCTGCAATTTTGCCTACGAGTCAAGCGAATTATCCCTGTTTCATCCAGGGTAAATTCTAGAAATTTGTTCAAATTTTTCTGTAGTTTCCAGTTATGTCTCTGAGCTTCAGAAGTCGCCGCCGAACGACAGAATATTGTAGCGCGGCAGAATAATTATGACCGCACACAAAGCGACTTGACTTTAAACAACACAAATACTGCAAAGATAAACAGCAAAATAAAATGTCTTACCTTTGTCTTCAAGGACGCGTTTCTTTCTCTGGGTTTTATCGGCGGAATTAACGCTTTCGAGTTCATTTTCCTCCATAACGCAAAGCGAGGTCCATTGAGTGTATGACTGAAGCGAAGTGAAAGCCACTTGCCAAGTGACTCGTTTGTTTATATGGTGTTATGACATCATCAAATCCATCAACTTGTTTGAGTGACTGCTGGCTCCGCCTTTACTGACTCTCCCGCTGAGACGATGACACGATGACATTTGACAGCAGCGCTTGGTCTCCAATGGCTTACAAGAGTCACAACGAACATGTTTGCAGTTTTTAGGAGGGAATATTTTTCACCAGTCATGGCGACTGTTTTATGCCACTGAGAAAACCGGCAAAATGCTCGACGCGTGAAATGTTTGTGCGTGACACGTTCAGGTGACATTTCAATTATTAAGGGCTGTCAATGATGTGTTAAAATGTCACATATCCATTATTCCAAACTGAACAAAGGCGACCGACAGCTGAAGTCCATTTTGCAGCTGAATACATATTTCCTTTTTCGTAGGGTTTGTATTTTTTTTTTAATGAACGGTATTCATTGTCTTATTTCACTTCGTAGCTTTTAATTCATTCTATTCCACTTTTGCCGCCTCGTTGATGGATATTAACAACAAGGTATAATAAAAGATGTCTCGGTACGTAAGCTCCTATTGGCTCCTATTTCCTGGTGTTCAATACAAACAATAAATATTGTTTTTATGTCGCCTCAAAGCGTTCCGACGCATCGACAACTGAAGTGGACGCTTTTATATAAAAAATTGCCAGTCCATCAACAATGTTGAGAAGGGGTACCGGTATTTACATAAAGGTTCTAACAGCCAGTCAAAAATAAATAGAGGTTGTCAAAGTTATCTATGGCGTTTCATTGTCATTTTCCATTAGTTTCCATTTATCATGCCTGGTGCACCCCGATGGAGAAGTGTTGCCCTTCCAATCCAAAGGATACTCTGGGAGCCAGAGGCTATTTCTCGCGCGCTCAAACACGCGCGAAAATTTAGAAGCTTTGGTGTCCTGCGCAGCTTGTCGATCGGCTCGATCGGCCCCCTGTTGACGACTTCTCCACGAAGGCCTCATCAAGGTTGGAGATTAGTGGATCTGGTTTTTGCAGAATGAAGCGCCAAGGATCCGCTACTCCTCCCTAGACAGGTAGCTAATCCATCTCGAGGTTACCCATGTGGAAAAAGTTTCGGTTAAGGAAACAACACGACACAAGTGAGAGACCAAACCTTAACCCTCTAAGCCCTAACAGTGGTGAAAATGAAATTTCTCTTTACATCATCACTACTTGTTCAAACATTCAAGTGATGAGAATAAGGGAAGTGATCACCAAGGAATTTCCACAAGAAATGCATGAAGGAAGTATTAGAGAAATTAACAATAGCCATGTTTAAGTCCAAAGTGTATAGTTATCTGCGCGACCTGGATCGAACCACGCATCGATGTAGTTGTAGACCTGTAGTTATTTAGTAAGTACTTTACAATTTTTATAACCTTTAGTAATTTGACAATTTTTATAGGCGTAAACTCATAATTTTGTTAATTTAGTTTAGCTGCACATGGGTTTATACCAGTAGGTGCTATCGTATCAGCTAATCCATTCTACATGGTAAATAAAGTTATTATTATTATTGTTATCATTATTATTATTATTATTATTATTATTATTATTATTATTATTAGGACAGTTAGGAGAAGATGCATTTCCATATCAGGGAATAAAGGGTTAAACCAGCCAGCCCTTCGATCTCCACGCTACGTAAGCTACGCGTATACAGGTATAAATATGCGTGCCCTCGGAGCATATAGATTTGAATCATTCCAGAAAATGGTAGGGAACGTTTAAAACCACTTTGGTTAGGTGTGGAAAATGGTTTGAAAAATTATAATATGGCTCGCCTCCCAGGGGTCTTCAGCTCTGGGCGGTACATCCGGAGCCCGGGGGGGGGCACACAACCACCTAAAGACGACGAAGGTTTGAAGTACGCTGGGATTATAGTGTCTATAAATACGGAGACTATTGTTGGGCTTTTTTTAAACCAAATGCCTAAATACAGCTGGAAAGACTGCGTTGTTGGACAATAACTAGTGTGTTTGCCCCGAGGAACTTACATACTAAACGTCTCTTTAAGCTGTTGAGGAAGTTTTTTTTAATTTCCTACCGAATGCCCTCCAATATGCTGTGTGTGTTTTTTCTAATTTAATGTTCCTAGGATACCAAACAGACAAATGAAAAACAAACGATGGGATGAAAGCGGAAAAAATTGCTTGCAATCGGGCGACAATTGACCAGTTCTGTCAATTGACACGAACAACGAGAAAGTGGCTCTTAAAGTGACTTTTGAGCGACATGTTCGGAAGAAAATAAGTAGAAAATTAATGCGTGGACTATTTGTTTCAGTACTGGCATTCCTTTTACCGTTTATTCCATTAATGTTTCCCTTTATCAAATGTAATGTTCCTTTATCAACTCTCTTTCCGTCCCAGTTTCCGGTGAACGGTAACTTAAAATGATTGGCCGGAACAAGGAAGGGAAAGCTTCAATCAGTTGACCAAAAATGCAAACCGCATCCACTTGACAACATAAATGGAGCTGGCGGGAGATCAGTATCGGGAAATATTGGTCGATAAACTTTAACTAAAAAAAGAACGAGATCAATATTCTCCGGCATAACGGACCGAACAACCTATTCATGATAATAACAACAATACATTCAATAAAGTAAAAGCACACTGTGAAGACAAACAGAGATTTCATGTTCGTGCGGTTTTTCTTTATGGGTTTGTGTAGCGAAATTCCGCCAGTTCAATTTCAGTGAAACTGGGCTTTAGCCAGTTCACCAGGAAATCATCTGTTGTGATCTATAAATAAATGTTGAGTGGGAAATTTGATTTGCTAATCCAGTGAAACAGTATTCAAAGACTGCTGCTCGACGAATGTAAAACCGCTGCTGTTCTCAGAAAGTGCGTTCATTTTATAGTCTTTTTCTAAACCGCAGATTTGCTCTCTTTGACACAACTTAGCAGCTCAGAAGAATTAACGCTGTGATCCTTCCATATCCGGTTCATCTTAGTTTGAAAAACATCGGCCTCTTGGAGCATAACAGCGGAAAGCTGGGAAAGCAGCCTTTAATTATAGTTTTCACATTATTGTATGTTATTATTCTCTAGACTTAATATTGTGTAGTAGCTGATGAATTGACCGTGGGTAAATGAAGATTAAAAGTATTGTATTGTATTGGAAAATGGGCCAAAAAAAGGTCCACTGAATCCGAAGAATGTTATCATTTCACACTTTGACCAAAACGGGTGCACAAACACACCTACTTAGCACACAACGATGGCTGAAGAATTTTTTACCTTGAGCGATATACACTAGGCGAAATGGCAAATTTAAACGACCTTAAACATGACTTAACCCTGTCTTAAACATAAGTTTAGTAAGTTTAAGTTGCTGTTTAAGCAACTTATACCTAAGTTTAAGTTTTGCTTAAACCAATATTAAAATAACTTAAGGTTCATGTCTAATGTAGGTTTAAGTCCTTCTTAAATATACATTAAACAAATGTTTAGTGTCGTTTAATAGGGCCATTAAAGGTATTTTAAATGTATGTTTCAGGCATGTTTAATTAGAACTTAAACCTGCATTAGACATGAACCTTAAGTTATTTTAAGGTGGGTTTAAGCCAAAATTAAACTTGGTTGTAGGTTTAAGTCCTAATTAAATATAACCAAAACAAATGTTTAGTGTCGTTTAATAGAGACATTAAATGTATGTTTCAGGCATGTTTAATTAGAACTTAAACCTGCATTAGACATGAACCTTAAGTTATGTTAAGGTGGGTTTAAGCCAAAATTAAACTTGGTTGTAGGTTTAAGTCCTAATTAAATACACCCGAAACAGATGTTTAGTGTCGTTTAATAGTCACTAAAGGTCACGTATTTCTAGTTAAATATTAGTTTCAGTCAAGTTTAAGAGCTATATCAAACGACAAGAAACATGTGTTTTAGACATTAAAACCTAGACTTAAACTGGCCAAAATGTGTCTGAAACAAGGACCTCAAATCACTGAAGTGAATAAAGTGAGTAAACAAAGTACCAATTACTAACAAATCTTTATTGTCAATTCTCTTAGCTTCCTCCTTGTCCCATTTAAGTATAAAATAAATAAGTGATAAAATACACTTCATTTCTTGTTTATAATCAATACATTCTATCTTTAATTTTCTTAAACTGCACCATTATACTTTTTTGATCCTTGAATTTCTTTTAAAAAAACTCATTATATTTCACATCTTATATTCAAATGAAAGTTCAAACACATCTTCACTGGGACTGTTCTCTTTTCCTACAAATTCGCTGACCTGAGAGACACGAAGAAAAGAGAATTTTTGCCCTGAGTGGTATGAATGAAAGTTTGACCTTAGCAAAAAAAGTCACTTAGTGAAACCGGTACTAGAATAGATGCTGTTTCAGATGACTAGTACCTGCACCTACAGTTCCACTGTACAAGCTGTTTTGTTTGGATGCTAATGAATGAGTACATAAGCACTTAAGTTCATTAGTTGCTTATAGGCATTGCTACAATGCTATCCAGGACAGATTCCTCTTTCCTCCAATCTTTACAATGTAGTTCATCCAAAAGCAGAACACTGGACTCTCTACAAAGGACATTGTTTCAAAGCAAATTTTTCCCCTTTTTGATTTTTGTTTATAGCTGACTTATCCAGATTTACAGTGACTATTATAACTGGGAGTGTTTCTGATCTGCGATTAGGACTTCTTTAAGCCTGTCTTGATGAGAATTGATCTGACTGCGACTGATCTGTTGGAATGAATGAAAGGATAGTATTAAATTTACTCTACAAATACAAATAATTCCTATGGATACTGGCCCAGGTAACAGTTAAAATGTGCAGTTACTGTGGACGCTTTTTAAAGTCAAACTGGTATGTGTGAATAACATTGGTGACTCAACCCCATCACAGAACTTTCTCTTTTTCCCATCACAGAACAATGGGTAACCTTATTTTTGAGAATTCATGGAAAATGGACCTAAGCTATTCATAAAATCATACATTATAGTTAAATCGTCATTTAATAGCATGTCAGGGGAAGTAAAAAGTTCATTGCACAATAGAAACCAAAATGGACAGCACGGTTAGCAACGCACATGGTAGATAAACTTACTATCCTACACGACAGTATCAATTAACTAGTCAATAAAAGTGCATTTTATCTAAGTTTTGAACAGTACAGGACACGGGAATTGCAGTACTACATGAGGGTTTCCTGTGTGTAATGATGCCATGTTGAGCACAATTTTTAAGCATCAAACACTCATGTAAAAAAATTACATACAAATGGGTGTAAAAAAGACAAATTTTCTGAAAGTGCAAGTTAAATTTACATGGGGAGGTTGGAGACAAGCTCATTTTGAGTGTGTATCAGTAAATAACACAAGTACAGAGTAAAAGAAGTTATGTAAGAATCGGGATAAACTATGTGTCATGACCTATTCATACCATAGGTGCCACAAGCAGTAGAAGTACATGTATAGCATGTGTGATGCTTGACCAGTGTTGTGTTCACCATAACCAAAAATTAATGCTTGAATTATAGAGGTTTATACATGTATATGGGTTTTGGTTGTTTAAAGTAAGGCCCTAACACTACAAATGAGAATGTTTCTGATTTTCATAACCGAGACCAGTTCTATGGGGTGGGCCTGGGATGATTGGTCCCATACTAAAACCCATCCTGGAGGGCCTGAGGCAGTACTTTGTTCAGCCTTTCTAATTTCGACCACTCGGACATGACTGAATATAGCAGGGGCCAACGCCCCAGCAAACCAGCTCTTGGGATCACTGAGACATGCAAGTTTCACTACCATGGCATTGCGACATGCCCAAGGTTATTTTCCATACGACCACTCTTCACAAAGTTTTCAAAAATAATGGAAGTTAAATGTTGTAAAGTAAGTGACGGGCCAGGTTCATAATTTAATAAATAAGTGTACTGGCTACACAAAAATTAATTTAAATGCCATGACACAAGACTTTGTTCATTCAAAGTTTCTCTGCCCCAAGCACTATGACTGTACTAACACGAACAAGTAACTAGAAATCAGTGAATATATGGTCATGTTTCAACTGTTCAGCAATCAAGGTTGGCTTAATGTGAGCTCACCAACATCTAGGAATTTAATGCAGTAATAAAACAACAATCAACAAAGCTCCCAAATTATTGGTCAATTCAAAACATAGCAGAGTGTGTGGCAGTTTTTGATGACTATTTTTAATTATCAATAATTGCAAGTATCCATAGGATTTGTTTGGATATTTTGCGAAGCCAATTAAATTCATGAATTGAAATTGTTTCTGGCCTTTACACTTCATTTATAGTGTTATGTTTTTAGTTTGAAAACTTAACAAAAGAGTCAAATACCAGATATGGAATGCACTGTTAATGGGGTCGCACATTTGCGGGATTTCAGGGGTAAGTAAATTCTGGCAAGTAGGGATTTGGGGTATATTTCCACAACATGGGGTCTATAATAAATTGGCTAGAGAATACACTATAAAGGGGTAGGGGTTCGGAGAGGCCAGCAGCACAAACCCAGCAAAAATTGACCCAAGTACCCCCCCCCCCTTCCCCAAGGCTTTGATGATATATAGAGGATATTACACGGCGGCGCAAAGATATGAATTTTATTTTCGAGTCGTAAAAACAATATTTTACGAGCGAGTGCATTGAGTGAGTAAAATATTGTTTTTTACTGCGAGAAAATACAAGCCACAGTGTAACTTTCTTTTTATTATATAGACCAGAGGATTTTTGCACAAACAACGATGTTAAAGCGGGAAATGACGTCGTCGATATCCTCACTAGTGAGGATATGTAAAATATACCACTCAAGTCCCGGATGTAGTTTGGTATGAACTTTACGAGTGGTCTATTTTCCACTAAAACACTCTTGTCTATATAATAAATTGAGATATTACATGGCGGCGCGAAGATATGAATTTTATTTTCGAGTGGTAAAAACAATATTTTACAAGCAAGCGCAACGAGTGAGTAGAATATTGTTTTTACCACGAAAAAATAAAATTTATACCTTCAAGCCACCGTGTAATTTTCTTTTTATTACATGGACAAGAATGTTTTTGCACAAACAACAGTGCAAGAGCGGGAAATGACGTCATCGATATCCTCACTAGTGAGGATATGGAAAATACCCCACTCAAGTCCCGGATGTAGTTTCGTATGAATTTAATGAGTGGTCTATTTTCCACTAAAACACTCTTGCCTATATAATAAAACACAGCAGCAGTTGCACATAATCTATGTTCATACAATTTATTGATGTTAAATTTTGTGAGGGAGGGACTCTGCAGGGTGTGACTTGACATTATGGAGCAAGATGTCCAACATACACAATCATTTTTTCCTCTTGAAAGAGTAGCCCTCGGGCATGCTGTTTCCAGGTGATGTATTAAGTTGTATTTAAGTTACTGATCAGTTTAATGTTTGAGTAAGGGCTGATAAGACTGCAACAACAGGAAGTCAAACAAGCACAGGGGGAAACACAAAAGTACATGCAAACTGGTAACCTTTTTGGCAAATTAGGGATGTTTGCTCATCTGGTACACCTGTACTTTCAATAATATCATTTCTTTTCTTTGAAAACTCAATATTTAGGGCCAATTACATGCGCCAGGCTGGCCCATGATTAGCCAGGCTGGTTCAGGCCAAGATGACTGTTCAGCCTGGTACTCCATGTACATGATGCAAGTCACCCTGGCCTAGTAAACACAGTTTACATGGAAAACTTTCAGCCTGGCTAGCTGGGATTCTGGCATCACGTTGCTGGGATCCTGGCAAACTGCAACCTCGTCCCCAGGGTCTTCTCGCTTTTCAATATGGCGGCGGCTCGGGAGAAGACCCTGGCACACAGCAGATCACGTGTCTCCAACGAGGATGGAGATGTATTCAAAATGGCGGCTACGGCGAAAAGGGTGAGAAGAACTGGGTATGAGATGCTAAGGTGAAGATGAACAAAATGGCAGAAAAAGCTGAAGTTCAGTTCAAGAAAAAATAGGAAAAACAGACACGTTTGCATGTAAGAGTCTTAGGAATACGGCAAAGTGTTAGAGGTCTTGTTTTTGCTGTTCATTGTTTCTTTTTTGTTATTTTAAAGTTAGGAGTAATGGGTTTGAGCGTACTCTACTGCGGAACTCCGTACCGCTATTTGATTCAATGTTGCTCAAGTGAACATATTATATTTTTGTTTCATGAGGCTTTAGGCAATAAATTGTCTTATCGTTACATTGTTACAAATCTGTCCTTCTTAAACATTGCTATAAATTGTTATAACATTGTTATAAATTGTCTTATCGTTACATTGTTACAAATCTGTCCTTCTTAAACATTGTTATAAATCCGTCCTTCTTAACATTATATGCTTCAGCTTAAGGCTTTTTGAATATATCAGGCTCAGATTAAGCTTGAAATATAAATATTATGGAGTGAGCTTAGGCCTTTAATAGAAAATTACTCATTTATTTATTTATTTACTTACTTATTTATTCAAGCTTATTTAAAGTGCAACCTCGATTTAACGAAGTGCAAGGGAATGGGAAAAGAGCAGTGTTGTATGTACTGGTTAAACTAAGTTTTGATCTGGCATATTCCAGTTGCTGCTTTGGAGGCAGTGATAATCATTTTGGCTTTCTTCAATTTATTTGTGCCCATTCCTTGTGCTACAGTTTTGCTTGTACAGTTGCAGATCTCCAGGCATTGTCGCTTTCAATATTGTTTTCTACACTTTAGTTTCAGTAAGTCTCATTAAATACTAGAACTGAGGAGATTGTGAGACTGTAAATAATGGAGAAATAAAGCATTTTAACAGTGGATAGATAAAGTCCTCTTTGCATTTTAGGCCAGTTCTGGGGATAATATTCCCAGGTTTGAAAAATTTTCTGCTTAACAACTTAAATCAATTGAGTTATCTGGGTGTAGTTTGAAAGTGTTTGAAAAACTTAAATCAATGGGAAAGAGAGGATTTCAGGAAAAAAAAAGGACAGAAAAAGATTTCATGAAGCTTTGAAATTGGAATTTGTAGTTAGGCCTTTAAGCCCCAGTAGTGACAAACAAACATCTTATTTCTCCTTACAATATCACTACTTGTTCAAACATACAGGCCCTGAGAATAAAGGAAATGATCACCAAAAATAAAATGTCTGGATGTTTATGTGAATTCTCTCAAGTAGAACCATAAGACATCTACGGAGAGTAGTGAGGAGAACATGTTTGTTGATATCAGGGCTTAAAGTTAAGAACAAGGAAAGGAATATCATAATTGACTGCTATCAACCTGGGGTGCTCTTATGTGGATATCAGTTTTTGATGGTCTCTTAAAATGATTTCCCATCTCATGTCTGTACTTTAAAACTATTCTCATGCCAATCTAAGCCAAATAAAAAGGGGTTGCAGATCCAATTACAACACCACAAAAATCCACTAAAAGTTACAACAGAGGTTCAAAGAAATAACGAGTCATCCTAAAAAGTGGGATTTGTAACTTAAGGTTATGTGCTGATCAATTCGAATCTTCAACATCCCCCCCTCCCCTCCGGGCATACCTCAGACATGTGGCTACATGTATTTTCCTTGCCTGAGGAGTAGGGAATTTGATGCAAAGGTCCTGTGTGTATCACTCGGTCAGTTGTACGATAATTCTATCAGTTGTGTACTACCCCATCAGTTGTGCATTACTTGGTCACTTGTGTAACCTTTCTGTCA
The DNA here is from genome assembly GCA_964017195.1 of Siderastrea radians. Lineage (NCBI taxonomy): Eukaryota > Metazoa > Cnidaria > Anthozoa > Scleractinia > Rhizangiidae > Siderastrea > Siderastrea radians. The sequence continues at coordinate 31,129,100 of OZ024892.1, forward strand.
GTTGCATGTTGCAAGTTGCAGTTGGAAGTTGTGCATCACTTGGTCAGTTGTGCATTTTTCTGCCAGTTCTGTGACATTCAGTGGGTTGCACGATAACGCTGTCAGTTATGTATACTCGGTCAGTTGTGTACTTGCCCATCAGTTGTGCATTACTCGGTCAGTTGTGTACTTCTCTGTCAGTTGTGCATTACTCGATCAGGTGTGTATTACCCAGTCAGTTGTGTTGCACTCAGTCAGCTGGACGATAATTCCGTCAGCTGTTTATTACTCCGTCAGTTGTGTACTATTCCATCACTTGTGTATTACTCCCTCAGTGAGTTCAATCCTCTCTTTCCCATTTCTAGTTTTGAAACACTTTCAAACTTCACCCAGCTGCAGGTTACTCAATTGATTGAAGCTGTTAAGCAGAAAATTTTTTCAAACCTGGAAATATTATCCCCAGAACTGTTAAAATGCTTTATTTTGCCATTGTTTACAGTCTCACAATCTCCTCAGTTCTAGTGTTTAATGTGACTCACTGAAGCTAAAGTGTAGAAAACAATATTGAAAGTGACAAAGCCCTGGAGATCTACGACTGTACAAGCAAAACTGTAGCACAAAGAATGGGCACAAATAAATTCAACAAAGTCAAAATGATTATCACTGCCTCCAAAGCAGCACCTGGAATATGCCAGATCAAAAATTAATGAGTCATATCCATAAATGAGTCATTTCCACTGAACTCACAGAGATGTAAGCCATGTAGAATAAATATTTTGTAGCACTAGTTTTATTTAAGGCCTACGCTCACTCCACAAGATTTATATTTTAAGCTTTAAATCTGAGCCTGATATATAATTTTAAGAAGGACGGATTTATAACAATATTTAAGAAGGACGGATTTGTAACAGTGTAACGATAAGACAATTTATTGCCTAAAGCCTCACGAATAAAAAATATAATATGTTCATTTGAGCAACATTGAATCAAATAGTGGTACGGAGTTCCGCAGTAGAGTACGCTCAAACCCATTACTCCTAACTTTAAAATAACAAAAAAGAAACAGTGAACAGCAAAAACAAGACCTCTAACACTTTGCCGTATTCCTAAGACTCTTACATGCAAAACGTGTCTGTTTTTCCTATTTTTTCTTGAACTGAACTTCAGCTTTTTCCGCCATTTTGTTCATCTTCACCTTAGCATCTCGTACCCAGTTCTTCTCACCCTTTTCGCCGTAGCCGCCATTTTGAATACATCTCCATCCTCGTTGGAGACACGTGATCTGCTGTGTGCCAGGGTCTTCTCCCGAGCCGCCGCCATATTGAAAAGCGAGAAGACCCGGGGGACGAGGTTGGGCAAACTGGGCTGAGATTTTCCCATATAATTGCTTGTCCCAAGTTTACTTTTGGTATGTTTAACAGTCCACATGCTTCCCATACAAACTATGTGGCCAGTAGTATGCAGTTTCAAAATGTAATGTATAGCCCTGGATATTATTGAAATGTCCCTATCAACATGAAATATTGCAAAGAATGCTTACTTTTAAGGTTAAAATAAACATACTCAGCAGCTCATGTCACAAGTTTTTGACAAATGTACAATTGAATGGCACGAGAAGAATCTTTAACCACTGAGCTTGCCTTTGTGGTTTCGAAGCTGAGCGATGAGAATTTCTGGGCCAGTTTGAAATGCAGTGTTCCTTCCTTGTTTTTCTCTCATTATGTACAGTAGAATGATTTGCAAAACCCTTCAAACTGTACAAAATGCACCATTTAGAGCCACAAGGACCAAACAGAAAACCATTGAACTGATTTTATTTTAATATTGAACTCAGGCGTAAATACCCTTCACAATATTCCATGTTAATAGGGATGTTTCGGTATTGCCATATACCCTGTTTAGCCCTGCTAACCAGGCCAGGCCTTGTTAACAGGGATGGCTTGATCTGCCAAGATCCTGGCAAGGCTGTTCACAGGGGGCCCACATAAACTACCTCACTTTTAGTAGTTTCAAAATATAATTCCTTGCTCATGTTATCAACCCCTATATTTATTTGCAAACCTTTCTCTAATAGTCAAATCTTCAACAAAGTAGATTTGATGAAGGCAATCCGATGTCAAAAACTAAACTACAAAATGTAATTTCCAATATTTTTCTTAGCTAAAAACTTACAATGTCGGTCCTCTTTGAGTGCACGTGTTCGCAAACAATACTGAAAACCCACATTATAAGTTACTATATACTACACATCATCTGCATGGAGACTAAAAGAAAGACGGCTTACCTCTGTTTTCTGTATTTCCGTGAATGGAGAGATCCAATCCAGAATAGGAGAAGAAAACTTAGCTTCACAAGCCTCGTTGAAGCGTGCTTCAAGTTCAAATATCCCGCCAGTTTAAATACACGATTCACGACGATTTTGCATTTGTGCGCGATAGAGGTGGTTTTAAAACTCTCTACGAAGCTTTGTGGGATCACCAGCGGTTCACATATCACTAGTATTTTACAAAATAGCACTATTCCAGATACCAAGCGGAGCAAATTCTCGTTTTTACCTTTCAAAGAAGTCGAAGAAATATCACACTTTCGTGTCATTTCAAAATGGACGCCAGAAAGTGACGCCAGCACAGAAACCGCTGATCAAGTCCGCCGCCTCATCTCGTTTCCAGTTCCCTTAGAGCTGCGCTTTAAGGAGACAACTATTTCCATATAATTTTTTCTACAACAGTTTCCACCCAATTTTTTTTCTTTTTCACCCAATTTTTTTCCTTATTGACGAGGTTAAGCAAGAAACCAGTGTTTTAATTTCGCCGGAGGGTGAAAAGTTACGTGAAAAGACGAATTGAAGTTTACACTAAGACGCTTTCTGTTATCAGATCCATCATCAACTGCCTTACGATGAGATTAACATTCCTTTAGTCATTGCTTATAAAATGACATGATTAAATGAAAGGTGACAAATCAAAAACCCAATGCATGAGTTTTTGCTAACTTCTCTCTGACAAGTCACTTTCCGTCATGATTTTATTAAATGTTATGACAGTTGTCATGGACACAGATATTTCATTTCTCTCTTTATATTAATAATCTGTAAATTGATGGAAAATTTGCGCGTAATCAAGGGTAAAAAAATCATAAAGAGCGAAAAGAACGGTGCTTAAAGATGCGTAATGGGCTGAAAGAGGCGTAAATTTTATTCAGCAAAGCCGTTCAAAACACAACGGGAAAATCACCTTATATTTCATATTTGCCTGTCTTCTGCAAACAATAACCTGTCAATTAGAAAATGTATCGCGCGTTAAGAAGGATATAGAATGGTAAAAAGCATAAATAACAGTGCGTAAAGATTCGCTGAACGGCGTTAAAGAGCCGTGATGTATTGACAGCAATGCCAGACAAAATACAGCGAGGAAATCTTGAATGAATGATGAGACGTAAAAATAACATTTCGCTCTCTATTTTCACAAGTAATAACCGCTAGTTACACCCATCTTCATTTTTGTGCTTTACGTATCTGTATTGCCCTTTACGCAGCCTTCACGCGTTCTGTGAATTTGGCCTATGCGCACGCGCTAAAACAAAATATTTTACAATTTATAACAGACTCTGGTTTAAAATCTAGCTTAATTGTAAAGAAACGTTTTTGTGACAAAGTTTAATGGCGTTTGCCAACACAGCACTCAAAAAACCGCTTAACGGTAAAAAGTCAGCAGTGAAAGGGTTAATGTTTTGTTTACCTAGACTTAAAACGATCCTAAATCTCTACATTGATTTAATGTTGTTTTAAAGTAAGTTTAAATCCTGTGAGAGATTTCGTGTTACGTTAAATGTGGCTTAAAATAGCCTTAAATCATTAATCTGATTTAATGTTATTTAAGTTAAACCTAAATTTGCCTAAATCTTCTAACAGATTTAATGTCGTGTTTAAGTCTTCTTAAACTAAAGGTAAATCTTTCACGTTATTTAATATTCATTAAACATTTATTAAACATAGCTTAAATCATGGAACAAATTTAACATGAATTTTGGAACATCTTAAACAATACTTAAATATGAAGTCTTGTTTAAGTCATATTTAGGTCGCCTAACGCTACATTAAATTGATCTTTAGATTTAATGCCCGTTTAGTATTGCTTAAACTCTGCTTAAATTTGGCATTTCACCTAGTGATAGCTTTTGAAAGCTCTAGTCTAGACTGCGAGAAAGTCGCTATTCCTCTACTATGATACCACACGAGAAAACTGCTTTATGCACGTTCAGATTAACTGCCCACACAATAGCATTAACTGTTGATCTCCGAGCGAAAAAACGATCAACGTGCGAGTTTCTATCCATTGGTCAAAAAACAAAATAACTTTTGGAGGTGGCTATTCACTTGTGTGGTATATAACAAAACATTTATTTACCTCAGTGTCGTTGAGCAAAGGTAGAGGGTGCACAATAGGTTTGGCGGGATGCGGGATTTGGCCAACTTTTGTGGCGATATTCGGGATGGGAGCTGAAAACAGGAGCGGGAAGCGGGAATTTCAATTACGAGCGGGAGCGGGATTTTGTGTTTTTAAGGAGTTGGGATGCGAGAATCGCAAGGGGAAAGTAGCGGGATACGGTATTTGAACAGTTTACGAGACTGCATGATTTTACCAGCGCAGGCTGATACAAATAGATCCTTTGTGTATGAAGTGTGTCGGCTTTTAAATAATGAATCGGCCAAGGCAGAGTAGCCTGAATGTCAAACTAGTATGAGTTCTTGTGATGTTTTGTGTTAATTTCGGACATTTCTATTCTCGTCACTTTCATCACAAGAAAGAGGTATCAAGTCACCTGTCGTGTTGTATTTCTTGGCCTCGTCTGCGTTCTTGCCCTTTCCGACTCTTTCCATTGAACGTTGGTTGGAACAGCCATGGTTAGTCTAGCTGGTATGGCAACACCGGCAGACGGTAATGTAACGATGGTTGCCAAAAACGAGGTATTCGACATCATAAATTTTGTTGCAATATATTATGAAAAGAGTGGAATACCTATCTTCGAAAAGAACACTTCCGAGCGGCTGTGGCTAAAAGTGGGATGGGGAAGTGGGGACGGGGACGCAGGGACGCGTGTTTGGGGACGTGGGTCGCGTGGGGACGTCAGATAGGGGACGCGTGGGGACGCGGAATCGGGGACGCGGGGACGTGATGTCGGGGATGTCGGAGACGTGGGGATGTGAGAACGGAAAAGCGGATACTGTGGGAAACTAAGCGATGTTTCAGCCATTTGGTTGCAATGTAGTGGCATTTTCGACCTATTAACCGCCGGTTTATAAAATGGGCACGGTTTTGTCCTGATAGTCAGTTGGCTTAACATACGAACAAAGTGCTGTAAAGCTTGTGGTACGGGTACTCAAGAGCGGTACTGTATTATATAAGATGCATGCGCATATTAGTCTGCTGAATGTTACCTTCGTGTATTCTCGTCTTTTAATTTACAGTATTTAAGATATGAACGGCGAAGGGTTGTTAAGTTTGGGGTTTTTTGTTTTTGTCTTCTATAACGCATGCGCAATTGAGTAAAGCAGCTAATAGGATTGAATGCGAAATTGGCTGTGTTGTCTGATCTAGTTCGTGGTTATGGTGAAAATTTTTTTAGCGCAGGAGTTTTTTAATTGGGATTGACATTTTGAGGGATGTAAAAATGTGGAAGTCAGAAGGATTTGTGAATGTCCGGAGCATATCACGCTTCTGTGAATGTGATTTGCTTTGAAAGTTGCGTTTTGTATAGGAGCGGTGTAATATTGTGCTACGTGAGAGGCGGTTTCCCTTGGCGTTTTATCGGGGGGGGGGGGGGGGGGGTGGTTTGCGAAGTGGATTGTAAGGTTTCTGATTGGCTAACTTGTATTTCGCAGCGGACGAAAAGGACAGTTGCGTTTTGCCGGCGTGGGCTAGGAAGAGAAGGAATTGGTACTAGTATGGTGATGCAATATTAGTGGATTGCACCATCAGTACATGATAGTTCTTGTGAACGGAGAGAGATGAGCGTTTATTTGAGGCGAGAAGTTAATACGAAGGAATCGTCATTAATAAGGAGATCAATTAATAAGGTAGGTGTTACGAGTCTTTTTGCATTGAAAGAACGAAAATATCTGAATATTATCGACGGATTTGTGTGGTTTGCGTGTGGTGTTCGCTAAAGGCTACGAGCATTCTCTCTTTCCGTTCAGACTAGTGAAGGAAAAGAAAAACAAGCGAGTGAGCGCGAAATCGATTGCGGCTCGACAGGCGCGTTAGCTTTCAAAGACGTGGGCGACTTTCGTCTCCGCTCGCTTGTTTACTTTTGCAAGGGGATTCCCGGGTTAGCAAACCGGATTTAAACATCACGTCATGAGATATGCCTTGACGTGCCCCATACTCTGACGATCTGCTCGAGCTCGTGTTTATCAAGCGTTATATTTTGATTCTACTGCTATGTTCACTGTTTGTATTTAAGGTCTAGGCACAACAGTTAATACTTCGTCGTCCCTGTGTGAGCATTCTCAGTTGTGGACAAATTTATATCGACATTCAACGTTTGAGTGAATTTGCGTTTTTCAGCACAAATAATAGCGATAAGAAAGATAAGCTGAGTCATCAGAGTTTAAACATTACGTCATCCAGTAACGCTATAGTCAAAATATTTTGTCACACAATCACACTTTTTGTCACGCTGGTTCGTATAAATAGAGGATCGCGCTAACATTTGTGAAACCTAGGGGTGGGGAGGGTCAGAATGGCCGGTTAAGATGCCCAGTGGGCTTTCTTGTTTAGTTTCTTTTTGCCCTCTTTAGTTCCAAGAATCAAAATTATAATTAATTCTTCTTCAGGGTCTTACAGAGAAAGACCCTAAAAGACCCTGAAGAAGAAAGGCAGTGCCTTTTGAAATATTGGTTAAAATATACCTACTGTTTCCCTACCGTTGAATCAGCATTGCTTTTTTATCGTATTTGCAGTGGTTCTCTATTTTTTGCTGATTAGATCCTTTACTACAGGATCCGGTACTTTTTACGGTTTTTTCGGTGGTCCATGTAAAGTTTATTGTTTCCACTACATATTAGGCAACCAAACGGCCGAAACATCGCCTAGTTTGCCGATCTCACCTCCCCGCGTCCGCGTTTTTACGTCTCCACGTCCCCACATCCCCTATCTCACGTCCCCACGCGGCCCTGTGTCCCACGTCCCCAAACACGCGTCCTCGCGTCCCCGTCCCACTTTTAGCCACAGCCCTTTCGAGCAGAGATTTTCTGAAGGTAAGTAAAGGCGCTGAAAGCTTTGAATTAAACTGTTAGGTAAGTCGACTTTTATAATTTTTTTCTGCATTATATTTCAGTTTTGCAGACCTCAGAACTGGACCGATCTTGTATGACCTTTGTGCCCCCTAGCCTTGTCTAAGGATACACCCATTTATATCTAGCTGGGTGCAGAGAAACTGTGGAGAAAATGTTTGTGTCTAAGGAACGCACCGACCTTAAGGTCAAAACCCCGACGCGCTACCCACTGCACAGCCACCCCTTCTTTTAATTATTCAGTTGGTTGTCTTCGAAAAAAAAGCTGGACCGAGAATATTGTAACAAACAAAACACACGTTAGGGTCATTAGTGGCTATATTGAGACCACAAAAACGTCGACCATAAAAACGTGTTTGTCTGCTATCCGTTGTATAAAAACTATCCAGAAAAACTTGTCTGCTATATATCCGTTGTATAAAAGGTATGTGATGTTTTCATCATGAACATAGAAAACTATTTAAAAATTTGGGCGGGATCGGGACTTCGACTTAAAGAAGGGCGGGACGGCGGGATTAACAGGAAAAAATAGGCGGGATTGAGGGATCTGAGAACCCTATTGTGGACCCTCAAGGTAAGTATTTGCCCGAACGCCACCTAAACTTTGGTGAATAATTGTTTAAAGTCCTTCCAAGGGTAAAGTTGACACTAGTGTTTTGTTATCGCTGCGCATATACGAATACGGTAGTTTTCCTAAAGCAAGACGTTAGTAAATCAAAACCAAATAATAACTTCGTCAAAAAAGTGCTCGTACTGTAAAAATATTACCAGCAGACTGAAGACAGCCATATAAATGTTAACCTGTCTTTTATTTCCTTGGTTTTCATCTACAGCACATTCTAAATTTATAAGGCAAAATTTTGGTGGAGGGCAATGGTGGAAGTGGAACAAGGCTGTTTTGGTTTGATAGTTTGCGCTTCTTTGCAATGCTATGAGCTCCCAAAGTTAAGATTTTATAAAACGCGACTCCGTGTCCAAGTTTTCTCCTCGTGGAGAAGACAACACTTCTTGATTTTACCACTCATTGATCAGTTAAAACCTTAACTGTGTCACAACAGAAGCCGATTATAAGATTTCGAGTTCCATCGAAAGTTGTAAGCTTTTAAATGAGTAAAATCGTTCTTGTATAAATTTGAAGCGTTCGATATTTTGTTAAATAGCCTGTTTGAAAAAAAGGCTTCTGTTGTGACAATCTACAATACACCTAGTTTGTTTGCCTGTTGTGTCTGTTCAGGAAATTCTATATCTGCGCTGTATTCTTGGACACAAAATTCGCGGTTTTAGGGCTTCCGAAGGCTTACCGAATAAACACGAATGTTTAAAGTAAGATTATGCCAATTATGGAAAATAAATTCAAGCAGCTATTGTTGACTGTCCAGAAAAGAACAATATGCAATTTAGAGATCGCAGATTTTTGGATTGAAGATTATAAGCGTTTCCCAAGCTATATGTTAGCTACGAGGAGTATTATTGTAGTGTTTGTTTTGTTTTGTTGGAAAACTTCTAAAAAGTTTCTGTTAACGTTGAAACGTAAAAAACATCCGGACTTCGACAGCTTTTTATTTAAAAATGCTTAAAAGTCACAACTCCGTAGCACAAGATTTAACGCACGTGCAATTATTGATTCAGAAACTTTCCCAGAAACTGAAAGTTTTACTGAAGAGCCTATTCATGAGTATTTCGCGCAATGTCGCTATCATTCGTCGCACGTCATGCATACGCTTTAAATAAATGAATACTGATAACTTAGTTTCTCACCCGCGGCCTTAACTATTAATCGTAAGTCTCATTTATTTTCTTCCAAACATAATTAAATTATTTACATCACAAATATAAAACTGTTCCTAAGCCCTGACCACACGGACTCGCATGCAGGGCGATGCAAGTCAAGGCGTCTGTGAAACTTTGGGCGAAGTTGCGTTTTCTTTGTCCAACCACTAACTCGACATGCGTTGGCTTGTTCTGACTTCCATCCGCCTTAAATGACTTTTTCTGACTTGTGCAATCATTTCTACATGAATTGAGTTTCACACTTTCACACTCAGTGGCGTCCAACAATCACAGATTTCATTTTGAAAGACAATAAATAAAAAAAAACCAGCACCGTGGGAAAGTACTGCTCAGGGCCACACAACTTCACCACAAGTTCTTCACTTGCATCAAGTCCATTCCATATTCGCCCCGAGTTTAAAATGTAAAACTGAGTATTTCAAAATGTAACTAGCTACTAATTAATAATTTGGGGAATCAAGGATAACGGACATTGGATTGCCCGTGACTCCTTTGTCGGATCAACTGTTTAAATGGGAGTCAAGCTAATAACGTATTCTTGCGTCCAACAGAGCGCCTGCGAAAAATGTTGACGCGAATTTAGCCTCTGCTGCAGGATGATGTGTGACTCGCGAATGAGTAAAAATCAAGAGAGAATCATATCTCCTGTACCGCTAGATCAAGAGGTACAATTAAAACCATTCACAAACAGTTCAAAACAGTCTCACTGATGACCACTGCAATTCTTCTTTCATTCTTCTTGCGCAGAAAGGGAAACAAGGTGTACACCAATCTTATCGGCGGCAATGACGCTAGATCGACCACAGCGAATTAGTAGTCATGTCATTTACCGTTATCCAGTCTGCAAAACGGAGAGAAATGAGTTTGTCTGTCAATGGTTTGAACCCAGGAGTCATATCATAGGTCGGTAAATTATGATCGTCCGGGTGAGTGTAGTCCTGAGAAGGACTGTTTGTGATGACATTGACTGACGTTTCCTTGACTCTGATGATGACTTTCCCTCAGGTTGTCGAAACGTCGGTCAATGTCATCACAAACAGTCCTTCTCAGGACTACACTCACCCGGACGATCATAATTTACCGACCTAAGAAATGAGTTTGGGTACAAATGAATGAAGGGATAAGTTACTAAGGAAACTGTGGTGCTGTCTCCGTGAGAAACTGAAACACGAAAATTTGGATTTTTCAACTGAGTTGATAAGGCAAATTGGCCACCGTAAAGAAATTCACGCAAAAGCTGACGCTTCGAGCGTGAGCCCTTCGTCAGAGTGAATCAAGGAATTGTGGGTTGTATGCGGTTTATATGTAGAACGGTGGAGCTACACCACTGGTGGAAACATGGCAACATGGAAAACAAGAATAAATTAGTTTAATAAAAAGCGTTCATTGATTCCGTAGGGACTAGGGTGCCGATCTAAAAGATGAATTTTTTGTCCTCTAAATTTCAGTTACGGCTTCCCTGTTCTAATGTAGGGAAAGTCCGCAGACCGTCATGGGTTGGCTGGAATGATTAGAAGGAATAAGTGTAATCACAAACTTAAGTACATATTATATGGGGAGCAGGGATGGTGCAACATTCTGGCCTGGGTTTGAACCGCAGTCTCGGTGACACACGTGGGTTGACTTTGCTGCTCGTTCTTGTTTTTCACCGAGGGCTTTCCTCCGCGAACATTTTAATTCAAACCGGAAACCAGGACGACAACAGGATCACCATTCGTTAGACAATCTTGTCCTAACCTCGTTAAAGAAAAGTGGTTGAAATTAGTTGTACGATAACCAAAAGAAAACTGAGAGAAAGAACGCAGTCTGATAAGCCGAACAGTGCAAACAAAGATTGCAATCTTTGCGGTGGATCCACTCACTTGGCTTTCTTTCGTCTGTCGAACTCAAAATAACTGAATAAAGTCGAGGTTGAACCAGATATCTGTGATTCCTTGGACCTGTTTGATTTCGACTTCTTTTTCGACATTCCCATGGAGCGACATCTGCCAAGACCAGTACTCCGTGTTCCTAAAACAAAAACAAAACCAAATTGATCCTCATTAGACCTCGTACAATATTAGACTACGAGCAGTCTCTCTTTCTGCTCAGGGAGAGTCGAGGGAAACGACAAGCGAGCGGGCGCGAACATCGCCTGCTGCGTTGAAACGTGACGCGCGTGTGCAGCGGCTCGACACGCGCGTCATGTTTCAACGTGGCAGGCGATGTTTGCGCCCGCTCGCTTGTCGTTTCTTTCGACTATCCCTGAGCGGAAAGAGAGACTGCTCGTAGTCTACACAATATTGTTGAATACATCATTGTTGAACGAGCCTATCAACAGGGTGGTTTTCAATTGAGTGTCGAAAGTTATTCGCGTTTTGCTTTGGTTTTGCTTTTCTTCGTTCTATGATTGGTTAAAAAATCACGCGCCACTTTCTCAAGCATTCAAAAGTAAAACTCAAACCAACGGCGACTTGCTCGCACGCGTTTTCCCGCGCTTGGTGCCGGTTACATGTAATTGCTTCGAGTTCTGATTGGTTCATTGGGTAATCTGTGTTTGTTGTGATTGGCTGGGGTAATTGCTTTGGTTTTGGTTTTACGACACTCATTTGAAAAGCGCTCTAGAAGATTGAAAAGACATGGTTTTACCTGGTTTAGAATTCAGCTGAATCTGTTTCTTCATTGTCTAATAACAAAGAGAATGAGCAAAGAATTTAGAGAACCCAAAATATTAGCATTATATTTCGATCGTAACGAGGCACATGAGATCAGGGAGCACAAGCCCTTACAAGCAGATGGGATTGGAGAGCCGAATTTTAAAGATCGTTGTCAAGGTTCAATTTTTGAAGGATCAGAGAACAAAATTTGGGACCAGGTCAGGAAGCGAACCAATGACCTTTAGATAATAATAATAATAATAATAATAATAATAATAATAATAATAATAATAATAATAATAATGAATTTCTATAGCGTCACTTCCCAGTGGTCCAATGGCGCTTTACAAAAATTTATATTACATTACATCGAGATAAAACCTTTAAAAACAATAACAATAGATGAAAAGTCTGAAGCACGAACTTCAGTATAGAGATAATTTATCTTTAGGGATGATTTCATTTCTCAAGAACGGTTCCCAAGATAAACTGAATCTCTATCTAGAGCTTAACACATACGACTTACCTTAGTTCCTACGGCACTACCTTGCCTGAGAAGCATATTTCCTCCCGACGATGGTGGGCTTAGGCGCGCGACAGCTGACGGTGTGGGGGTAGGGGCAGGTGTGTCACCATCCGTGCTCATCTCTGTATCGGACAGGTATCCACTATCGATATCTATAACCTCAATCGGCTGGACAGGACCACCAACCGTGACTTGCGGCTTTTCTCGCGCGGGAACCAATTTCTGATCATCAAGTTCTCTTGTTTTGAGAGATCGTTTGTAGCCAAATATTTCACGCAGGCTTGTTTGTCCCGAATGAGCAGTGTTTGTGCTAGTCCGTGTATCACTTACATTTAATGAACAACTTGTCAATATGCCTTGTTTTTGCAGCTTTTTAGGAGAACCTGAAATTCTATAAGACGAGTCGCCTTCGTAATTCACAGTTTCCTCTTCATTGCATTTCGAATTCTCAATTTTTTTCCCTGAAGCAGGCTGATTACTGTTCGATTTTTCACAAGTCTGTAGCTCATTCTCTTTGTTTTGTTCCACGTCCTCATTATCATCAGTACAATTCCCTCGTTCGCTCTCCGATAAAGCATCCACTCCTTTGTCTTTTAACAAACTAAGAACAGCTCCAGGTTCTGTTGCACTTGCCGAGCTCGTACCTTCATCATCTTCAGCTTCCATCTGCACCAGATCATCCGCACCACTTTCCTCGTTTGCATCAGATGAACGCTTTGATGATTCTGGGCTTCCAGCCAGATCAAAATACCTTGAGAGAAATGAGTTTATTAGTCGGTCGAATATAAAAGCGATTAAGTAAGTAAGAAGCTTAAGAAAGATGAAATATTCAGCATGTCGCAAGCATGGTACAAAGAAAAAATACGAGTCCCCTCTGCGAACCCCTGACCTTCCGTACACCGGTCGGACGCTCTAACCACCGAGCTACTGGAAGATTCGAGTCGAGCTTTGTCCAAGGCTCGCGACATGATAAATATTCCATCTTTTCCTTTTTCTTCTCCGAGCTTAAAATGTACCATCTTTCCTCAATTATCATCCAGTAAGACGTTTCTTCGAAACTTCTACGAGTGTTTCTATTTAGTCTATACAACACGTGGTAAAAATAACTAATGGTATTTACAGTGTTTCTATAGATGTTTCCGATAGAGTCATAGAAATAACTTTTGACTTTGTAGTCTCGCTGACGATTTGGCTGGTCAAAACCAAGTTAGAGAGTCAAACAATGCCAAATAACGGCACGATATAACATTTAACCATTCACCATCAACAAAAAAATAGAGCAAAAATTTAAAGTTGACGAAAGCCGTTCAAACTGTTGCTCTCGTTCAATCTCCCACTATCATGCACTGCCCGCAGTGTTTATTCTGGAGCGCAGCATTTGCGTGATTACCATAATTTGAAATATAGAGCGGTTTTCAATTGAGTGTCGAAAGTAATTCTCGTTTTGCTTTGGTTTTGCTTTAGTTCGCCTTGTGATTGGTTAAAAAATCACACGCCACTTTCTCAGCCAATCAGAAGTAAAACTCAAACCAATCGCGACTTGCTCGCACGCGTTTTCTCGCGCTTGGCGCCGGTTACATGTATTTGCTTCGAGTTCTGATTGGTTCATCGGGTAATTTGTGTTTGTTGTGATTGGCTGTTACTTTGGTTTTGGTTTTAAGAGACTCATTTGAAAAGCGCTCTATTGGCACACAAAATTTGTACTAGTGTATCAAGCATTGTTGAGCATGATCATTTGAAACGCTTTGCAGTTTTTCACTATAAACCTGAAGTACTTCCACTGCAAAATAAATCTTCCACTAAAAGAACATAAAAACTCCGACGTCTCAAAATAATGATTTTACCCCAATTAACCGTTAAATCCAAAGTTGTGCCAGGTTCAAATACCTTGAGCCCTTTTTCCCAAAAACAGGCTTTTCAAAATATTATAAGCCTACTTCTGTATTAAACCCCACTCTTTCAAATTCAGTAGAAACAACTGAGAGTTCAATCTCTTGCCCACGTTTAACTGCAAACTTCATGCTCCCGTGCGCTAACCCTCCTTTGAAAAACAGCCTTACCCATTCTCAACGGAGAATTATATGACTCATAAACACGTGCACAATCAGACCTTGTTTCTGGCCGTACCTACCTACTGATTTCTCCCTTCCTTTTTGACTCGGTATCTTGATCGCCGATTTTAAACGGGTTCCTGAACTTTGACCTCTTAATTCCGTGACCCAGCAACGTGCCCGACGCCTTACGTTGAACGTTCGCAGGTGCGCGAGAAAAGAAAGACTTAGGTCTTGCCTTTACGGCTGTGTACATGGTGACAAGCGAATCATCGTCGAGACTGTCTTCTTCAACTTTTCTCTTCTGTCCTGGCGGCACGAAAGGCTTCTTTGTTTTGGCGGACGGTTGAGAATTCAGCATCAGTCCTGAAAGGTTTTTCTGTACGTCGTAGCCAGTCTTTCCTTTCTTGCTCATGACCGAGTGACCAAAGGAAGATGTGGAGGCTGGAGTGAGGGCATTCGATTCACTGTCATCATCGTATTTATCACCAGACTCCAAATCGACAATCTTAATGAAATACAAAAAAGCGTTTATGTAGAAATATTAGGTTGTCATTAAATATGCTATGCAAGCAACTCACTCAGGCTTAGGCTCAAAGCCGGATTAGTTTGTTATGGCAGACATTTAGTTGTGTCTAGTTTTGTCATGTGATGGCAATTCAGCAGATTTAAAAATCGGTGCAACGTGGCATCTGATTTGATCACTTGATAAACAGTTTTCAATTAATGTCGTAAAACCAAAACCAAAGTAATTACGCACTCCAAAGCAAACAACACGATGAGCCAATCAGAACTTGAAGCAAATTCAAGTCACCAGCGCTAAGCGCGGGAAAACGTGTGTGAGCAAGTCACAATGAGCAATGTCAACTCACAAGTCAAGTCACAATGAGCAAGTCACAATCAGTCACAATCAGTCACAATAGGTTTCAATCTCGTACCCAGAGTCCTCAGGCTTCTTGGTCAGCAGGTGGTGCCGCCCGCTGACCAAGAAGCCTGAGGACTCTGGGTACGAGATTGAATAGGTTTTGGCATTTGAAAGAGTCCATGAGTCAAAACCATGAACGTGACATTTGTTTCTCCCCTGAGATGTCTGCTAATGTACCAGTCAAATTAAAGCTTCAACATTCCCCCCCCCCCAGGCAACCCCCCAGGCATTTGAACTTTTGAAGATTGGCTTGCTCAAATTCCCTCCCCTCGGGGCAAGAAAGCCGTTCAAAAGCCCCACTAATTAGTACTGAAATAGCTCTCCTCAAAGACAAATTTGGTCTTCAATCAAACACTGTTCACGCTTTTCAGAGACAGATATGCCATAATGACATCTTCAAACTTCTTTTAAAGACCCTCTTGAGAGAGTTATTCACTAACAAAGGCGAAATTCTATCTTAGAAATCTGTCAAACCCCGCAAAGACCCAAAAAACTCACGGGCGTATAACGCTAGAACAGGAGGTAAATCTGGTTCAAATGCCCCACCCTTCCAAGGCAACATTCAAATTCCCCCCTCCCCGGGTACGATGCACAGTCAAATGCCCGGGGTATGCGGGGGGGGGGGGGGGGGTGTTGAAGCTTCAATTTGGCAGGTAAATGAGATAAATGACAAAAGGTCAAACTGAGAATCAAAAGCAGCATCAGAATTGGCATGTTATTGACAGGCAAAGTAAGAAACTCGTGATACAGTTATTCAGGTCAATGTTCTTATCGTCTAACTAGCCATGATATACCTTGGTTTTTTGAGGGCTGAAGTCTGCTATCACTTCCCCTGTTATTGGGTTAATGTTACCAAGTGCAATACCAAGTGCTTTGTCCCTGGACATTGATCTGCCAGTCTGTTAAGGAATGTACTATTATTTAAAGAATTTAATGACCCTTGCAATTGCCTGTCGCTTGTTACGTCAATAACCGGCTAATTGAAAAAAAACAAGTTAATGGCGCCACATAGAGAAAGTCGATAGCTTTTCCTGACAAATAACGTGATCAAAAGAAGAATACGAAGTGCAAATGATGATAAATTGAAGCAAAACGGGTGTTTTAAAATGTGTAGCGCTCAGACTGTACTCAACATGAATAAATTTACAACGAAAACTGTCACTCTGGCTTAATCGCATGCCAGACCATACGCGGCCGTAGGTAAAGAAAATACCACAGCTTTTGTTTGGCACAAAATGGAGCGGCCTTAACTCTTTAAGCCCCAATAGTGATCAGCATCAAATTTCTCCTCATCATATCTATGTATTATAACACATATAGGTCATGAGAATTTAGCAAACGATCACCAAAGATGAATTGTCATGATGTTTAAACAATTTCAACATTTTTGTTCTGAATGGCTGGTTTCTGTTTTAATGATTATTTTGATCGTCAATGTATTGATATGCTATAATAAGCACTTTTAAAAATAAAAATGTTCTGTTTCCCCCAAAAGTGGCATACTGTTATATCCCTACCTCCCCATAACAGCCACCTCTCTACACCGGCCACTCGACTCTGTCCCCAAGGTGGCCATTGTAGAGAGGTTTGACTGTATCGCAGACATGGCAAGTTGCACAAGGATACGGTCCAGCAAACGCGAGGTCCCCAGGTCTTATACCTTCTGGTAGCTCATTCAAAGGAACCAGTCTCCTGCAGATTGGGTCGAACACCAGCTGATACAGAAATGTCTCATCTGCCTGCTGGAAAGACTTGTCATAGTCTACAGGGACCTGCATCTTAGCATCAAGCCTTAGGGATCGTATCACCTGCAAGAAGATGAAGTGGTTCAATTAAAAGTGTTGTAAAGACAGGGTAACAAAAACAAAACTCACAAGTGAGTTTTAACTTTTGCTCTTAGCAAACCACCAACTTTTAACATGAATTTCTTGACTTTTCATTGGAATTAAGGAGCATTCAAACTCTCACTTTCATACCCATTGCACTTTTAAAAGAGTGCAAATTGTTGTCAGAATGGACTAAATTTGATGTTAAAAACAGTAGAATAAAAGCAAATAAAAATTTTGTTTTTTAAAGGGTGAAAGGATTCTCCCAAGAGTGCCTTAAATCAAAATTCAAGTTGAATCCCAAATTTAATTTCTAAAATACTTAAATATAAATAGTACCATGTGAAAGTACTGCTGTAGAGGTTTCCGATTTTGAATGGTCACACCATAGGATTTCATCCACAGACTCGGAAGTTGGAATCACTGTAAATGTCTCCATAACTGACTGTGGGAGTGAAAGGGTTACAAATGCTCAACAAGAACATACTTTGTCAATGGAGGATGATTTCCTCAACAGTTTAATGGCCTTGTGGAGACCCACACCCTTCACTGAAGGCAAATAGTCACAGCCTGACAGAATGCACATGTGTCGGAACTTCTCTTGTGTGAACTCATGCAGCTTAAGGTCTGTAAGCTTGGAAAGATCAGCTAAATCAACAGCTACACCATGACCATAAGCATCCATCTTGAAGATCACCTGAGAAAGAACATACAATCAGATGTCAGTGTTCCAGCAGTCACTTTCAAGTGCCTTGTTGTTTTTATGCACGTTTAAACTAATGCATGCACACCTAATGCAAACCTTAAGCATATTTCTTCAAATATGTGCATAGTGAATGCAAATTGTTTGACATGAAACTTAGCTAAAACAATGACAGTCATTTAAGCAGGGTTCCAGAATAATGGTGGGGGCACGTTAGTGTAGTGGTTAGCGCATTGGACTTCAGATCTGAAGGTCAATGGTTCGACGCCCAGTCCCTGCCATTGTGTTGTTTCCTTAGACAAGAAACTTTACCCCACATTGTCTCTCTCCACCCAGGTGTATAAATGGGTACCGGCGACAAACTTCCGGGGGTAATGCGATTGACTAGCATCCCATCCAGGGGGGTGTAGGAATACTCTCAGTTGCTTCATGCTACAGAAACTGGGATAAGCTCCGGCCGTGTGGGTCTCCTTGGCTCATGTGCAACTTTACCTTACCTCCAGAATGATGATTGATTTTAGTAACCTAGTGACATGTGTCATGTCAGACTGCCGCCCATTATTCAAGTTTAACCTTTGCATTAACTTAAAACTTAAAACTTAGTTTGAAACTTTAATTCAAAGAAAATTTGTTTCAGCTGCTCAAAAAACTAATGAGTTCCGGTGGAGGTTTCAGCCAGGATGCTTTCACTGGGTAATTCCCATCCATGTGTCAGGTATACTGAGGCACCTCCCTTTTGGCCAGAAATGGAACATTGGCATCTTGTAAGACTGATAGGCCCCACATCCACCACCCAGCCTGAAGGACTAGGGGCTCTCCTTTGTCCAACCCTCCCTCTCTACCCATCCACCATGGATGATTGCAGGGTCATGGGTTCGAATCCCACCCCAGCCTGAATTTTTCAGGCTTTTTTTTTCACAACTGCTTAAATTGCTTTTGTGCTTTCATTCGTTAAAGGTTTAAGCCTACTGGGGACCAAAGCCCAAAAGAGCATAGCTCTTGGAATCATTTAAGACAATCATACTACAAGTCAATAATTAAAACAGGTTATAACAGTAGCAAAGATAGGCCTAAGAAACTTACAAGGCTGTCATAAAGATAGGCACCCACCTTTTGGCATCCATACACAAGTAAATCTGAGTCTTCAGATATGATGGCCTGTACTATCCCAGCTTTCATCAGATATCCTAGTTGAGCATCAGCCTCATAAGGTGCTACAATGCAGTCCACACCCTTCTTTCTACATTCCTACAAAATCAGTTAGTTTTAAATTAAGTAGGATTCAGGTGAGTAAGAATCAGTTGCATTCTCATAAATCAGAAAGCTGGTCTGTGTGTCATTAGACAAGAGAGGTAACATGCTTGGGCCAACTTACTCATATATGAAAGACCACATTACAAAAGACTAGGTATGCACTGAAGGCTCCTCCAGTCATGAGTGATTGGTTCCATCATGGCCCAAACCTTAACCTAGAGGACAAGGGGATGCCCTTTGTCAGGTCTCTCCTAGTCGTCCAATAGGACAAGGTTGAACCTACCGGGGACTAAAGCCCCAGCTAGCATAGCTTTTGTGATCACTGAGACATGACAAGGTAACACCCAGAGTGAAGATGTCAAGGCCAAGCACCCCAAGAGAGAGAGTGTAATATAGACATGATACAATTTTCAAACATATTGTCGACCCTACTATCTAAAGAACAAATTTAGTGTCAATCTGGTTTGCACATCAGAAAAAAATAACAAACCTTTATCACTTCAAGAGCCATCTCTGGGGTTATATCAACACACTTCTGGAAGCATTCTAGAGCCTGTTGTCTGTTGCCTGCTCGCAAAAAAGCCAAACCTTTGGCCTTGTTTTCTTGTCTTGTCCTGGGATTATATATTGGAAGCAAACAGTTTTAAAAGTTGAAAATTGTAGCACACATAAAGATATCGACAAGTCAAGATTAACTTGCTGTTAAATTTTCTAAATGTCCAAAATTAATAAATAAACTTCCCTTCCATCAACACCAAATAGATTCAAAGGACACTTACTTTTACAAGAAATTCATAGAATTTGCCCCTAGTCCTTTAACCCTTTAAAGGAGAAGGTCACTCCAGAAACGGTGTATTTTTTGAAATCGCTAAATGATAAAAAGATAACACTAAGTTGAGTTACTGACCGTGGTTTTAGCTTTTAACATGGGTTCTGGAAACAAGCCCACGTTACCCGACCACTGGTCTCGTTAGACAATGTGATGTCAAGGACAAGCAACCAGGCTGCTAAGTACGATTCAAAATGGCGGCGCGCAGATAGATAGCTTTATTAAGAAGTAAAATCATTGCAGCCCCCGGGCCGGCTGAAATGTGACCTACTTTACAATGTAAATATTAAAAATATATATGCGCAGTGTTGAATTTTGGCCTTCTTTGGAGAGGAAATTCAGTGGGATCGGATGCGCTGTAGAAGTTAAGACCACGGCCAGTAACTCAACTTAGTGCTTTCTTTTTATTGGCGACTTCAAAAAAATACACT
This sequence comes from Siderastrea radians, assembly GCA_964017195.1. Classification (NCBI taxonomy): domain Eukaryota; kingdom Metazoa; phylum Cnidaria; class Anthozoa; order Scleractinia; family Rhizangiidae; genus Siderastrea; species Siderastrea radians. The sequence continues at coordinate 31,149,345 of OZ024892.1, forward strand.
GTTTCTGGAGTGAACTTCTCCTTTAAGCCCCAATAGTTATTGGCATCAAATTTTGCCTTGTAATATCTATGCACAATTAAGTGCACAGGTGTCAAGAATTAAGGAAGTGATCACCAGGGATGAACTCTTTTGATATTTGAACAACTTCTCCCAACTAGCACTACAACAAATGTATGGCAACCAGTAAGGAGAATTGATATGCTGACGCTAGGGTTTAAAGGGACTATGTCACCCCAGGTGCATGCGCAAGTTGATAATAACAACTTTGAAATCGTTAGCCCAACTTTTTCAAATGCCGTCAGAGAGTTCGGGAGGCTGTTATGTCGCATTGGATGTAAATGTAAAGGTATATCGACTGATTTTGAAAAATTGTCTATATTCTACAGAAAGTGATTCTGGTTGTAGTAATCAAACAAATCTACGCAGGAATACTCCTCTTAGAAAGCGACCAACCGGACTCGAAAGCGCATGTGCCCCAGCTGACATAGTCCCTTTAAAGGGTTGAAATTTTAGAGATATACTGGTACTTGCCTCCCTGGCTCCATCTCCATCCATGGGTGTCTTGATCAGAAAGGGATTCTCCCCACTATGAGATGGGGAGAATCTCTTTCCAATCAAGTCACCCACTGATGGATACTGAGCCTACATGCATCTGAGATGGTCAATTTTCACCGTCTGGCTAAACGCTTGTGCAAAACATCTGAATTCGACTGCCTGTTATCCAAAACATTTAAGTCAACTTTCTGCTATTGTCTAGAATTAAACACCCAGAATGCTTATGCCACCATGCCTCCCACAACCAATCATATTATTTTAAGCGATATAAAAACATTCTTAGTATATAATAATTATACAATGTTGAATAAGAATGACTTACTTTCTTCGCCTTTCTTCTTGTCCAGCCTTAGAGGGCAAGTAAGATCCATCAAACACCAAAATGGGCTTTACATTGAAATGCAACAACATGTTGACACGTTTCAAGACATAATTGACGTATCTGAAACAAGTAAAAAATGAAGATAAATTTTTGGGTTAGCAGTGCAAGTCATGGCTAAATGAAGTTGGTAACAAGGCATAATACTAAAAATGCCAAAAAATGGTATATTGTCAAGAAACTGCAAATAATCATTTACTTGATTCAATCAAAATGCTACTATTGGCATCTGTATGTCTTGCTGCCAAGGAGAAGTCAGCAAAGACATGATGTCAGGCAGAGACACGGAGAGTGTCATAGGTTTTAATTCTGTTATCGGGTAATATTTGCAGTTGCAAAAGCTCAGTAAGGCAGGAGCCATCAAGATATCAGAGATAAAACCTAGCATATGGAAAATAGAATATTCAGATCTCCTGCTATACCCCTCCCTAGCCTGTGCCAAGCTTCCCCTCCCCTCCCCCCTTCCTCCCTTCACTTGAAGAAGAGGGTGGCTATATACTAAGTACGCACATGTACTGTGGTTTAAATTTATACAAATATGAATATTGTATCTTTCTTACCTTATTATAGGAAATTAACGCTTGTATTAATTAAGGTATTTGAAATTAACGCGACTTAAATTAACACGAATTGAAGGGAAAATTACTCCCCAGTAAAGGAGTTAATTAACAACGCGGAAATCAACGCTCACAAAAATTAATGCGACTTAAATTAACGCGAATTTTTACAATTCACGTTAATTTCATGGAACGTTAATTTCCTATAATAAGGTATCTCTTTCCAAGATTTTGTTTCTTTATTAGCACACATGGTGCTTCCAACACTGCTGATCCTAGCAGTATACAGGATGTGTGTCACAACAAAGCTAGTAAATTAATATGACTTCACTCACCATGAGTCTCCAAGTTGCTCAGTGGTTAGAGTGCCCGACTGGTGTACACTCAGGAGCTCAAGGGTTCGAAACCTCTCTCTCCCACGTTCATGACAAAACTGATTATTCTACCTTTCTTAATTTTACTTTGGTTTGAAAATTTTCCAACAAGTTCGATTTTTATTTTTCTTTGTCTCAGATTCATCACTATCTTCTGAAAACAAAGAAAAACAAAAATAAAACTGGTTCGAAAAATATTAATTTTAAAATCAAAGACAAACACTTGACGAATTGACCCGTATACACAATTACTGTTCAACTCTAAATTCGATGTTGCTGAAGAGAAAAAACACTTTTACATACACGAAGCTCTTCTTTCCTTCTACCAGTTCCATGGCGCATCCATAAGCTCCCTTGTGAAGCCAGCAGTAGGCATCCACCCCAATAACTTGGCCTGCGAAATCTTCAGCGATTGAGACAGGCTTCTGAATTGGCTTCAGCAGAGGAAGCAAACCTTGGATCCCCATTTTACCGTTCGTTACTACCAAAAATGAACTGTCTTACTGCAAGGCGTGTTAGAATGATCAAGTTTTTCTCCCGACATCATTGAAACTGCGACGCCATTAAAGCAGCACACGAGCACAAAAGCAAGCTCTTGTCTGCAGATTCAAAGAGGAGACGCCTTAAGTTTGACAAGCGAGTTAGCACATATGACATCCAGTGACCGAAGTTTTCTTTCAAATGATGAAAACCTTGATCACAGGTGACAAAACCGGAAAAATTCCATTCAATGCGAACAACACAACTTCCAAACAAATCTGCTCGTTATTAGTCACTTCTAAGCGGTAAATTCAACGCTTTTGACACTTCAAATATATCCAAAATTACAATGCTTACCTTATCCATACATTCCTTTATAGCTCAAACACGTTTTTCTGAGTCAGAATGCTTTCTTTAAAAAGGAAAAGGAGGAATATTGTAATAAATGAGTCGCTATACGTGTTGATCAAAATGACAAAATCTTATTATACAAAATTTCGCGCCACGAGATCGTTCCAGGCTTCTCGCTGTCATCTTTGGTCGACAGGTAGCTGGTGACGATGACGGTGACGATAAACTCCAAGACCTTCAAACTCCAAGAGAAACGTAGATGCAAAATGGCGGCCACGTCAGTCCCTCTTTATTCACCGTCTTCAGGACCTCCTATGGACAACATAGAAGCAGAAAATCCGATCGACGAATTTTCTTTTGGTCCTCCAATGAGTCAAGATACGTCCATGTACTCTGGATCTATTGAGGCCCAGGAAGAATTCATGGAAAGCGGCCGGAACGATGAACCGAATGGAGGCCCTCGGTACAGATTTCCTTTCTATTCCCAAATTTTTAACAAGAAAAACTACGAGTGGCTCCTGGAAGTAGATGAAAGTGGTGACGACGAAGACTTTAGGAAACCATTGCTGTAAGTATGCTTCCGAATAAACATTTCCCTTTGTTATACGTAAGACTTTTAACAGAGACGTCGAACATCTAATATTGCAGGATACGTGATTGTACATAAGCTTACTTAAGCTTACTGTATTTTTCAAGTAGCTGATTTTCATTCTCCTTAATTTGCAATAAATTTTAAATGACTGGATGCATGACTAAGCACTCAAGTTTCGTATTCCTTCCCTCCTTTCTCAAGTGTACTGGGAACTGAACAACAGCAATCACCGTTGGGTTCAGTTCAGAGGGCTTTCGTTACTTTTAGGGACTCGCGCTATATGGAGAAAAAATTGTCTGAATGCACGTGCAAAAATGACGAATTTAATTCACTCGCAAAAATGACGAATTCAATTAATTGTACAAAGTTTAGAAATAACTAAACTCAACAATAACAAAGCTAACCGTCGTAGGATCAGTGCTTAACCCTAAACAGAAGTATAGATGAGTTCTTAGGCCTAATCACTATCGATCAGTGCTTAACCCTAAATACTGTAGATGAGTGTTAAACCGTTTTTCATTTTGTTTTCATTTGTTTTTCTTGCTAATAAACGCTCGTCATCAAATTTGTCACTCGTCATTTTTGTGTGTGCATTCAAACAGTGTTTCACTGGTTTTTTTCCTATGTAGCGCGAGTCCCCTAAAAGTAGCGATAGCCGTTCAGAGAATGATTGTATGCTTAATTTGGTTATTAAACCAATCGATCTTTGAAAGGTTTTCTCACTTATGGAATAAGCGTAAGCGCAAGTACAGGCTCGAGGAAACCATGTGGTGACTGATGTAAAACTAGCACAGCAAGTACAATTTTTTTTCCTGTTTAAGGGTCAGGTTGCACTAGTGCATATTCAGATATTTTAAAATTTTTGGCGAGAAAAAAAATTCAGAAAATTTTTGAAGATTCCAATTTTTGGTGCGGGTCACATTAAACTAATTATGTTTTCCAAAAATCTACCGATTAATATAACATCAATCAGAAAAGGCAAAGCAGTCTTCTATTACTCCATTCGGTTTGCCAGAGGTTATCGACAACTGTTTGAGCAGTTTCTGTTTCTTGGTTTCTTTCTTGGTTTCTTTCGTTTCTGATTCTGCTGGATTCAGAATATCTCTGCAAATCAGTCAATGGAGATGCTGTTCAAACCATGGTTTGGTCTTACAGCCAGCATCATGGCTCCGGGCTTTGTCTAACGAAAGTACAGGGGTACGCATTCATTCATGCCAAATATAGATAAAAGTCGCGATCATATCCCCTTTTACGATCAAAATAATTATAATAAGAACTGCAAGGACCAGGCAAAAAGTCATTTCATTTCCTAACTCTAAATTCAGACTACATATTATCAGGGATACTACCTTGCAGGAATGATGGTTTAATGATAAAGGAAACATTTTTGTTTGCTTTACCAAAATTTGGTCGCCTCTGAGGCAGCACTTCGGCTTCGTTGAAGTTTTGGCGTAATCTGTGAAACTTTGGCAAAATGCAAAAATTCAGAAACTTGGGGTCACATTTAGCTGCTTACCCGGTATTTTAAATCATGTAATGACAGAATTTTGATTTAAGTAAACAAATTTTCACTCTAGTGTGATCCGGCCCTAAACCAGGCAATCAATCAGAAAGCTGTCATTCTGTAGTTGAAACATCGATTATTTGTGCATGAAATAAATGATAATATTTCACAGTGTGGGATTTTCTTGGTCTTATCCTTAAATTTTTAACCAGGGCAAGTGGGAAATTGGCTCAGACAGGCAAATTTTGAGAGTGGCTTGTCTGCAGGCAAGCTGAAATTCACGTTTTTGGCGAACCCTGCAAGTGTCACATGATACATTTTGACCAATGCATGTAAATGAAAATATTTGATGGATTTTAAATTCATATTATTTGATGGACTAGTCTTCATCCTTTAATATTTTTGTTGTGCTGGTTTTTTAGTGAGGAGCTTGATATTGATTTACAAGACATCTACTACAAAGTGCGCTGTGTTGTGTTCCCTATTCCATCCCTTGGATTCAAGAGAGATGTGTTAAGGGAGAGCCCAGATTTCTGGGGTCCTCTGTTGGTGGTGGTGATATATGCAATGTTGGCATTGTTTGGACAATTTAAGGTCAGTTTGCTCACCCAATAGGCTGATCTTTGTTTACATTGATAATCTTCAATTTCTTCAATTTCAATTTCTTCAATGAAAAAATACAACAAAGCAGCAGAAATGTTGAAATTGAATTCTAAAACAACAAATTTGCAGACTTTTTCTTCATGAATAGCTAAGCATCAAGATTTGCCACCCAGCCATACAAACATGTATATAATTAATTATTGTTGTAACTTATAAGTGCATTGTTTAAGCCTGTTTTTATCCTTTTTTCCTCTCTTTGGATGTTGACTAAAACCAATATGCTCTTTCCAGTTCTCATATGATATTTGTTTCTTTAAGGGGTGAAATTCAACTTTCAAGATGTAAACAATGTAATCGGCAAAAATTGGCCTATTATTAGTGAAGAATTATGAAATCAGACAAAGGCTAAATAGTTACTTGATTTCACAGCCACTGAGGTGCCCATGGCAAGTTAATGTCATGTTTCATGGACATCCGTTCAATTATTGTCCGTACATTAATTTAGCTTTTTAATTTATTCTTAACCTTTTTAATTAATTTATTCTTAACCTTTTGTGAAGTGCCTAGAGCAGAACTGGATAGGTGCTATATAAATTATTATTGTTATTATTATTATTATTATTATCATCATTATCATTATTATTATTATTGTTATTATTATGTTTCTGTTACTGTTTTTGACAGGTTGTTTCATGGATAATAACAATATGGGTGTTGGGTTCCCTCATTATCTTCCTGCTGGCTAGAGTTCTTGGAGGGGAGGTAAGTCAATTCAACAGTCATTAAAGAAATACCATATATACAGTCAAACCTTGACTAACCAGACCTCAATTAACTGGACTTTTCTCTGTGGTTCCAACTTATTTATGATCATTTACAAGTGATGGTTGTGACAACTTTTCTGGTTGAAACAGCTTTGCTTACTCTGTTAGCAAAAACTGATCGAGAACTCTATCGTAAAAGATGAAGTCAAGCATGCAGCTATTTTAGCCATCTGTCAGTGCAACTTCGTCTGAAAATAACAAAGGTGATTGCTCACTTAATTCCTGTTTGATGTTGTTTTCAAACTGAATACATCTTAAAATGAGATTTGGTGATGTAATCATTTGATTATCTGGACTCAATAAAAATATTATCCACACTATTGTTGGTGGTCGCACCATGTCCAGTTAATTGAGGTTTGACTGTAATCAGTAGACTACTACTCTGTGATAAAATATTTTCCGTCAAATAAATGTTGTTAGGATAGGGTAGGGTAGGGTAGAGTAGGGTAGTGGGGAGGGGAGGGTAGGGTAGGGGGGAGGGGAGCGGAAACCTTTATTGAACACAATACAAGCTTCAAGCTTGTAGGGTCATGTATAAGAGTAAATTTGAAAAGGAAATAACATCAAAATCTCTAAAATTTACACATATATACAATAAAATTATGATCTGAGCCTCATCATTACATTATAGGTGAACTACTCTCAGTGCTTGGGTGTGATTGGATATTCACTTATTCCGCTGGTGCTGACTGCTGCCGCTCTGCCATTGGTGCATTATTTCCCTATGATAAGCTTCAGTGTCAAGGTAATTTATTAATACAAAATTAATGAGGCAAATGCTTAACAACTTTTGCTCCTTGTCCTCTTCCTTGCCTTTAGTCAGTTATTTAAGACAATTTCTGCTCAACATTTTCGAGCAGTAAGTGCAAGAATTAAATTACCAAAAAATACTTTCAGCACAGTCACATTTTGAGGACAGATAAGAAGAACTTACCTGCAAGAGAAAATTGGATTTGAAGTTATCTGTATTTCAATTAAATAGACACTTCATGTCAGTTCAAAACAAAATGGCGCTCACTTTTAGCGTATTTTTACGAGATTTGATATCAATTTTCTCGAGAATGCTTGAGAATTTCATCGCGGGGTCACTTCAAGAAGTGAATTAAAGTGAGATGTTTCAAATAGCACTGAAAATGTTAACATGCTTTGAGTAGTTTTTTAGTAAATATTTTTTGCACTTACATGTATTGCTCGAACATTGAGCAGAATCCATCTTAATCACATTTGATGTAGTTCTGATGTCTAAGTACGTAGATGAAATCTTAAAATTTTATCTGGGACAGTGAATGATTTTTTAAAATAAAAAATAAAGCTGTTCATTATCATTTTATTAATGGTAACCATCAGTTGGTAGGGTACCAGTTTAGAAAGGGTCAAGCATTCAACTCCAGGCCATATCAACACTTAGCAGGGTTGTCAATATTTTCTGACGTGGGTGTCAAAGTTAGCCAAAGTTTACAGCTAATCATGGTAACATACATTTATTATCCTTGTTTTTCAGCTGTTTGGTGTGGTGTGGGCATCATACAGTGCCGGATCTCTCCTTATTCAAGATGAACTCAAGAACAAAAGACTCTTACTGATGTATCCCATCTTACTTCTCTACATCTACTTCTTCTCTTTGTACACTGGTGCATGAGAGAGCCCGTGTACTCACAACTGCAATCCTAGACCAAAAAAAAATTGGGGCAGTGCTTTAATATGAAACATTTAGACTGAGGTCTCCCTATCACGGATCCATTGAGACGAAATGGACTGTTAATACCATAGATTTTGAAAACTTGAAGGGAAAATAGTTTTTACAAAATTAGAGGACATCAATTGACACGAGTCAAGGTTAGGATCCTGTGGTATGGTTTTGCCCAGGGATGGTAACAGAAATTATCTCTTAGAAATAAATTCATTATTGAGTGATATAGAATGTACATGTCAAAAAGCTAAACACTGGAGTCCCTGAGACTGATTTTGATTCCAACTTTTCTCTGTAAAACACATAACTTGTGAGATCCAAGGCGTGAACTGCTTTAGGTAATATACGGGATATATTTTAAAATAACATAACAATTTGTCCACAGAAATGGAATATAAGGGATATACCTAGCTTGCTATAACACTAATGAAAGGTGGCAATGTAGCCCATCATCCTTTTGGCCAGTCTTATGGCGTGTGTTACTGTCAGAAGACTGGTTTTTGAACTGAAAGTTGTTTACGTTTTCTAAGTTTTGTATATGACTTGTGGGGTATTGTAACAACTTTTAACCACAAAAAATTTTCTGGCTAATTTTCTACGATTTACTCGAACTCTAAACCGCACGAAAATGAAAAGTATTAGATTATTTTTCATTTCCCGGACTTGCTCTTTTACACTCTTTTCAGATATGCACCTTTTTGGCACCATTTTACTTTTTGTTAGTCAAGTTGTTTTGGAGCATTTTTCAAGTAAGTCTTCCAAGAAAGTATGGGATTTTTAGAAAAGTTCTGTATAGCACTTTAGAATTTTTGTTTGCTTTTTTGTTCTCTAACCTAACAGGGAAAACTTACTGTTTCTTAAACCAACAAGGAGCAAAGCTAAGGAAACGTGACTTGCCTTGGAAGAGGAATAACATTTGGGATATAGTGGAAGCAGGAGAAATGCGGAGGATAGCAAAAACGTTAAAAGGGGGGAGCCACTAAAAAGGGCGGGATACGGTAAGTGGGAAGTACAGATTCTATCCCCCTCCACCCTCCCCATAGTAGGTAGTTGTAGGAGAACCAAGCTAACTTATTTGTCAAAGATGTACATAAAATGGGAATAAATATATGGTATCATTTACTTTAGCATCGAAGGTCTCTTCTGTTTTTGTGCCATTAGTTTCTTGTTTTGTTCTATTTGATATCAACTGAGACCGTACTATGTACCGGTCAAATTGAAGCTTCAACAACCCCCCCCCGGCATTTGACTGTGCATTGTGCCCGGGAAGGGGGGAATTTGAACGTTGCCTTGGAGGGGTGGGGAATTTGAACCGGATTTATCCGTTTTTCTGGCGTAATATTCCTGTGAGTTTTGTCGGTTTTTGCAGGGTTTGACGGATTTTCAAGATAGAATTTCGCCTTTGTTAGTGAATAACTCTTTCAAAAGGGTCTTCAAAAGAAGTTTGAAGGTGTCATCACGGCATATCTCTCTCTGAAAAGTGTGAACAGTGTTTGATTGAAGACGAAATTTGTCTTTGAGTAGAGGTATTTCAGTACGAATTAGTGGGGCATTTGAACGGCTTTTTTTGACCGGTGGGGAGAGTTTGAACAAACCAATCTTCAAAAGTTCAAATGCCCCCAGCGGGGGGAGGGGGTATGTTGAAGCTTCGATTTGACTGGTACATTAGATAAATTGGCCACCGTAAAAAGACTCAAGCAAACGTTTCCGGTGTTAGCCCTTCCTCAGAGCGTCTGCTTTTGAATCTCTTCACGGTGGCCAGTTTACTGACATCAACTTCGTTATGTCACCTGTATCGCAGGGTCATGGGTTCGAATTCCATTCAAGCCTGAATTTTTCAGGTTCTTGTTTTCAACTGCATAAGATGATGTCTTCACCGTGATGGTCGTCATCGTTTATTGTCAAATTCAGTTGAAGTAATTCACTCCCTCGGTGACGCCAAAAAACTAATCCGGTTAGAAACTTATCCTCATATCTCGTTTTTGTGGTCAATGTTGACCTTTTCCTTTATTCCAAGAGTCCACAGGAAGTCGTGTTCGGTTGTTCTATTATACACGACAAAAACTACAAGTACCGATTAACGCAAGGAAAGTACTGCTCCATGAATTTCATTTGAATAGCCAGACGTTTCATCCAGAATTTTGATAACATGTAACAAGGTCTCTCTACCAGCCAAAAGGGATTGTGTAGACAACCAGAGTGTTTTTATTGCATGTTCGTACCTCATCAAAATCTTTACATGGTCTCACTCCTGGGTATCTAAGTGATCAGTTTACAAACCGTAATGACGTAGATTATTCTCAAACTTGCTTTTCCATTGCCCCGCATCAACTTTCTGAAAAACAGTTTTAGTTATAGTGGTGCGGTACTTTGGAACAGCTTACCCTACGATTTACGGCAAGCAGAATCACTTGACGATTAATAATCGCATTAATAATCGAGTGACCTAATTAGAACTTGCCTAGCTTTGCATTTATTTAGCTGCAACTAAGTCGTGTTCATAAGTCGCTGTTTTCTCCAGTTCAATACCACGGCAAAGCGGAGCACACTATAAAATTAATCACAGGGCTCTAAAAAAATAAATCTCTTTCTAGCTTGCCGGCAATATCGGAGGATAATACCATTGGCTTAAACAGTGTCCTCAGAATTGCCCAGTTTGCCCTTGAAGTAAACGCTTCATTTTTCGGAGAATCTTACAGCCTCGTACATGCCGCCGGAGGGGGTTTATTTTACTGAAAGTAGGGAAGTCACGCGGTAAATAGGGGAGAAAAAGAGTCTTTTAACAGAAAGGTTTCTTTTGGTAAGTATAAAACATTAACATGATCCAGGGGTTGCCTATTTAATAAGACAAATTCAGATTATTCCACGGCAATCTCCTCGTAAAAGCTAAGGATGCGCTGCTCACCCCAGCTCACGTATCACTCTGTTTCGTAGAATTATTATGAATTAGCAGGATTTTGGAATTTATGCAGATCGTGATGGATTGTGAGGCGCCCTTCGCAACGTGCCACCTGGCTGCAATTTTTTGCTAGAAATAATATGGAATAACGGTGGACGTGTCAAGAGGAATGAACACTAAATCTCTTTACAAAATTTACCTCATTTATTTTGTGAAGTCACGTTAGACAGTGGATGTGCTCATTCACAGCAGAAAAGTCTTCCCGGCTAATACTTATCTTGCCAAAGTTTCCCAGAAAACGTATTTTTGGTCACGAGAACGGCTTCAGTCCTTTCCGTTTTTCTTTCTGTTCCTTCAGTTCTGCTTCAGTTTTCCGTTTTGGTTCTTTAGTTATCCGCTTAAACACGGAGCGAGCCTATAAATAGCCCCCCCTCTAGCACTTAATTGGCTTCTTTTTCTTCAGCAATGGCGGCCGATGGCGGCCAAAGTAACCGTCGCACAACAGAAGCGGGCACCAGGAGAAATAGCGTTGTTTTATAAAACAACGTTTTCACTTATGTAGAATGAAAGATGGTAAATAATTAATATACAGTGCAAAACATACATATTCACCTTTTGTAAATTCTGAACGGAAACGATGAATTCGCTTCGCTCGTTTCGACAACACTCCGTTTTGCGGAGGGTGTAAACTGCAGGTTGCAGGTTGCAGGTGCAGGTTGCAGGTTGCAGGTTGCAGGTTGCAGGTTGCAGGTTGCAGGTGCAGGTTGCAGGTTGCAGGTTGCAGGTTGCAGGTTGCAGGTTGCAGGTGCAGGTTGCAGGTTGCAGGTTGCAGGTTGCAGGTGCAGGTTGCAGGTTGCAGGTTGCAGGTTGCAGGTTGCAGGTTGCAGGTTGCAGGTTGCAGGTGCAGGTTGCAGGTTGCAGGTTGCAGGTTGCAGGTTGCAGGTGCAGGTTGCAGGTTGTGGGTAGCGGGTTGCAAGTTGCGGGTTGCAGGTTAATTACAAAGTAAAAAGCAGTTAATTAAAGGATAACAAAATTAAAGGAGTAAGAATGGCTTCAATTATTTGTAAAAATTGTCCTTTTTATATGAAAAGGCATGCCATAAAAAAGTCTCCCAAGCAGCTTAGTTAGGACGAAGGAATATCAAACGTTGAACAAAAGAGACTTGGCAAAGACAGAGGTGTCATGCCGATGGGGTCATACAGTTTTACCAGGTTTTGTTCAGCAGGTTTAATTTTGCATGTTTGTAGGTTCGAGAGCAGCATTTTTGTTGTATATCATCACCAATCCGAACCAAACAAAACCCATGATTAACACGTGAAAAGCCGATAACATCGTCAAAAGCAACGAGTTTCAAGAATTTTATTTTTTCTCGAGCGTTTCTGTGTCTTGCTTTAATAAGCATAAATTTGTGGCGGATAAAAAGTGAAAGTGCTAATACTTTCACACGGTTGTGGTTAAAAATGTACACGTTGCGCTTGAATAAAAGCGAATGAAATGCCTCAGACAAAAAAAAACACTCAGATGTTTTCGGAACCAGTGTCGAAGTATCAATGGCAATCGAAAACTAGCTTGACGGGCTGCAAAATTGCCAAACGAGAAAAGAGTTTGGCCCCAAAGTTGGCCTCAAGCTCTACTTTACAATAGTGTTTGAAGAACATTCTGAAAAGAAACATTTCAAAGTTCAAGGTTGTAGTTTTCATGTTCCTATAGTTTACTAAGCAAGAATGTGCGAATACACAATAATGTGCAGCATGTTTGATTACTTGCACTTTGCACAACATATCGAATTGAAATTAAGTTGAAATGTTAATTTCAGTTCTGCAAGGTGACTGGTTTTTGGCTGGTTAATATAACTGGATTTTGTTTGCATTTATGATGCAAGCTCACTGGTAATTTCAATAAGTTCACATTATACATTAGCAGTTAAATTAATGCCCGATCCTGTAATCTTTACAATCCTGTGATCGAGTCATTCTATTGTTGTTATTAAAACCGCCTGTCTTAATACTTGTATGTATTACACCAATTGAAAAATTATGTAATGGTAATTGCTGAACTGAAGATGACAGCAGTTTGTCGAAACATGTTTTCAAAACTTACAACTTATTGTGATTTTTCCTAAAATTGTCAACTCCACGGACTTAAAAATCTCAGCATCTTCGGGAAATTTAAAGTGGGTGGCGGTTGATCTCCATTATGGCCTCGGTGGATCATCGCCAATAGTTAACGATTAAACCGCACCTTTCACCTAATATTTCCATTCCAAACTGGGAGTGTGGCGTATCTGCGAGATTTCCTTGAAGAAATTTAAGTAGAAACGTACCATATAAAGATCATACATCTTCTGTTTGAAAAAAATATAATCGCAACCTGCAACCTGCAACCTGCACCTGCAACCTGCAACCTGCAACCTGCACCTGCAACCTGCAACCTGCAACCTGCAACCTGCAACCTGCAACCTGCAACCTGCAACCTGCACCTGCAACCTGCAACCTGCAACCTGCAACCTGCAACCTGCAACCTGCAACCTGCAACCTGCAACCTGCAACCTGCAACCTGCAACCTGCAACCTGCAACCTGCAACCTGCAACCTGCAACCTGCAACCTGCAACCTGCAGTTTACACCCTCCGTCCATTTTGCGAACATTCAAATGTTGCCGCTAACTGAAACACCAAAACCCAAGCCTGCGATCAATGAACCATCTGTTTTCACTTATTTGAGCATGCCGAGAGTTGACAGAACCAAAACGAGTCTCGTAGCCGCCTCGGATAATCGTATTTTGGCGCGATATTCAAATTTGTGTTGTGACTACGTTTGTTTGTGTTGCGACTTGCGTGCAAAATGAAACCATGCTCAGCGCTTCCTCTTCAAACTGTTCTGTTCAGAACAAGAAAATTCGCAATAAGAAGTACTACGAAGACAACAAGGAAAACCTTAAAAATAGTAAAGTCAGATTCCAATTAAATTTGGAAGTAAAAAAGGAAAAAGGTGACTGGCTAAATGCCATAAAAACAAAAATTGCTTTCGTAAAAGACCAGCTACACTTGAGCACCAAAAACACAAGAGCAGCCAATGCTCACCTTATGGAAGCTCTTCTCGATAACTGGTTAAAGAACAATCACATTCCATTGGAGAAAAACACCTCAGATGAATTTGTAGACCAACTGCATCCTTCTAAAGCCGTTCCGTTGCCACCGGAAGAAAAAATGGAAGTTGAGCTGCCAGAGTTGCCATCGGAAATGCTTCGCACAAAAACGCAGTTACATAGCCAATGCAGAGAGAATGATGACATTTACCTAGTTTGTGGGTCTGCAATTGAGCGTCTATTTCTGTATCTAACCGAGGAGCATAGTTTAATCTGTCAGTGTGGAGAAAGGTTTGACTTTTCCACCTTCAAAGTGGACAGAGTCACGAAAAATAATCATTGCTGTAAAGTAGTGGTGGAATGTATGGCCGAAGAAAAGCATACTTTAGAGTGGTTTTCCTCCTCAATTATTTCTGGGAAATACTATGTTAATCTCAGGTAAGAGCGAACTTTTTTACCAGATTTTAGTTCCATCAATAAAATATCACACTCTATGTTATATAGTCGAATAAACTCCACATAATGGCTTGTTATTTATTGTTGTTATTATACAGAATGGTTCACGGATTCACCTCAGCTGGGCTTCTTCCATCACAGTACGAAAGTTTATGTCAAGGAGCAAAACTGGGGGTGCGTTTCTTTGGGAAAATCCAAATCCGGATTCTTGTATCCAAAAACGGATTTTGCGTTTCTTTACCTAAATCCGAAAATGGGTTAATCAGGGATTAGTGATCTGAAGAATCCACACTCCGAGTGGATACATCAGATCAAATCTAAATCCGGATTTTTGGGATTCATGATCCGTGCGTTTCTTTGGGGAACGGATCCGAAAATAGTACATCTGTCAAGCGGTCTTCCATGCAAATTGACTGGTCTCGCCATATTTTCTCTCGATCTTGCGTGACAAAACATTCGATCGTGAAAAAGTAACTTCAGGTGATTATTCCGTTCCGTGTATTTAAAAAAGTTTTCTCCAAAAGAACAGTCAGAAGCATTGACACGTCAGGATAACTTCAATTGTATACCATTTCTGTAATTCAGGAACCAGATTTTGCTAATTGTTAACGCAAATAGCGAGTTCACTTGAACTACTGCAGATACTGTCCTTGTTTATAAATTATTTGTATTCCATTCTAGTTGAATTCTAGGGCAGTACGAGAGAAATATCGTTTTGATATATATATTGCGTGCCTCCAGCCTCTCTTGTCATGACAAAATAATCCTTTTTCGGATTTTGCGTTTCTTTGGCGTCGAAGAATCCATATGATCTCGGATCACAAATCCGTTTTCGGATTCTCCCAAAGAAACGCACCCTGGGCTATCTGAATGAGCACTATATAGCAGACGGTAAATAACAATTACGTTTTTTTAAAAAAAAATAATTTGCCAAAAAAACTATTTTTAATTTTTACATTTATGACTAATTATAAAACTGATATGGGTTAATTTAGGCTTCAATATTTTTCATACATAGTTTATGAGGGATCCAGATACCGTGAGGCTGTTGAAATGATGGTTGAATACAGTTTTGCTGAGGAAATTGAGGATGTGAAACAAGATGTTGCATATGACGATGAGGGAACGGTAAGAAGAGACATTTTTTATTGAATTTTTAATCTGCAATGATAACAGTTTTTCCTGAATGTAAAACAACCAAAGTCCTTGTCAATTTAGGGTGTTATGGTTGATGGTCGCCATGACTCTGCAAGGACAGCTTATCATACCACAGTCACTGCTATCAGTATGGGGTAAGTATTATTTCATTATTTGTTTCAAAATACTGTACTACAGACTGCAAACTGTAACATATGTATGTTCATAACAGAAGCCACAAGGTTTTAGGAGTGGCAAACTGTTCTAGAGAGGAGATAAGAAGTGCAGGATCCAGGGAGAAACCAATGACCCTTGAGTTGATTGACAGGTTGAAAGGAGAGGAGGGTGAGTACAGTATACCATCTCTTTATGGTCTGTAAATGTGTTATTAAACACCAATGTCTAATTGTGGTATAATATGTTAGGGACCGGTCTTTATTTTGAGAGGGGAGGGGTGCCAATGGAAAGATGCTATGTTCAAATTCCTCTGACCCTCCCCTTTTATGCAGCACATTTTTCACTGATCCTCCCCCATCTTACCCACTCACGCCATTAAACCTCCCTAATATGTGTGCATAAATTTGTGTGTGCTCCCCTTTTTTCCTTGCACAAAAATCATTGACTGTCCCCCTATTTGCATGAGCCCTCCCCACCCTCTAAATAATGACTGGGTCCCTTACTCCTTTTTAAAATTCAAATACCCTAGGTCTAAACATTACAGAAGTCAGCCACGACACAGTTGTTGGTATAAAGAATGAACTAAGAAGCCGTGGCATTTCAAATTCCTTTGATACATGGCATGGTAAGAAACCTCCTTGCTAGTAAATGGCATCTCTTGGAAACAGAAACAATGTTTACTTTCAAAATTAATTTCCTAGGTGGTAAAGGTGTGAAGAAAGCAATCACAAAAATAGCAAAGGGCACTTTGAAGACTGAGGGAAAGGTGTGGTTCACTGATTTGTCAGACAAAGGTAAACAACTACAAAATCAATGTAACATGATCATCTTTAATGAAGACTTCTAACATTCAACTATCACATTTCAGTGAAAAGTATTAAAACCCACTTCTACTACTCCATGAAAAACTGCGAAGGGGATCCAAACAAACTCAGGACGAGTCTGACAAACATTGTGGAACATTATAAGGTATAACTGACACTGTATTCCTTATTTTGCATATTCATAAGTAAAAAGCCTGATTTTTATACTACTGGTGATAATGAGAATGTATTAAGTATTCAGACAACAACCAAATTGCACCATAAAATAATCCCTAATATATCACACAGAAAAAGTTGTGCTGTTTTGAAAAAAAGACCCGCTTTCTCATTAATTGTAGGTATTAAACTGAATTAAGCAAAAACACCCTTTCTGAGGTTGACTATTTCTAAATTTGTACAATTTAATCAGCCTACATAACCATATGGCTAGCTTTGTATATAGCCATAACAAAACATTAGCTGAAAATGCACTTAAAAAAAACACACACATAACTCCCCCAAGGGAAATCACAGACACTGCCACCAAGAGTCACGCTGCAAGACACAGGGAGACTATGTGCCCACAAAGAGAATTATCAAGAACCCAGAAGCCGCAGAGGCACTGTTGAAGGCCATAAAGGGTACCTCAGTGTACAAATATGCAGAGGATTTTGCTAAGGTATTTAATAGTCAGTAATGTCTGAGGCATTTATGCGTGCAATGGCGCAAAAAAATGGCCGATGATGATGATTCACAAGAAATGAAGGCGTTACGTGACACCTGTCACAAAGGGGATAGGTAATTGCATGCCTATACAAAAATAAGAAAGAGTATTTATTGTAGTGATGGGTTTGTACTAATATCTAGAGTTTAATAAAGGAACACAGTGTACCCTTCCAAGCCTTTTTTTGTAAGTACTGACTGTCTTTAATCTTGTTTCAGTGCAGGGACACATACTACATCGAGAGTTTCCATAACTGCCTACTAATTTATGTCCCCAAAAGGATACACTTTGGTGACAAAGTGTATAACATGCGAGTGTACTTAGCATGTCTTGACTGGGTAAGTCACATTCTACTTGTACAATTTCTCTTACCCTAACATACACAACCCTGTTTAGTTAGCTACATGCAATACCACTTACTGAATCTTATGCTAAGGAGTGAAAGAACCATTATCTATAAAGTGCAGCCCAGTCAAAATGTGCCAGCAGCCTGTGAATTTGCTACCTGCAACAAAGTGTCTGCCACCCACTTTACACAGAACTAGTTAGAACAAATATGAAGACTCTTGCATGATGAGTGGCAGGGTTAATGGACCTAGGAACACCTTGAACACATTGTACTCTAAAACAAGCTCCTGGCCTCTATATCTATCTACTTCCTACTACTCCTGCCATCCTGCCTCTGCTCAAAGACATTTTGACTGGGCTGAAAGGTGAAACAAATGTTTGCAAAGCTACAAACTGTACCAATGTTATTTCCAGGAGACAATCATGTGGTCTGGTCTAAATGGTACATGAAATACTGGCACTTTGTATTTTTCTTTAATTTACAGAATGAGAATGTTGACAGAGATGTCTACACAACAAAACAGTACCAAAGCATCAAGAGACCAGACAGGGTGGCACCCTTCAGAGTACTGAAGCCCAAAACATATTTTTTTAAGGACAACATCTGGGCAACATTTTTTACTTTTAACTGGTGAAGTCTTTGGGGTTACAGTTCCCTTCAGAGCCATTACTTTCAAATTTTCAAGATGTTATGTATTGCATAGGAATGTGATGGCAAAGACAAGTGTTCCTTTTTTACATTTGAAATAAGATAATTGCACTATCAGCCATAATCTGAGCACCCTCCCTAAACAAGTTTTTATTCCCATAAGCTCCACTTTAAGATAAAATTCTGGGAATTTTTTTTTAAAAAAAAAATTATAAATATTCCTCTATGAGACTTCATTTTAGTTCAAATTCAAATGACAAAGGGCCAATGATAATTTCCAAAATCCTTTGAGTAATTTTACTGTAGAAGTCCTCTTGCCTAACTTATTAGCTACCATAGCATAATATGACTGACTAAAAGCTGATCACACCTAGTTAGATGTTTAACTAGTGGTATATTACTTTTTAATGTCAAGCTTTGTGATTAAGAGGGTTCTCAATCAGGCTGATAAGCAATTTATTTATGATGATGGCACATGTCCTTTATACGGAATATGTGGTGGATTGGGCCACCTCTTTCGGACATCGGACACAACACAGTTGGGAAGAACCTCCCGTACATCTTCAATGAAAATTCCCAGTTCATGCTTTTTATTCAGATAGAGGGGATTTTCCCACAACCCAGCCCTTTTAAGCATTCGATAGAACTCTTTATAATCCTTGTACCTTTTTGAAATATTCTGAGGACGAGGAAGTCCATGGGCAGAAAGAAAAGCAGCCTTGTCTTGACTTGTTATGCAGGGCAGCTGCAGACAAAAACTACAACAGACTCCTTCCGGTCCTCTTAGTGTTCCCAAGCTGTAAGTGTAATGTGAACTCTCCCTTGCTGAGGGAGACCCAGTACTATTAGTTGTTTTTCTCACAAACCAAACGAGAAAAGGAGGACTTCAAGTAGAATATGATTTATTGAGCTCCTCAAAAAATTATAAGCTTATCTGAATATGACTTTTGTAAATATCTGAATAAAATTTGAACTAAATTATTTTGATAATAATTAATTAACATATTTGTGGGCAGAAACAGTAAGCCCATAAACTACAACAACAGAAATATGTGCCTTTGATATAACGCATTAAATTTTGTAATAGGTCTGACAGGAGTAATTCCTATATGCGCAGGCTATTTTTATACCTATCCTTATCGTACAAAACTCATCAAACACATCACAGAATTATATAAGCTTACATAATCCAATGCATGTTGAAAATATAAAACATTCGTGAAATAAACTTGACCTTATTTATTGGACCTAAGACTACTTTTTTACGATTCCACTTTAAAAATATGCTTTACTTCATTATTTACATCTTTTCAAACGAACAACGAGCTTCAAATTACAAATATAAATTTATCTCGCATTCAAGTTGTGCTGAATGTAATTGAAGCAACTGAACTTCGAAACTAAATAAAATATTTCTTTCAATACCTAAATACTTCCATGATAAATTGCAAAGTCGTTGTACTTTCTACTTATTCTAATACAAATTATTACCATAGACATATTTTGTTTTGGTACCGGCTTCAATTACATTCAACCTCTGTAATGACTGTGCGAATGTCGACCGCGACTATTAATACAAGTTGAGCTATGTTTAGAAATTATTTACCAGCTTCATCGTCGTGTTGTACATTATTATCTTCGCCTTCGGCAATAAGTTTCGGTCTCTTTCGAGTTTTTCCAATGGTGAGTATCTCCCCACCGCTGTAATCCACAAAGGAGCGAAGAGACTCAATTTCTTGTTCAGGCAGCAACAGTACTACCTAGACACGACAAATAATTTCAGTTTGAGTAAACATTTGTTCAACAACATACGCCCACGAGTAAAAGAAAGAACAAAAATATAAAGTCAAAATCGACAAGAATATACCTTTCTTAATTCTTCGCCTGAAGCCATCGCTCCTGTTGTTTTAAAGCCGATATTTCTTCCAAGCGAACACACTCGATCTTCGATCGCCAGAATTTTTGCGGGAGAGCGAGAAAATCAATACGCGCTAAAATTAGATCTGACAGTATTAACCAATCAAATGGGAGCATTGGTCGTCCTTTGGGATTTGTGATTGGCAGGCTGAACAGTTCAGCCTCCTTATATAGGCTCGCTCATCGTTTAAGTTGCCATAGATTTTACAACAGGAAAACAATTAACGGCTTTTCCCTCCGCAATTTGCCAAAATTAGCTCGTCTTTTGCTTATCCTGTGCTGTACATGGTGATTCTAACTTTTGAGTCTGTGGATGAAATCCTAAAGTGCGACCATTCAAATAAAAGCTACTGAGCAGTACTTTCCTGTGGTGCTGTTTATTATGCTGTACATGGTGATTCTAACTTTTGAGTCTGTGGATGAAATCCTAAAGTGTGACCATTCAAATGAAAGCTACTGAGCAGTAATTTCCTGTGGTGCTGATTATTATGTGTACATAGTGGTTGTAACTTTTAAGTCTGTGGATGAAATCCTAAAGTGTGACCATTCAAATGAAAGCTATTGAGCAGTAATTTCCTGTGGTATTTATGATGTACATGGTGGTTGTAACTTTTAAGTCTGTGGATGGAATCCTGAGGTGTGCCCCGTCGATTGAAAGCCACTGAGCAGTACGTTGCTTGATGTGGTAGTCAGGGTCTGAAAGGGGGGATCCTGATCCCGCATTCCCGCTCCTCTTCCACGAGAATCCCGCATCCCGCACCTTTTTCATCGCTATCCCGAATCCTGCTTTTTCTTTCCCAAAATACATTAAAAAGGGACTAATTTCTGCAAAAGCTAATAAATTTAAGATGTAGATTAGCTCTTTCAACTGATATTTTGCACTCGCCTGGTTGATACGATTTTGTCGCTACAACGTTTACTTAGGTCGTGGCGATTTCCCGAATCCCCGACAGACAAGCAAAAAATCTCGCATTCCGTGGCCAAATTTTGGCGAATCCTGCTTCCCTGGTAGCAGTCAAATCCCGAATCCCGTCAAGATATATTTAGCGTTTTCCCGAATCCCGCACCGTATTTTGGCCAAATCCTGGATCCCGAGAATACCCTTCCAGACCATGGGTAGTGGGTACAACGGTTGTTCTAAATTTTGACCGAGACTAGTCAGGTTGAAGTAATCTTGTAGTGTGACCATGTGAAAGCAGTTGGACAGTACTTTCCAACGGTACTATTCATTTGCAATGTTTACAAACTTGTTTTTGAGTTGTTGTTTTTTTTTCGCTTTCCGAGCTCGGGCGCTCGTTCCTTTCTCGAAGAAAAAGTTAACCTCTGGCACTCAGGGTATGGAAACACTTGCGCTTGCTGCACGGAATGAGGGCATTTATGAAGAACTGCTTCGACTTCCAGAGTCAAACCAATGAGGATGGAGCCAAACTTGTGGAGGGCGGGAGGTGTGCGGGAGGCGGGAGAAGAGTGGGTGGGAAGCGGAAGAAATAGGGAAAAATTTGACGCAACATTGTGCAGTATTTCGCAATCGAATAAGCGCAAACAGACTGGAGCCAACAAAGACAGTGTGAGAACCTAAACATTCGAATTTGTGCGGGGTGAAATATTATCCGTGCAATCATTCTATTTGGAGTTGTTTCGATGTTTGTTTTTCAAGGCTGGAGTAAATAAATATGCTGGACTGAGAGTTTTCCCTCGCCACGTTCATTGCCGGAAATATCAATTTAATCGATTGGGCTTGGTTTCTTCAACAACCTTGGCCGGAATAGGGCTCAAAACGCGCATAAAAATCTTGCAACTTCCCCTACCCCTTCCACCCCGAGGAAGTCGCATACAGCAGCCAATCAAGAAAACTACATGAATACCAGATTAACCTGACCGCCAGCATGAAATTTTTGTGCACAGATTGTGGTTTCTATTTTTGTTATTCCGGTTTGACTTACGTGATAAAGGGTTCCTGTTGGTTCTTGCCCAAAGACTTGTAAACAAAGCAAATATAAAAGAAAAACCCAAGGAGCTATATTCAAAATTATCTACTTCAGTGACTAGTTTAGCTGGATGTAGATTTGGTGAAAGATGTAGTGTTGTTTGGTTTTGGATAAGAAAATCTTCAAATATCTTGCTTTTCCAAGTTAAGTTTTCCAAGTGTAACGGTATCAAATGTATCAAGCCTGTAACAAACAGAGTTTCAGCGAGATCGAGAACGTCCGGACGTGACGGATACAGAAATACGAGAACAATATCTGTCGACGCCTAAACAAAGAATGAATTGTCTTTGCGTGCATGCATGGTGTAAGTTGACAGAGTTAATCTTTCACGTGCGTGTGTCTGTTGCGTCAGAGTTAGCTTGGGGTGGGAGGCGGATAAAAAGTAGAGGATCAGTTACGAATGTATTTTGTACCATTTGACGACAGGGCCTATGTGCTTAGGACAATGGTCGGAGCAGAGTTAATGGCACAAATGTCCAAAGACGAATCATTCTACGAGAAGGATATTACAAAAGGACACTTTTTGGCCAAAAGGGATCTTAACTGCAACATTGAACTCGAAGAAAACGAGTTTTATACTCCTATGCGCAGGAAACACGCTCAAACGACAACGCCGAACAATGAAGACTTTCAAGACGGCGAGAATATTTACGAGATAATACCGGGCGATCGTGCACCACAGAACTTAGAGCACTGTCCGGTTGTTCGATCGTATAGCCTTGGTAGTACGCATAGAAGAAACGAGAGCAATGGAAAGAAAACAGAACTACAACAACATACGTTGTGCGTTAATTGTGCTACTTCTTCTCTCTCATCGCACTCCGAATCTGACCTCGGCTCCACTCAATACGCAGAGATCATTCACACGAACAATGTCTCAGACTTCATTCCATCGCGACCGACACGAGAATCAGAAAACCCCCTTCTCAGGCAGGACTTTAGCAGTAATCTCTCCTTCTTGCCAAACTTGCGAAATTTGCGCAAACATCTCACAGAAATTTCCCAGGAACGCTGTTTAGAGCGCGAACAACGCAGCGCCAAGGCAACGCCATCCACGACACCGGAATGTCCACGAAAACCCGGCGAAATTATTACAAATCAGCGTTTATCGAACAGTGCTTCGCCTAAACACTCGCCGAAACAATCCCCGCGTGGGAAAAATTCGCCAGGACCGATATATGTCAATATGGAGTTTCCACTTACGGAAAATGGCGACAACCACTCACGCCGCAGCTCGGCTAGTAGCAGTAGTATTAGTTGTAACGAGCGCTACAGCTTGAGTAGCACAGATGATGCGGTGTTTAGAGATATGGATGTACCTCCTTATGAAAATATAAAGGACTTGTTCGAATGTGGCAGACCAAGAGAAGAAAGCGCACCAGTCGATATTGTGTACAGTGATTTACACTTTCACGAGGCGTCTCGTGCCCGGGGTACGAAACTCAAGCTGGAGAAGACTCCCTCAACTCCCTCTAGCAGCCCGTGTAATAAACTTAGAGTCGAGGAGCGATCTCGATCACTGCCAATTCAATCAAGCCCTAAGCTTCCACCAAGGAAGGCGTTACTTGACGATCCAAGACCGAAGAGCAGGAGTCTTGGAAAACTAAGCGGAGGGACACTTGGGTTTTATGTGGCGCGCTTTGTGAAAAGCACGACCGTCCAGAGGTCAAATGCTAAAACTTTGCAATCAACTATTCACGATATTGTCTCTAAGACGAAGGTGGAAGATTGCTCTTCGGTGAACGTTGAAGTTAC
Organism: Siderastrea radians; assembly: GCA_964017195.1. Taxonomy (NCBI): domain Eukaryota; kingdom Metazoa; phylum Cnidaria; class Anthozoa; order Scleractinia; family Rhizangiidae; genus Siderastrea; species Siderastrea radians. The sequence continues at coordinate 31,173,193 of OZ024892.1, forward strand.
GTCAGAAGTGATGCGAATCAGCACAAATTGTTCGCCGTGGGAAGTGATTGCAAGTTTTGACATTGAAAACATTGGTTGTATAGATTTGTATGAACAAGACGCAACAACCCTTGGGGTGATTGTGTGTGTTCCTGAGATCGACGCGCAATGTTATGTGATTCGGTGCCCTGATGCACAGCTTATCTACAGCGCTGTAAAGAACGCTTTCAACTCTTCAAATTCAAAGGTAAACGCATCTTTACAGATTATTTTTACACAACTATTCAAATAAGGTTGATCCTGTTTCCTGCGATAAACCCGGTGCTAAGACACGCAAGTTTACTATTGCGTATGCCGGTTCGTTTGTTTACATAGTTGAAAAATTAAAGAAAAAAACGTGATAACATGTTTGAGATAACCATTAACGAAATAATTGATATACCAGTAGATCAAATATGTTAAAAAGCTCGATCCAGGTAATCAGTTAGTAGAGAAAGAAAATGGCTCCCTCTCCCTATTTTTTAATTTTCCAGCGCATTTTATTTTGATTGATAATCAAGTGAACCAGAGTTATTTCCGGTGAACCCCGTTAGCTAGAGTATTTACATTCCAAAATTTCTCTAGGTCAAGTAACAAGAAAAAAAAAGAATGAAAACAAAGCCTATATGTTGGGAAAAAAAGAACTTATTTTGTGATTATACGTAATCTGCAGTAACAGGATGCTAATAAGGCGCGCAGATATTTTTCCCGCGAATAATTGATGTGTGCGCCTTTATTATACGATTCAATGGTATGTTTTGAAATGCGATCTTTTATAACCATTTTCCAGGCTTCTTGAGTCTGGTGGCATTGCAAATGTTGTACTTTCACAAATTCAGTGGCGTAGAAACAAGTCTACTAACATGCCTGTTCAGATAAAAACTTTATGCATTTTTAGGGATTTTTATCGTCGACTAGTTGGGAAGATTCAGTGTTTTGATTGCACTCCCCTCGCTATTGTGTTTCATGCGGCTTGACTTGAAAAAATCCGTTTCCGTTGGCACTCGATTTTCTTTTGATCCACTCACGCTATTTTTAGTCATTTTTAGGATCGACATGCCATATCCCACGTTCAGTCTCAATGTTGTTCTTGCTTCACCCCAGGCTCTCAGGTCTAGAAACTTGCAAGTTTTAAAACCATTTCTAAACGCCCCAAGAATTATTCTTTTCACTGACAAAACGCTTCGCTAACTGGTCTATTCTCTATCAGGCCGTTTGTACTGGATTTCTGTCAACTTTGAGTTTGCTAGTCTAAAAAAAATTGTTGGTCCTCGGCTTCACCCTTCGTCAATTCTATCCGCTGTGGTATACTGCGAATAAGCGAATCTGATTGGCTTATTCAATATTGTCTATTCGCGCGACCAAAGACGGCCTAGTGTATACTGTCTTCCAATGTATTTTAGTGCTTTTGAGTAATGATTGGTCAAATTTCTCTTAGCCGTGTATTTCGAATTCTTATACTATCTTTTTATACTTTTATTTTGTTCTCAACCAATTATTTGTTATTTTTTTAAATTTATTTTTTATTTTTTGCCTTTCCTTTTTTCCGATGACTCTCCCGGTGGTAAGGCCTCCTTGTTTAATAACGATGAGCAGTATTATTCATAAGCGATATTAAATTTTTGACATATTCTGTGATCTAACCCAGAAAAATTTCCGAAGCAGCCTTAGCCGGTATTTGATTTCACCGAAGAACTAAGCATATGAAATGTTTAAACTCAGCACGATCACAATACTTTTACAAACACATTTTTGAAAAGTGAATTTAAGTGGAAAAATTTGTCCACCTTTAATACAGTTCAATTTCATAATTAATGTCGGCTTTTTCGTTATAGATTTCTAGTTAAAATGGAGCCTTACTCCATTGTTTGCTTTCGACAGAGCAAAATACTTTGAAAAACAAAAACCCTTTACCACTCAAACTTTGGAGTTTGGACTCTGGACTGTCACGCGAGAGTCACACCTCTTATCCATTTCTTTTGTGCGTCTGACTCAAACCGTACACATAAGCCAATGGCAACAATCTCCAAAAGGAGACGTATCTGTTGATGAAGGATCTTTTTGATGTTATGAACATGATATACGATATTGAAGCAAGGGATTACGATATTATCAGCTAAAGACTTCCACAAAACAGAGCCTGGATCTTAATCCTCTGTGTTATTCCTGTCATTTTCTTTTTCAGACATTCAAAGTCCCAGCTTCCACTCCGGTAGGGCCAGAAAGCTGGCTGGGAGAAGATGACGTCACAACATTCACCGGTATATCGTATCTGGGTTCGTTGAAGATGAAGAAATCTTATCTGCTGATCAACGAAAGCATCACTTCGCTTTTGGAGAAGGCACACCCGAAAGAATTCAAGAGCATTTATCTTGAAGTGCATCCTGAACAAATTCGACTAATCGACGCTCGGGACAATAAAATTCTCCACCAACATGCAATTCCGTGGATTCTTAAACTCGGAGTTTACGAAGAAGATCCTCGTCTCTTCGGCTACATCGTGTCGGAAGCACGACAAGGGGAAAAGACCCGGATGATCTGTCACGTGTTCCGTTGTAGTCGGATCACCTCTTCAGTGGCCGCAACCGAGGCTATCCGGCTTGGGTGCCAGGTCACTTACTCTGACCGGAGGGACTCGGTTCGATCAAGAAAGGTTTCTTTCGTTTCATCCGGTTCCAATGCCTCCCACGAGAGTTCGTCTCCCCCTCCTTCCCCAGTGGACACATCTGATGCATGGGTAGGTATTTAACTCCTCACCCCCACCCCCTCTCCTGATGTGAAAAAACCGGCATTGATTTGAAATTCTAGAAGCTTAAATTTCCTATCAAAAAGTCTAGTCGCACAGTTCAGAAAGTCTAGTTTCCTCAAAGGGTTCGTGGTAAACTTCTATTTTCGTTCGGACCCAGTTCCGGTTTTCTTCCACTCTTTGCTCAGTTGTTTTTGGGAGAAATATTTCACATGAACAACATTGCCGGGTTTATGACGTGCAGTCATAAAACAACAAATTTTTAATCCGCTCTTTTGAACCCGAGTTCACCGCTAGGACAAAAAGGTCATGTGCAAATACCTAAAAAAAACTTGAAAACCAAATTCACGATTATCATGTATAGAGACAAAAGGCAAATCACTCGTAGGTGGCTTTTCCTATTTATCCAGATCTAATTGAAATTTAAATGTTGGTTTTGAGGGGAGTGGAAATTCGGCGAACTCATAGAGGAACACTCGGAGCAAGGCCAGAACCATTTAACTTTGTGACCAGTTTGTACGTGCTAGAATGTGCCTGTATACCGTTACCTATGCCCCTAAAGAAGCTTATGAGTTCTTGTTTGTAATGGGGATGAGCACGCAACATTTTTAACTGACAATAGACAGTCTCGAAGGGGGATATGGCTACGTCAAAAGAACTGTCGGTTCAAAATCGTTCTACCTTACATATCTCACAGCAAAACCTTAAGAGTTAGACGTCTAATATGGTCTATAAGTTTGAGTCTTTGGATGTTACCCTAAAATATAACCACGTTGATCTAAGTTTCTGAGAAGTCCTTTTCTGCAGTGGTGGCGTTTGTTTTCTCATCTGGTGTGGCAAGATTTTTTATTTCGGGTCCAGCAAATTTCCCCAGAAAATGGTGTTTCCCAGTCAATGAACCGATTTAGTACCATGAATGCTTGAGGAAAAAATAAATTTAGAAGAACGCAGCCCCACTCGAAAGTGATGTGAAGTAGTTCATCACACCACAGACTCAAAATCTAGAACCACATTGCAGAAATTAAGGTGACAGAGTTTTAAGACTTTTAAGAAGCCATGAAATTTACGAGTTTTAATCATGATCATTCTGTTTTAGTTCAAAGATCACGAAGAAAGCCACAAAGACGAAAAGCACGAAAAACCTAAAGACAAGGAGAAAGACCCAGGGAAAAGACACAGCTTGAAGCTAAAGCGCTTCGCGTCCATGCCTCATCTCATTCGTACAACCTCAATGCCACATATCAGTCGCTCCACTTCTAAAAAAGACAAAGCACATACCACAGAACACATTATCGACAAAACTCAGCCAAGTAACGTAAGAGCGTCCTTATCGTCAACAAGCTCGGCTGGTACAGACGATGTTATCGACAGCTCCTGGGAAATAGTGGAAGAGAAGGATTACAATTTCGATGTTACTTATCTCTGTTCAACTGTGATAAACCCTCCACTGAGGCCAAAACACTTGCGAGAATGCGTGAAACAATACCAGAAACAACAGGCCAAATCGCTGAAAAAGTTCGGAATGGAACAACCGGCGAGGGAGGTTGTACTGTCCGTATCCATAGACGGGGTGAAAATGACGAACTCGCATGCGCAGAAGGGAGAGCAGGAGATGTTTTTTCCTTTCAGTTCTGTGAATCACGTGATGTCTCACCCAGAAAGCCCAGAATACTTCGGGTTCTCTCTCGTTGTGACGGGCGACTCTAAACACAAATGTCACCTGTTTCAGCAGACGAAAATTCCTCCTACGGAGCTTATCGAGACTTTCCAAGCCTTCATGTGAAAACAGAACCAACATGCAAGTACGCAGGAGCTAGAATGATTAGCGAAGGGCGACGGCTTTCCTGGAAAAGAAGTTAACTTTAGTTCACGTACAGCCGTAGCCAGCATTTACACGTGGCAAGTCACAAGAAACGCAAACAACCCAGATGAACCAATCAGCTTGCATGTAGCCGGTTCCAAGCGCGGGAAAGTAATTTTGCTTGCGCTTCTTATTGGTTGAAAAAAACTCGGTTGCCGCGATTGGTTGTTGTACGACACACGCGTTTCAAAATCATTACAGAGCTTAGAAGTCGCAGAAGACTAAAACCAAATCGAGCGTTTCCACAGTAAATCGAAAACCACTTATAAATAGTACAAATTTTAGATTAATCTTGATCTTGGCGTTTTAGTCAGGAAACCATTTGCTAGTTAACTGATGTGTAACTGTAGGCAATTGGAATTATTTCTTTATGATATTAAGTGACACGGGAAACACGACCATTTCTTAAGAAAACTTTCTTGTCGCAAAGAACAAATAACATTCTATTGGACGCCTGATGTAATTTGTATTGTAAATAGGAAATCTTTGGCTAATTTATTCAATTTAAGAAGAATTCAAAGCAAGTGAAAAATGTAATGTAATTATAGGTAAACTTCAATTATAACTGTATCAATGAAAAAAATGGCAAAACTGCATTGTCACTTATGTTACTAAAAAATCATCGGGCATAAAACAAAGAATATATTATTTAATTATCAAAATCATCCATACATATCTACCCCGCTTATGTGAACGACATGATTTTAGAAGTCATGGATATTTTGGTGCCACAATGGCATCGTAAAGAATAGCGTTTATAAAAGTCAAATAAATGAAATAATTGAGAAAGGATTTGTATGTGGTTGTTTTGTACAGAAGTCACGATACCTGAAAAGAAAGATCCTTCTAATAATAGGGGAGGGGAGGGGAGGGTGGAAAGGCGATCTGAATTCCCTGTTTTGTAGCCATTTGGTTCACTCTTAGTTCTTGCACAGGCTTACCATCTGTGTGTGGCGACGTGTGGTGTGCTGTGAGTTTATAATGGCTGTATCCATCTTTCAATCTAGCAACACAAAGACGAAGTTCAGGGCTTTTTGAACTGATGAAAATGAAAAAAAACTTGAAATTAGGCAATTTTTTTATTTGAGGCTCGCGAAAGCGAACTTAGTAATTTCGAGGGTTTTTAATTTAATTCATTTTTATCAGTTTTAGAAAAGCCGTGAATTTCGCCTTTGATAAGCCGATACAGCCATAGTAAATGTAAACCAGCTTTGGTGGTTCGTGTCCCCTTCTTTCAGAGATTTACAGCTTTAAAAAAAAACCCTAATCAGCTAATCGCCTCATTCCCAACTTGGACAAGGTCCAGCTCATTGTTACATACCAATTACTCAACAGGTCCTTTTTCGTGACATTTTTCCTACCCATTTCGTAATGACCGCCGTAAGTAACTGCGATTACATTGGTACGTCAGAGCATTTGCTTTTACAAGTCGTTTCAAGTATCCCAAAGTTGGCTTGTGTCCCTCGCATACACTTAACCCATTCACTCCCAGAGTCAGTTATGGAGATCTAACTTTCGAGCCTGTGGATGAAATCCTATGGTGTGACCATTCAAATGAAACCTCGTCAGCAGTACTTTCACATGGTGCTATTTAGATTTGTTGTTTTTTTTTAATGAAATTTGAGACTTGTCTGAATTTTGATTTTACGCACTCATGGGAGTGAAATGGTTAAAAAGTAGTAGATCATTACATCTAAAATGCAATGCGAGCAGTGTTCCAACGTGATGTTGCGTAAGCGACCCATGCTCGCGACTGCCATGACGTCGAGTTTTTGCGCACTGCCTTATTTGCCTTAGGCGTTCTCCCACTCTGTATATAGGCAAACAAAGTTTCTTAACATTGAGTAAATTCATATAACGAGAAAACAAAACACCTCTAACGGATTTCGCGTAATAAGAAAATCACGACCAATCGATATAAGTTGTATAGCTCCAGCTAGTCTCTTTCCGTTGTTTAATAGCATGAGTTCTAGACTAGAGGCCCGGACTCCCACTGCGACATTGCGCACAACCGGTTCCAATCCAAGGTAGAATTGATGGAGTCCCGGAAGCGCGGTATCGAAAATTTTGAAAGCAACCGCTATATATAGCTCCAGAATCTTATTTTGGCTAGAATTCGTTTTCTCCCCTAACAGATACAGTTCTGACATTTATTTACTTTTCCCGACACATGTTTTCGAGATACAAGGAGTTATTTTAAACTGTGGTCATTTCTCTAAAACACGAATTTTTACCTGCCCCAAAAACTTCTGAAAAGCACCCCAACTAGGGATGGAGTAGATCAGAAAACGGTGCAGCTTATTTGTTGTACGCAATATTGCACCTTTCAACCCGGTCTTCTCGACGACTTTGCCAGTCTGAAGAGAGCCAAGTCCAGTTCTGGACCCCCGTCACGCAACATTCACCCGTCACGTGACGGGTAGATCTTGCGTGACGGGGACCCAGAACTGGACAAAAGAGAGCCGTGATTGGCACTCGCCCTAGTTGAGTTTTTTGTTGGCACTTGTCCTTGCTCCGTCCGAGCGGTTTTCTCCGGGTTTCCGTCCTTCCTCAAAGACCAACATCCCTAAATTTTACATGTTCATGTTTGCGCAAATGGATCCTCCCTCTTCCCAGGTATTAAGCTAGTGCGATACTCTCCTTTAAAGGCATTTCTCAGTACTGTACTTCCACAGATTCTCTGACGCGTGCCCATCTTTCTTTTCGGCTCCCGAAAAACAACACGACTGGTACAGGTATACCATCGAAAAACTTTTTGACGGGGCACTTGCCTCAATTAACAGATTAAACTTATTTATTGTCTGAATTTGAATTCGGCTGTCTGACGTGAACCTCTTACCTAGTTCCGAGACCTCCTATTTCGCCGCGGTCGATCCCTTTGTCAAACAGGAAACAAACTGACTTTGAAGGCTTAGAGAAAAACGTTTAAGTGGATTGGGCACTGAAAACTCACTTCTTCAAGACGATAAATGACAACTGTCAATATTTTATCCCATTTCTTTAATAAATGTCCACGAAGGATGTCCATCCCTCTGGTGCTAAATATATATTATAGTTGTCTTTTTTGCATTTCACAACTAATCAATATAGCTCTTTCAGCCAAAAGAGCAAAATTGAAGCATTCGCTCCAAATAGATTTACAAATACGTCTGTTTGAAATAAAACTGAACAAATAAAATTTTCATCAATTCGGGACAAATTTCTCACCGGGAGAAACCAAGCTTCATCATTTATACATAGCGTTATTAGCAGGTAAACCAATTTGTGGGCAACTTCTCGTTTCGCTGGCCCAAAATTGCCTTACAGTATAACAATAGTATTCTCATCATTTTTAACCCAAAAAAATGCGGTCTATAAATTTATGATGTTACAAAAACTTAAAACTATCGTTTTGCGACTTCTTTGAAGAGAAAGTGGCGAAATTCGGTCGATAAAAAGGTAGAAATCAAATCGGTCTGAATTTGTCGTAAGCAACTGCAACTACTATTTTGTAACAAATGTTATAAAATGCAGACTTCAAATGGATGAAAAAGGTGACGAATAAATGTAATCTTAAAACGTTACGTCCAGTTCACTACCACAGTCACAATTCAGTGTCAAAAATGTAGTTTTTTTCCTTGGTTTTGTGAACAAGCTAGTCGTTTTTCAAAATTTTGCATTAACTTTCCAGTGAGGCTGTTTATTCTGCTGTATAAGGTGGTTCTAAGTTTGCCGGTTGTGGATGAAGTCCTTTATAAAGTGTAACCAGCCACCTGAAAGATAGTAAGCAAGCTTAAAACGTGGCTCCAACTTTTCAGTCTGTGGATGAAATTCCAATGCGTGACTATTCCAATGAAAGCCATTGAGCAGTACTTTCCTGTGGTGCTGTTTATTATGCTGTACATGGTGATTCTAACTTGAGTCTGTAGATGAAATTCCAAAGCGTGACTATTCCAATGAAAGCCATTGAGCAGTACTTTCCTGTGGTACTGTTTATTATGCTGTACAAGGTGGTTCTAACTTTTGAGTCTGTGGATGAAATTCGGAAGTGTGGCCATTCAAATGGAAGCTGCTGTGCAGTCCTTTCAGTGAGGCTATTTATCACGCTGGGCAAGGCGGTTCTAACTTTTGAGTCAGTGGCTGAAATTTTCATGTAGTGCTATTTGCCTTTTGGTTTTTCTCAAATGGAAATTACATTTGAGACGCTAAGCTCCACAAAATATTACCTTAGAAAACGTCGACAATAACAAAACTCAGTGTCTTCCGTTTCACTGTTGCAGGTTCTTTCAACTGACAATAACGAGAAAATTTAACCAAATACAAACTAAGATTAGCGTTACTTTTTAACAAGCTTATTCTTTAACGTAGCATTCTGTAACCCTTTCATTCCGACGGGTGATCAGCAACAACGTTCTCCTTACAATATCAATACAATGTCAAACACAGGACAAGAGAATAAAAAAACAATCAACAAAGAAATACGCTGGAATGCATTATCAAATTCTCACAACCTGCATTATCAGATGTATTGATAATCGACAAGGAGATTTAATATTTTGATATCGGACTGAGAGGGTTTAACCATAAACTTAATTTTGGGGTGCGTCTTAGGTAAAACACCGAAAGGAAACTATATCTCTACCGTTACCACCACCGACTTCAAAACTAAACTTACTACTGATTTAGCACCATTCTACATCAGAAAAAAACTCTCAATGGATTGATTTAACTTTCCAAAAACCAAAAGGTTTCACTTTTTTTTTTATACAGCTTTTCATTTAATGAGAAAACCAAATAAAACCCGAGTAATACTCTTTCAGACCAACTCAAGCTCTCAAATTCTTAACCCTTTAAGCCACGATGTGAAAATTCACATTCCCCTTACTGTTCTCTATACATTTGTACGGAACTAGTAAGGAGAATATGTCTCAATAGAGTATCAAGACATCTTATCTTGGTGATTCTTTCCTTTTTTAAAAAATTCATTTTCGTCACTGTGAGGGCTTAAAGGGTTAAAGCGGCTTGAACAGAAAAATCATCGATACTCCTGCAAAGAGCAACCAATTCGGATAACTTGAGGCACAGTATTTCCTCTCCTTTCAATGTTACCAAAAACAGCACCCCACATTGCTTAAACATACACTACAAAGTACGTTCGCGTTACACTCGGGAAAACAAAAACCATTTCCTGTTGGAATCAAGGGGTATTTCACCAAAGGAATCTCGTCTACCAGCAACACAAGACAAGACGAAAATTTTCGGTGTGCTTTCAAGCCCTTGTGCAATGGGCTCAAGTATATTGGGGAAGATTCACGAAAACGGCTGTTGTTTGCACCCAATTAATGAATTGAAGGCTTTCACGCCTCGAGTCAAAAATAGGTTTCATGAAATATAGTTCTAACAACTGAGTCTGTGGATAATATCATGAATTGTGACCATGTAAGTGAAAGCTACTGAACAGTGCTTTTCTGCGGCGCCACTTTATAATGTTGTACAACGTGGTTCTAATTTTTGAGTCCTCAATTGTGACCAGTGGAATGAAAGATGCTGAGCAGTACTTTCCTGTGGTAATGTTTATTATGCTGTACAAGGTGATTCTCACTTTTGAGTCTGTGGATAAAATCCTAAAGAGTGACTATTCAAATGAAAGAATTTCTAGGCTGCTTTCGTGTGGATTTTTTAAAAATGCAAGCTACTGAGCAGTACTTCCATGCGGTGTTGTTTGTTTTTCCATTTCTTGGAATATAAAATTTGACATTCTTAAACGTGGGAACTCTAGGAAGTGGAAGAGTTAATTATACAACTATGTCAAGACGTTCTGACAAATTATCTATGACCAAATTCCTTCTCAAGTTCTTCAAATGTCGGCATCTTTACCACAGTGTCCGCTTTGAGCAAAGGCTGTGTCTTATCATGTGATTCTCCCTCCATATGCACGTCCAGCAGCGTCAACTTATCCTGTTCGGTTGTTGGACTTTGATCCGACGACGAAGGTGACGGACTAAGGCTGTCCTGCCAGGGCCTGGGCCGAGGTCTAGCAGCCCCTTGGGGCTCCCCCACTGGAAAGGTAAACTTTGCAATGGGGGGAGGGTCCGTGCCATTAGAGTCCGGTCGGGGAGAGCTTGTCCCCCTTGGCGAGCAGGGTGGGGGCGGCAGTTTAAAAATTTCTACAAGCTCCTGTGAGTGACGTTTGCAATTCACCACCGTCCCAGTTGACGGGTTATCCGACCAGTTTGAAAAGCTTTCACTTGACGCGAATACTCTGTTGAGATCGGTGGCGTCCATAGATTTTGATCTCCGATCCCATCGCTCAGATCTCAAGTCGATAAGTTCCTGATCAAGCGGTTCTGGTGAAACAGGTGGTGAAGTAGTTGATGACGATCTCCGTCGCGTACAATTCGGCTCTATAAATGTTGTCGGCCTCTCGGTCTCACGATAGAAGGTCGCCTTCAACAAAACTGGGGTAGAAATCGGCCGCTTATTCGAACTTCTACCCGCGAATTCCTGATCCCGTGGGCTCATGGGAGCAGTCGAATTAGAATTAACGGCAGCGTCTTCAGTTGAAACAGAACTAAACCATGACCGACGGTTGGAATTTCCAACCTCATGTCGGCGTCGTGAATTTGGTGACTTGTGTTTGTCTGATTTGGAAGATAATCTCCGCAATTCTGGACGTAAATCCTTGGAACACTGTCCTAAGTCTGCTCCTAGTGCCACAGCAGCCGCCATTATCCCTACACTACATACAGCCACCTCACAGCGGTGCTTAGATTTACCCTTCACTGACGCTTTAGGACTTAACACAGGGGTATTATCTGCAGTTGTGTATTTACCTGAAACACCTAATGGAATAGAAAATAACACTTAAATGGGAAATGTTATTTTGGACACATCATTTGCCAAACCAATTTATACAATTTTTAGTCAAATGGTACAGGACATAAGAATAGCACTCTCTTGATTTCAGTTTGCAAACTTAAAACAGCTTTTACTTTACAATATTAGATCTACTTAGCAGCAGATGGCAAAACCCAAGCAGGGGCTCCTTTACAAAAGTGACGTCAGTGCTGATTGAACATTTCTAGGCTTAAAAATGCAGTTTTGGTATCACTATAAAAATATACACAATTTAGCTACTACGTTATGTACTTCTTAGGGAATTCGTTGACACCTAGAAAACAAGACTGGTGTCTTTTAGGAAATCCTTTGGGTGTCATTCCAAACTTTTCAACACACTTTTTATGGAAGTCCCCCTGCTCTCCCCCTCCCCCGCTAGGTATTACCGTTCAGCAATTTTGTACTTAAAGTATTTAAGTTACTCAGCGGTTGGACACTGCAGTGACCGAGGAACATGCGAACTATGTCATAAACGGTCAGAAAAGCTCGTAGCTGGCTCACCGGGGTTTTGATTAACTTGGGTGCCCAAGTTTGGCACTGAGTTACACCTCTCAGCCATGAAGCGGTCCTTTGCCTTTACCCGTCTGCTTTTGTCTCGATCACGCTGGTGAACCGAGCTGGGACCCCATGTTCGTATTTTCTTGTTCTTTTCAGGGGGACTGATGGGTACAGCATCGGGTATGTCACCAGCACCATCAACTGAAAACAAATGAGGGTAAAGCGGTTTTCAATTGTGTCGAAAGTAATTCACGCTTTGCTTTGGTTTTGCATTACTAAGCTTTGTGATTGGCTAAAAATCTCGCACCACTTTCTTAACCAATACGAAACAAATCCTAAATCAAAACCAACTGTGACTTGCTCGCACGCGTTTTCCCCCACGTGGCGCCAGCTTCATGTATTTGCTTTGAGTTATGATATGTACATTGAATTTTCTGCGGCTGTTTTGATTGGCCAGAACAATTACTTTGGTTTTACTTTACGACACTCAATTGAAAACAGTTCTAAAGGAATAATTACAACGTGATCTGGTCTGCCTCCTGCCAGTTAGGATTTTCAACCGCGTTACGTTCAATTTGAAATAATTTGTTTGCAATGTCTGAATGCTCGGCCCCACTATACTAGCACCTTGTGTTATAATCAATCACCGGGGATAAATTAAGGAAATTACTCATTTCATTTATTTGGTTTTGATCAAACTGGGTATCCTGTTGCCTGAATTTTAGCCTTCGACTCTCCGAGAAGATGGTTGAAGTTCAGGTTAGATATCCTGAAAAAAAATACGGGACAACCTAGGAGGGACTCACGCATATTTTGGCTACTAAAAGACGGAACCCACTACAGCATTGGCCTAAAATCAAACGTTAAGGTAACAGGTTTCATGAATGTAAGAAGGCAAAGGGGATAACAGCTTAATTCAAGGTTTAACTCCAACATTTCTTTCATACTTTTCAGCATGAACAGGTTTTGCGAGAGCCTGGTAAGTTTACGTTAAAAAGAAAATTTGATTTAGCTATTACATGTACGTTCACACATGTAAAATTGATTTTGGCTAGTAAAAACTAAGACATCGCTAAGAACAACAAGATTGTAAGTCAAATGTTAGGGCTTTTTTGAACAATGAGTAACACAGATCAACTGATTATAAATCTTTCACTGGACTTTGAAGATGCCTTCCACTGAAGTATTGAAGACTTCCAACACCCAAACGATCACACTACTGCAAGAAAAGGTTGTGAACTCTTTAAGCCCTGATATAAACATTCATATTCTCTTTACTGCTCTCCACACATTTCTTATGGAACTAGTGAGGAGAATTTGTCTAAATATCAAGAGATCTTATCCTTGGTGATCACTTTCTTTATTCTCATTACTTGATTGTTGAACAAGTAGTGATAATGTAAAGAGAAAAGTTCATTTTTGTCACTGATAGGGCTAAAGGGTTAAAGGTTGTTTAGCTTACATGACAGTAGTCTGAATCTCTGATGAACCGCTGGTGAAGGTGGTCCAGCAACAGCAGTGCCATCCAGAGAGGTGTTGGAATCAAAGATATCTGATGTGATGGTAAACCGGTGCTGGAACCCTGCAAATGCAACAACAAAGTATTGTCTATCTCAATTTTTTCAACAGTTGTCGTTAACAAAAGAGAACACAGTTAAAACCTCAATTATCTGCACCTTGATTATTCAGACTTTTCGATTATCCGGACTTTTCTCCATAGACTCGATTTATTTAAATGAACATTTTCAAATGATGGTTCTAAGAACTTTGCACATAAAACGTGTAAGTAATACATTGAAACAGACTGTTTACTCCATGTTCCCCACTGAAAACTAATCGAGAACACCATCAGAAAAGACGATGTCAAGGACCCAGCTATTTTAGCCATCTGTGAATACAGTTTCCTCCAAAAATAACTCAGAACAATCTTCCGGAGAACATTGTCCAACTCAATTGTGGCAAATTCAAGGCTGCCATTACGGAATTTTTAATTTAATAGTTAATTTTAATCTATCCAAGTATTTTCGATTTAATGATTTAATTATTTTTTCGTTTATTTTATGTTGCTGAATAGGCTTTTGCGAAGTATGTAAATAGATGTACGTAGATTGCTCACCTAAATCTTGCTTTTATGATGTACTTAGTTTCTCGTTATCTCGAGAAATATTCGTTCTTTTCGATAATCCAGGCTCTTAATTAACCAGAATATTTTTGGTGGACTGGATAATCAAAGTTTTGACTGTATTTTGATCTGTCAGACCAGAGCTGATTCTACACTTCCACTGGGTATTCCTTCAGTGTTACCATGGGTTAGTGTTGTCACAAACAAGGAGAAACCAGCACATTATCAGATTTTCATGTTGTGACAGTGTGACGACATTCTTAACCCTGCGTTTGAACCTTTCCGATTACATATAATCTGCTACATGAGCAAACAAATGGAAATTAAAAGTTGTCTAACCTGTGGGTGCACTGATTTTTCTTCCACTCCCAAACCTAAGCTTGTAGAAGTATCCTTTCCGCTTCTTGGGTGATGGTTTCTGCAGCTTTTGTTGCTGTGATAAAATGGGTGATACAACGAATTAAACAAAGAACAAAATTAGCAAAATCCTTTCTGTGGCTGAAAAAAGAATACTTCATCATCTCAATTTTGTATGCCTGTATGACTGCTCATCGTAAGCAATTATGCCATTAACCCTTTCACTATCTAGAGCGCCAAAAATCCAAAATGGAGACAAATTCCAAATTTCACTTTGTAAAAATTAATGCTTAATAATTTATTGTAAATAGTACTAGGTGAAAGTGCTGCTGAAGGGGTTTCATTTGAATGGTCACACCATAGGATTTCATCCACAGACTCAAAAGTCAGAACCACCTTAAATGTCTCCACAACTGACTCTGGGAGTGAAAGGGTTAAAACACTAACGAATACTGTGTGTAGAGTCAAACTTTGCCTACTATAGCCAGGTCGCTTAGACAAAGAAAGTCAAGCCACCTCACAGACGAGAAACATCAAATTTCAACTTCAGTTGTTTCAGCCAATCCATTTTAATTCAAGTGCAAACCAACATTTTGCCTTGGAATTAAGCTGAAATTCTGGATCCTGCTCTGCAATATACATTCTGTATGACTGGTTTTCATTGTCTAGGTGGCCCAGGTTGCAGCAGTCGCACTGTAACACATTTTGGAGCTCTCTGTATTCCACTTGCATCACTCTCTCCCCCGTTTTCCCACCTCTCTTCCCCTGGGGTCCGTTTCTCGAAAGTCCCGGTAGCTTTCCAGGCCTGGAACTATATTTTCAAATCAAAAACTACGGAATGGTGGTGTAACTTTTAGCCCTCAAACCAGCTCGACTTGTTTTGTGAACTTACAGTTTTACTGCTTAGCTTTAAAAACCACCAAAATTTGAATCTTTAAGGTAAACCTTGCATTCATAAAATAGCTTTCCAGGCCCGAAAGGTTATTGGGACTTTGGAGAAATGGTCCCCTGGCCCTACCCCATCCCCAGATATAAATACCTCAGGTAACAAGCTACAACTCCTACAGAGTTCCATAAGCTCAGAACCTACACGTACAAGCAGGATTTTACAGTATCCTGTACCACTGGTGAGTACATTAACATTAATTCTATTAACCAGCTGTATGCAAACTGATCTTATAAGGAGAAATTAGTGAATTTTTTAGACTGCGAGTAGTGTCTGATTTTGGCGATGGCAATTGTGGGGTTCGCATCGCGTCTCCTTGAAATTTCACACATGCGTGTGTATTTCGCCCGCCCCACAATCGCCATCGCCAAAATTAGAGACTACTCGCAGTCTATGAATTTTTTAGATTAATCATGCATGTACCTGTATAAGCATGCTGATCTCTCTTCCAAGGAGCAGCATTTCTCTTTGTGCAAGTTCCTCTTCTCTCTTTTTCAAACTCTCAGCATGCACCTCTTGGGCCATTTGTATTTGTCTGAGTTCATCCTCTCGAGATGACAATTCCTGCAGAAAGACATCGTGTAAAAATTATAGCAAACAAGATAAGGCTTAAAATAACTGAAATTCTGCTGACAACCCATTGTATGCAGCTCTCAGAACTGAGCAGGTTTGAACATATCTTGAGTGGAATGGAACCGTTTACCATTTAACTTTTCACTCCCAAGAGTGCATAAAATCAAAAATTTAAATGAATTCTACTTTCATTTTGTAAAATACTTAAATATAAATTGTACCATTTGAAAGTACTGCTGATGAGGTTTCATTTGAATAGTCACATTATAGGATTTCAACCACAGACACAAAAGTGAGAATAACCTTAAGAACTCCATAACTGACTCTGGGAGTGAAAGGGTAAACAGTACCACAGGAATGCACCGCTCAATGGCTTTCATTTGAATGGTCACACTTAGGGATTCCGTCTACAGACTCAAAAGTTAGAACCAACTTGTAAGCACAGTAGATAGTACGACAAAAAGTAATGCTTAGCAGCTTTCATACGTAAAACAACCAGGCTTAAAAGTTGATGAAGCTTTGCCACTAATCACAGTCATAGTAAAGCAAGAAAAGAGATACAGTACCGCTCGAAAGTATTGGTGCATAAGCACGCGGCGAAACCTCATCCGCCGAATTTGCCGCGGTGGGACGAAAACCGCAACCTCGGTAAGGACGAAAGCGACCGAACACCGCGGCTGATTTGACGCGGCAATGCCTCGGTAACCAAACAATAGTGGCTAATTTCTATTGTTTTGGCATTGTTTATACTTTATCTCACTAATATTCTCAAAGGAGCAAATAGACAAAAGGTTAGCAGTATAATTTCACAAGATTGCGCTTCGTGATAAAACCGATTTCGGACTCGATCGTGTGCTGTCACGCCGGCTTGGCATTGCAGGTGTTTTTATCACCAAGTGCAATTATAAATAAAGAACTTTAAAGATCGTGTATTTATTGGTATTAGATCGTTTAAGGAGAGCTATGAACAAGCCGATGTATTTAAATGTTTTTCGAGCAAGCCGGTAGTCCGTGCGATACAACACGAGAGGTTCTCGTTTCAGACTTTGCAAGACGGCGGGACTAGGCGCCAGAATCATGCACAATCACAATAGAATGGATTGTCGGGCAGCCACAAGCAAACTTTGAGTGAACAAACAGAAGCTGACACGTTCAATAGTAAAGTAAAACATGCTCTTTATTTAAAAAAAAAAACAGTTTTAGTCGCCAAACAAGACTATGTGGTGCCAAGCGTTGCGTGAATAATTTGCGTGCCGAATGCGACGTAAGCTAAAATTTTCAGAATTGAAATATACGCCTGCCAAGTGTCACGCCTAAGGCGTGATTGTCACACCTGCGGATCGAAAACCGCGATCTCACGCCTACTCACGTCTGAGTTCCCATTTCTCACACCTGGTGGAAAAGTTTGAGCCTTTACAGCCTTGACCGACTCATTTTGAAAAAAAATTATAAAGTATTTAAATAAACTCGAACTAATGCGAGAAAACAATGATCTTACTTTCACGAAATCTCGGATTTTAGAAGGGAAAGCCACTGGAGACATGGTCATACTCGATTAAATGATCAAAGCATCGGTTTACTTGCCATAAATCGGAACGTCTTCGGAACGGCTTTGGAAATCTTCGGACGTCTTCGGATATTATCGGTGCCCTACGAAAAATCTTGACACTCTCAGGATAAAAATGTCACGCCTATGAATCACAAAAAGTTGGCAAGTATAGAAATATGCCTTTGCCATACTCAAACATGCCGTCAAAAGCGAAACTGCTGAATGTAACTTGAACTAAAAAGCAAAAGTTATGATGTTAGAAAGAGAATTAGAGTAAAATAGCAAGTTTTTTCCTGAGATTATTTTTAGTTCACGGAGCATTGCACTGAATTTGAATTTGCATACTGTGAGTCTCAAAATAAATTGTGCGAGCGGTGTGGGAACAAATCGAACCTTTCTAGATCTTTTGCGCACTTAATCCTTCGATGGTAATTGAAATAGTAAATGAAACTCATGTTGAAGCTCAAAGACAATGCCAAGTGTAAAAGAATTTGTAAGAAATAGCGATATATAGCGCGGAGTTAGTTTCAGTTCAAAAGCGCATCAAATTTGCATAACGGGTGAAATCTGACCTTTTCAATGAACGTCAGATGGTATGTAACGCAACAATTCTATCTCTATGATGTCCGTTTTATTTCTTCTCGCTGTTGCAAATGGCACGAGTTTCCATTTCTTTCTTCGACTAACGTTAGCGTTCAGCAAAAGTGCTCAGCAGTCACGGTTTGTGAATCACGGGAAAAGCAATAATCGTGTAAAATCTATCACATCATAAAATCATCAGCGCGCGACGTCTCACTTATTGAAGTTAATTAATCTTTGAAACAAAGGAAACAAAAGGCTATTCAAACACCACCGCGTCCTATTCTTTACCGCGGTATTTCTGACCGCAAAAAACCGAGGTAAAACCGGAGTTTTCAAAGAAGTTAGACGAGGTTTTCCCGAGGTCAAACCGGAGATACAAACTGCAATTCCACCGCGGCAGTATCGCGGAAAATGCACCAATACTTTCGAGCGGTACTGTATCTGCAAAAAAGTTGAACATAAAGAGATTTCAAAAGATCTCAACTTTCTTCTCAACCAACAAGAAAACATTTATAACAAAAACTGCTACCTTTTCTTTCTTCCGCAGCTCATCAAATATCTGATCAATTTCTGTTTGCCAGCCATCCTGTAACGTACGGAAAGAACCCTGGTCATCCTGTGCAAATGAAGAATCCGAAATTTCTTCTAGATCCTCAAGAATACCCTGAAAGGAAGGCCGCTTGTGGGGATCTTGCTGCCAGCAATCTGCAGGAAAAAAAAATTAACAAACAAACGATCAAACAAACGATCCAAATTTACTGTGTTTGACTCAACCCTTTAAGCCCCAATATTAACATCCATATTCTCCTCACCATTCTCCTTATATTTCTTATGTTACTAGTTGGGAGAATTTGATTAAAAATCAAGACATTTGATCATTGGGGATCAATTCCTGTATTCTCATGACCTGTATGATTGATCAAGTAGTAAAACTGTAAGGAGAAATTAGATGCTGGTCACTACTGGGGCTTAAAGGGTTAAAAACTTAAGTTTGATGGTTCGAGACCTTGTTGCAGCCCTGTTATTGTCTCACTGCATGTATAAGTGACTCATAGACATCAAGTCTCCTGCTTTTGGTGTGAGATTAACTGTTTTCCGGTTAATCTCTGTTATCTTCAGCGGACATTATCCCGGGTGATATACCATGTTTTCTTAAGAATAGCTAGAAACGTAATGTAAGCTTGTTTAATTTATTATTGAAATAGAAGCGATGAAAGCAAGGAAATATAAACTTAAGAGATGAGTTTCTTGAAAATGGCAATTTTGGTTGCTGGACTGCCTGTCATGCAATCAAATTTTCATCTCACGCCAGAGTAACAGTTGTCACAAGAACACCCCTGTTACTTCCTGCAAAAGCTCTTTCCACTGGTGATTGACAGGGTTCAATGTTTGCTAACCACTGTCTTGCAAAACTTTTGTAGCTCAAGTTATGCAAAAATTGTTTTCAACTCTCATTACTGTCTGTGGCTATGACCGTTGTAGGGTTCCACAACACATTTCAAACACATCTTAAGCATTTTTCTTGTTGTACTAAACTGGAGGTTTGATAATTCATACATTGTATTAGGCACAATGTATTCCAACAAAGGTGTGCCATCTAAATTAGTCCAATGTTTCTCAAAAGTTACTTCATGGCTGTTACAGGCTCATACCTTTCATTAACTCCTTAAAGAAGGCTGGACAAGTGCTTGGTATCGGCAGTGTCAAGCTGTTCATTGCAACACCATAAGCTACAGCCAAGGGTTCCACATCTCTGTATGGCACTTGTCCTGTCAGTAATTCCCACAAAACTACACCAAAACTGAAAACAGAAGGGGAGGAAACACTACTGTGTTAATATGACCAGTTAAGGGAAAATGAACGTACTGCCGAATGTTCAGTACTGCACCATTCAACAAGAAAAACCCAGGTGTTGTATCCCAACCAATCCCCAAGGGTAAAAAAATGTTAGCGACACTCAAGACACAAGCCTACATGACTGAAAGCAGAGGTGAAGGGGGACAGATTGTTTGGCCATGCGAAAACTAGAAGTTGGGGGCAAGTTACCTACAAAAAAAAATGGGTATTCTACATCCTGCCATTGCCATACTGGCAATGGCCAACTAATAACATGCAAACTCAAACTCAGCTCAAGGTTTACACTGCCATCAATCATCAGTGGACATTTTGAAAAACAAGGATATTTAGTTAAATGAGGTCACATTTGTGGGAGTATGGATCTCTGCTCTTGCAGGCCTGCAAAGGAGCTCCTCCAATACCATTTTTGAACTGGAAATTTGGAAAGTCACTCCAAAGAGTCACTGCTCTATCTGCTAATTTGTGGTCACTTGACACCATCCTGCCATTACTTGAACTCCCAAACCTCGAGCCTTGTTCATTTTCCCTTGAAGGTGCGAGTTACTGGGAGTCATCTGTAGACTATTAATGCAATATTGACCAAGCGTGAGGTTAAGATTGCTGGATATTGGACTTGGCCGTTCTTTTTATGCATTTTTATGGCTTAAACAAAAAAAAAAAAGAGAACAAGGCCAATATCCAGCCACCTTGACCAAGCACGCTTGGTCAATAAACATTTATTATATGACCCAAAAAACACCAAAGAATTTAATTTTATAATAAGTTGTTCTAGAAACTCATCAATATCTTGGTTTCTTTGTTTTCATTCTCTTTGAGAATTTCGGACATTTTGTTTTCCATCTCCATGGATAGAAAGAAACTACGGGAAATTGTTTCATTGTGTCCAAACATATTTTTGCAGAAATTAAGTACTTAAAATTAAATTAAATTAAATTAACTCATTAACGGCCGCATGTTTTTTGATCGCTTCGCTAAATTAGAAGTTGGTAATAAACAACCCGATGTGCAGTACGAAACGACAATTTATAGCCTAAAAAAACAACACTCACTTGATCTAGAATAGTTAAAATTTCTAACTTTCGAATAAAATACACCAGTTGTCAATAAAGAATTGGTCAAAAACACAACCTCAAAGTCAAAATTTTGAAAATTTACGCAAGAGCTTTCACATGTTGTCTCACGCGTGAAATCAAACCACAACAGAGGATTTCTGTTTGTTTAGGCCAGATTACTATTTTTCGAAATTTCATCAATGAAGATTCACAGAAGAAGAGACAGTAAGCTTTTCTAAGTAGTACATTAATAAAATTTTATTAATACACGCCTTTATTCGCTTCTGAAAACCAAACGCGTTCAATTCTTTCTTCGAGGGAAGCTACGCGCAAGCGATTTCGCTCGATGTGCAAGTTATTTTGAAGGGCATTTACTGATGCGAACTGTGCACGTTTTTCAAAACTTTTACAAAAACTTTAAGGAACACTAAGAATCTCTCAATTAAAAAGCTATTTCGGTACAAATTTACAATCAAATGTGAAGTTTACTCTACCGTAGACTCGTAGAAGTGCCAGAACATTTCCCAGAAAGTCCGCGGCTCGAAAAATCTTTGGAGATGGAAGATTGTCCTTCGCTTTAACAAAACCGTAGTTTGTCCTCGAAAGATGTTTTTTTCACTCTAAAAGCTCTAAAGCCCATCGCTTAACTTGTCGAGTGTTCCTTAGAGCTTCTTCTTTCGATTTTTAAGCTTCAAAAGGTAATCCTTCCTTCCGAGAGTGAGATATTGCCATCTTGAAAATTCACGCGGGAAGAGCACGGCAGCCATTTTGAGTGAAATGTGATCTTCTTGGAGAGTGACAAGAAGTCTTCCCTTCTAGGACCCCCTCAAGCCTTCAAATATATGCGCAGTAGGTGGATTCTGATTGGTTGAACATTCCCAAAGACAACTAGGACAAAAGGGGACCAAAAAAGCCTTTCTAGGGGAGGCTGGGGCCAAAAGCGAACACGCGCAAAATCAAGGCCGGCACGGACGTTAATGAGTCAAAAAGCATTTATAGACCGCCACACTCCACTTATTCTCCATGGCACTTAACAATACTATAACTCTCAATTACCGGTAAGTCAAAAACTACATTTTACATCAATTACAATTGAAAATCTTGGTGAGCTGGCTTAAGAGAAAATTTTTCTTGGGGTAACACAGTGGGCAAGATAGCTCCATCTTGCCCACGCAGGTAGCCAATCAGAACACAGGATTTGGTTCATCTTGCCCGCTTCCACCACCAGCCACATAACAAATTCTCTTCATGATAATGACAATACAGTTCTGCCTCTTTCCAACAGGCACAGAAGAGGTAAATTTGAGTGTCTGTATCATGAAGGTGTTTGTAAAGAGATGTTTGACTGTGTATGACTTATTTTACGACATATTTCCAATTTGCAACACTTGATTTTAAAAAATAAGTACTATTTTAAAACTTTTTTTCTAACAAATAGGCAACTATATCATTCAAGACATCAACTTCTCACTGCATAAAAATTGGATTCCACTAATCTTTTTCTTGGTACAAGTAAAAAATTTACCCACACCCACCTCCATACATCACTTGCTTTAGAGAACGTATTTGTTCTAATGACTTCTGGTGCCATCCACGCATAAGTCCCTGCTGCACTCATTCGAGTTGTAGTCACTATTTCTCTGGCTAGTCCAAAGTCTGTGATTTTCAATACATTTTCAAAGTTCCCATCTTCAATTTTGTTGAGAAGTAAAACTGAAAACAACAAGGACAACAAAATTAGTGGAGGTTGAAGATGACCCTACAATTTAAGTGCTATACAAAGAGACAGGTTCACCATAAATACGCTTTATCCTTTCTAGTTGGCATGTTATCTGTGTAACACAGTAGTGTGACAAAACTCCCGTCCCCCTTTCCCCCCAGAAAAAACAGTGAATCACTGGACATTGTCCATCCAAACTTCTGAACCATCTGACTGTGATGCTACTTTAAAATGTAATTGTACGAGATGTCATGCACAACAACATTTCAGCTTTTTAACTTATGACATTTGTTTTTTCAATATTTCAGCTGACCAAAATAAAAGTTCAAAGTTTGCATCTTTAATTTTGTTGAGAGGCAAAACTGAAAATAACACAGACAACAAAACTCATGGGGGTTGAAACTGAAGTGCTATTATAAGAGACATCTCATACACCATTGCTCTCTATCCCTTCTAGTTTGCCTCATTACCTGTGCAACAGAACAACGTAACAGAGCTAAAAAACAGTAAAAACAAAAACAGTGGATCACAGGACTCTGTCCACCCAAACCTTTGAACTGTCTTATTATGATGCAACTTCATGATGTGCTTGCATGAAACATTTCAGTTTTCTAACTAATCACACTTTTTCTTTTCTATATTTCTGTTGACCTAAATAGTAAAGCTTTAATTTGACATTTAATTTAACATCAAATTTATATCACTGAATATTAATCAATTCTCTAAATGTACAAGACCTGCATCTTTGTAACTTTTTACTATTAAGATTTTCAGTAACAGTACAGTATGTCCAAAAATCAAATACAGGATAACTTTAACAGCCAGGAGACAAACTCTTACATGTAAGTTCACAACCGAAAGAACAATAAATTATTGTTCTTTAAACTGATGTCACTTGTAATTATGATGACAACTGTGAGACTTTTGATAAACAAAAATAAGCTAAGGCTGTGGTCACACTTAGTGTTACAGTGCTTTTAATGAGCACTGACGGCCGACTAAAAGCGTAGGCTACTTTGCTCAGAGAAGTAATATTAAAGAAAGACTCTTTTACACCTAAATCAAATAGTCGGTTACTCCACTCAAACCACCTGCCTACTTCAAATTTTATTGAAACCCCCGCTGTAAGTTCAGCGTATTATTGTAATTCAATTCAGTCCCAACTGGGATTTACAGTGTAGAGCATGAGGGCAAACGTCTCTCTAATCTAGGACTGCTGAAGTACTATATATAAAGTTATATTAAATAATGACAATTGTGCAACTATACCCTGTTTAAGACAAGTTCAGACCCTGTTTAGGACAGTCTTGCATAAAATTATATATCCTGTTTAGGACAGAGAGGCCAAAAATCATACCCAGTTCAGCAAACATGTCCCTGTATAGGCCATATAGTAGGGGAGTGTCCCCCATCCCCAGAGGTAACCCCGTGATGAACTAGCAACTCGTCCAGAGGGAAGCATTAACGCTACCAGTCACTTCACGCCATAGAAACTGGATTTCAGAACGAGGCCTTCACAAGTCAATGGGGTCATTCAATCCTTTGGGTTGGACAAGACTTTAAATAAAAATTTTTTGATGATAGTCCTGTCAGCCCTGATTTAGACAGCTTTCAGCAGCATGCAAGTCACACTAGTTGTGTAGTCATCACTTTTTATGATACAAGTTGATTTTGACAAGCAAATAGTGCACTAAAAAAGCATCTTGGAATACATGTCTAAACAAGAAAGGCTGAATAAAATTTGCCAGAGTTAAACATAAAAAGTTCTGGAACTTTTTCTTAGAAAATCAATGGAAAATTTAGTCTAAGATGACATTAGTCTAATCTAAGAATTTTACTTTCCTTTAATGTTAGGTGGAATCATTTTTAGCAGGAAGAAAGAAGACAAACATGAAAACAAGAAAATAGAAACTAGAGAGAGTGGGAAATTAAACAAAAAAGGATTGGCAAAATCCTATTTCAGTTGGTTATGTGTCCAAATGAAAACTTTCAAACATTCACGCTGAATGTGACCCTAGGGAAATTACATTCAGGCTACAATAATGACATTGGTTACTAAGAACTGTAGGCCTTATGGGTGGAAAATTAGCAATGAAAGGTTTAAAAACCAATCATCTGCTGTAATTACATCAAATTTGTTCTGACATTGTGATGCACACTTTACATTCAAAACGAATACCTGAAATGTCAGATATCTTTTTTTGTCATCAAACTCAATTCTTTATTTCCAGTTTTATTTAACTAGCCATGTTAAACAAACAGCATGTCAATCTTATTATGAACATTATATTCTGTACGTGATAACTTTCTCTCGTCTAGAATCTACCAGCAGTCTACAGGTACTACAATTTTGTCCTCGTTGCAAGTTAAGTCAAGTGACTGGCAAGTAGGCAAATGAAACAACTGATACTTGTATGCCAAAAAAAGAAAGGAAAAATATGTGCATTTAGACCATGAAACAAAACCATGATTTACACCAAAGCTAAAGACAGGAATAAAATAGAAATGGTACAATAAGGTGAAGATAAACCAAATGAAAATGCGAGCTTTCTGCAAAAATAAAATAATGTGCTGCTAGCCATGTGTCAATTCAAGTACGAAGTTTGAAACACAATATCAAACACTTGGGTCAGTGGAGGTTTTGATGTCATATGTAGATTTTTTTTTTCATAAAACGTGTGCGAAATTAATCGTCATAATTGCTTCCGAAATGACTTCTCACCAAGCCAATGGAAGATAACATCTATCAAAGTGTATTTGAAGAGGGCAGCATTTTCAATCTATTGTTTAGAGATTTAAAGATAGAAGACTTGTGTCTAAACACGAACATACTGGCTTTCTGGCAATCTATTAAAACTACATAATCCGATTGCAGGCAATTTTAAATTTAACTGATAGCCAAAAAATAGTGTGGAAATATGTTTGTCTATCTATTTTGAATATTTACTGATTCAGATCTGGAACAAATTTTTATAATCCCATTTAAATAAGCGTATAAAATTTTTTTACTTCCTGTCTAGGAAGATACCTAAGAATATAAGCATAAGCTTAAGTAATTTACTTTACAGGTTTTTACGATAAAAAGGTGTCGTGATACAGGTATCAACAAATATTATACCTCAAAATATATTCATGTGATATTTTGTTTTCACGACGAATAACAAAAAGCTGAAAATTAAAAACAAAGGCCAACATAAGAGAAACCCTAGCACGCAAATGAAGGCTAAGGTATATATCGGTTTATCAAATTTCCCGAAAGATAAAAATACACACCATCAAGCTGGTACAATTTCCAAAGGCCGTCGGTATCATTAAAACATAATGGGCATGAAAAATTCACAATAGCGATTGACAATGCTCATACATCAAAACAATTGTCCTCTGTTCGGTGCTGGCGTGGAAAACACCAATTCGAAAAACACCACCGCTTATATTTTCGCTATGATAATAAAGCAAAGCAAAAACGTTAGAATACTTACTGTTGCCAGACTTTAGATCCCTGTGGATGATACTCAGCGGAGCTTCATTATGAAGGTAATACATACCACGAGCAATCTGGATTGCCCAGTCTAACAACACTGATGGAGGAATAGTTCGACCGTGTACGCTCAACACTCGAGAAAGTGCACCGCCGCGAGCATATTCGAGAACCAGACATAAGTTGGGTTGCTTCAAACAAACACCAAACAAACCCACAATATTACGATGCCTGAAAATAGAAAACAACTTGGCTTCTTTCTCAACATCCTCCACAATTTCGCTGTAGTCTTGATAGTTTTCGGTACGAGCAACTTTAACAGCGACTTCCTCGTCCCTCCATACCGCTCGATAAACTTTACCGAAAGCTCCAACACCGGTCACTTCTATGAGGTCGATCTCTTCGAAATCGATTTCCAAAGGTTCGCTTATACTCGTCCTTTTGCCATCCGAAGTCGCGATATAATTCGAAGGAAACAAACCAATTCTCATTTGTCCTTCTATTCGCCCTACCCACCAACCTTCGTCGCCGCTAACTTCGGCCTCCTTTGATAAAATTTCAATCCGATCGCTTGCTTTGAAGGTAAGTTCGTCGTCGTCCACCGCATCGTAGTCATACAAGGCGGTACAAAACTCCCCGGTTAAAATTTTGGTCAACGAAGAATTCTTCCCCGAAAACGTTTCCATTTCTTCGCTTTGTAATCGTGTGATGCTCGGCATTTGCATGAGCTCACGAGAACCACGACATACAATTGCAGACTCTAAATCCTCTCGTATAACAAATTAGAAACCTAACAGTAGATTCGATGGTGCAGTGGATAGAAAATCGCCGCACTCCGCTGCAGTCATGTCGCATAAACAATCAGCCTACATTTGAAAATCCTGAACTTCAAAATGGATGAAGGTCCGAGGCCGGGCGAGGTTGCATTTCGTCACGTGATTGAGATCAGGTGTGTGATTGGTACAAAGGTTGGAAGTGAACTTGCCATCCTCTTCGAAAGTTGACATTCAACCGAGTTGCCGTGACAACAAGCAGACATTTTAGATCTTCCTCACGTTTCTGAATTCAAAATTTGCGAGGGAAAAAATAAGAAACAGTGAGATATTTTGCCATTATTGACATTTTAATTATGGCTATCTATCCATTTCATATTTACTTGACATTTTATGCTGATATTAACGCCTCGCATCTGATTTTCTTTGCCACGTAAAAGGGTGGACGAAGAATTACAAAGACACTATTCGGGCACTGTTTTTGTAGATTTTTCTCAAAAGGAGACCAAAGTCAGTAGGAAAAGAGCAAAATGATTATAAATCAACAAACATATTATGGCATATTGGGGAATCCCCCGGTGCATCACTTACTTCATAATAACTATCTTTTCTAACAAGTCATGTCTAAATTTAGCCATGACTTTACATATGAGTGACCTATGATTGGAAGATGATCGATTTAGCACAATGACAAAACACAATATGTAATACATTTTGATTTATCAGAACAACAGACCAGGGATTTTATACTGTTTTAGGAAAGACGGACAGTTTTTAAATTGTTCGTAGCAAGCGAAGAATTTCGTGGCAGCTTGCGGCCGAAATACTGCCTGTGCTCTGTTCTGCCGATGTGTACAAAATACTGCCACGAGGCATTTAACGTTCGCCGCTTTATCGATCCAAATTTCACTGAAGTTTACATAAATGGTTTTATTTTAATTAGTGACGGCGGAATTAATTGTGACAGGGTTTATTTATTTCTCTACCCGCACGCGTTCCAGAGGCATTTATTTGCTACGGTTCGATTCGATATTGTATCTCTCAGTATCGATCAGTTTCTCCAACTACGGATCTTACAGTGAATAGAAGCATTTTTTAAGCCTCCTCTCAGTTCCTGCTTTTTATTTTTCTGTACAACACCACAACTGCAGCAATAACATTTTCTCAGATCCCAGCCCCATTTTACACCTGAAAAAATCAGTTTTAAGAAGCGTTCAGTTTCGGGCTGATTTTTGGTCATGACTTAAAGCCAAAAGAAAGAAGCTAAAGAAAAAACACTGTTTATCGTTGAAGTGATCGTGGAGAACATCCACTTGCAGAATAATAAACGTCCCGACGAACTTAGTTCTCCTCTTAATGATAACAGAAGACTCTGTTCGCAGGGAAGAAAAGGTCCAGTCTAAAAATGGATACGAATAGCTATCTATAATTTCTGAATCATACCATATTATTTCACATCTCTCGATCACGGGTGACTCTTGTTGATCGCTTAATTCCAAAATTAGGTCAGGTATCTAATGACCGAGAGAAGATACTTCCGAAAATTCAATACTGAATTTGCCTCCCGGCTTCCGCCCTAATACAGATGTTTTGATAAAACCTCCATGACGTCATTGGTTCAGCATGCTTTAAAAACATTAGCATTTTATTAATACCACTCACTGACTCTTTAAATTTCTCACAATTTTATGCGAAAGCAGCCTGCCACAGGATCAAGTACTTTTGATTAATACAAGCCTTGAGTTAATAAAATATGAATCGCCCTTGTTCATTCTGATTCCCGCGCGTAGATCGCGTGCGCGTCCTCCCTAACCAGAACTTGACCTACGCCCTAACAGCGAAGCTCCCATGTAATAGCTCAAGGTGACAAGAAAATCACAACCACTCAAAGCAAATCTCACGGATATTTTGTTAATTATTTTTTAAGACATGATTACAGTGCTCCTTGCCCGATGTAAGCTAACTCACCTTTATACTGTATTCCGGATTCCAGCCCTCTAGATTCAGTTCAACATTCTGGATTCCGGATTCCAACCATCTGGATCCCTACTGCTCAATGACTAAAAATCAAATCTGATGCAATCATGCTCTCAAACTGATGTTAACTGACCCAAGCTCAAATCTGCTGTAATCCCGTGTAAACTCAAACTGGTGTTCACTGACCCAAGCTCAAATCTGCTGTAATCCCGTGTAAACTCAACATGGTGTTCACTGACCCAAGTTCAAATCTGCTGCAATCCCATGTAAACTCCAAAGTGCTCACTGACTTGAACTGGAATCCAGTGTTGCAATCGCGCACCAAACGGGTTCTTACTCACTCAGACCAAGCACAAAACTGTCGTGATTGCCAATTCAAACTGGTCCTTAATGACAAAAACTTGTATCTGTTTCCATCGCGAGTCATCGCGCACTCAAACTGGTGCTCACTGACACAAAATCAATTCCACGTAAATAGCGCTTTCAAACTGGAGCGATCTTATTTAAAGACAAATCTTCGGCAAACAGTCTCAGTGACCTCAGTTGTAATGAGGATTCCTGGCCCAATCTAAAATCTGTTTGTATCGTTCTTTTAAACTGGCGATCATTCTGCTGGAAGGCTTCGTTTACCTACGAGGAGGACAAAAGTCAACATTTAGCTTTCTTGTCATGAATGGTTCTCTATGACTGACACTCATAAGATCACTCTGCGGCGCAACGACTTTTTTCGCTTTTTTCGCACTTGAGTCAGACGCAGCCCCGTTATTCCTTTTGGGAATGGTACTAGTTGGTCCCAGGCAACGCGTTTTGTTCGCTTATAGAGCGGTTTTCATTTGAGTGTCGAAAGTAATTCCCGTTTTGCTTTGGTTTTGCTTTACTTCGCTCTGTGATTGGTTGAAAAATTTCGCGCCACTTTCTCCACCAATCAGAAGGAAAACTCAAACCAATCGCGACTTGCTCGCACGCGTTTTCCCGCGCTTGACGCCGGTGACATGTATTTGCTTCGAGTTCTGATTGGTTCATTGGGTAATTTGTGTTTGTTGTTATTTGGCTGGGGTAATTACTTTGGTTTTGGTTTTACGACACTCATTTGAAAAGCGCTCTATCTCTTCTGGGATACATTTTTACTTGAGAAAAATCTTTTCTAAGGAAATTGTGCGTAAAAATTGGGGTATCGGGATATATGCTGCAAATTTGTTAGACGCTCGCGCAACATTATGTGCAACAGTTCCAAAGCAGAACACTGGATTTGTACAAAAGAGGATGAAGAGGTAAGAGAGTGAATCTCACATATAGACCCTATTCCCATCCTAATCCCTCTTAGTTATTTTTAGTAATTAAAGTCAAATTTCAAAACGTTATATCTTTTAAGGGAATAAACATATTTCATTATTTTTTTCGGTTTTGAGATCTGTAGTAACAATGTCGTTCAGAAATCGGCAAAGGTTATCCATAATACTACAGGCAAAATTTGGCGCCAACTTTGGGACGTCATTTTACCGGCGAAAAATGTCAAAATTGGAAAAATTAAAATCGTGAAATTTTACAGATTGACAACTTGTACATTATAAGATTTTGAGCGTTCTCTGGTTAAAAATTTAAAAGTTTACGAGCTTTCGATTGCCAGTCTGCAATCTTTGACAAGTGATGAATACAAAGCACTTGCCAAAGACTGCAGACTGGCAATCGAAAGCTCGTAAACTTTTAAATTTTTAACCAGAGAACGCGCAGAATCTTATTATGTCTTACCCTGGTTACTCTTCCATTTTTAAACTTCTACATTGCTGCGAAAATTCAGGGTAATTGCTTTAAAGCTCAATAAGTTATTTTGAATTTGAATTTCCCGCCATTTTTTACTAAAAATAACTTGAGAGGGAATAGGATGGGGATAGGGCCTATATGGGGGAGTAGCTCTCTTACCCCTTTACTCTCTCTTGATTTGTATCAGGACACATGTTACAGACTTGTCGGACGTTCGCACAGCATTGTGCGCAACAGTTCTGAAGTAGAATAATGGAATTCTATCAGGACACACGCTGCAAACTTGTTGCCCCCTTATGAGACATCGTTCGCAACACCTCCGAAGCAGAATAACCGATTTGTATCAGAAAGCATGATGCAAAATTGTTAGACATTAACAAAAATTGCGCACAACAGCTTGGAAGTAGAATAATGGAGTTGTATCAGGTCAGACACTGCAAACGTGTCGGACGCTCGTACAACATTGCGCGCAAAAGCTCTGAGGCAAAATGGTGGAGTTATCTCAGGAGGCACGCTGCGCAAACTTGTTAACGCTCTCGCAACATTGCGCGTAACAGTTCCGAAACAGTATAACGCATTTGTAGCAGGAGACACTCCTCAAACTTGCTGGACGCTCGCACAACATTGAGCACAACAGTTCCGAAGCAGAAAAATGGAGTTGTATCTGGACACACACCGCAAACTTGTTGGAACTCCCACAACATTGCGTGCAACAGCTCTGAAACAGAAAAGTGGAGTTGTATCGGGACACACGGAGGAAATGTGTTGGAGGCCCATGTAACATTGTTCGCTCCGACGCAGAAAAATGGTTTGCTAACCAGAACTCACATCCCAGACTTATTGGACCCCTGCAAAACATCACGCGTAACAGCTCTGAAGTATAACAATTAAGTTGCACTAGGACAGACGCAGAAGTTAGGAAGTTAGCTAATTTGCATCTAACTTGGACACTCGCATAGCATTGAGCGCCATAGCTTCGAAACAGAATAACGCACGCTTGTTGAACGCTTGCGTACATTGTGCGCAGCAAATCTGAAATAGAAAATGCCGAATAATGGGACTGGTAACAGAACACATACTGCAAATTTGTTGGACGCGCGCGCAACTTTCCGCACGATCCGAAGTAGAATAACTTGAAAGTTGCATCAGGAAACGCGTTCCAAATATTTTGGCTACACGCTAAACATTGTTCACAACAGTTTAGCAGTAGAATTAGCGTGCATGGCAGGCGCCAAAAGGGGGAGGAAACCTTTTCGCTTTCCTCGAGTTCCACGCTCGCATCTTGTGCTTCCTAATTCCTCCTCTCCTTCTCCGTTTAGCGCCTGCGTTAGGACACACCGTACATATTTGTTTGGTGCACATCCGTAACGTTCACGCGTAACAGCTCTAAAGCAGAATGATGGATATGTAACAGGACACACACTGCAAATTTGTTGGATGCTTGCGCTGCGCAGCATTACGCGCAGCATTTCCAAAGTAGAAGAAACTGAGTTGTATCGGGACCACACTGCAAATTTGTTAGACGCTTGCGCAACATCGTGCGCAACAGTTCCGAAGCAGAATGATGGAGTAGCATCTAGACACACGTGCAAACTTATTGGCCGCACGCTTAACATTGTACGCAACAAAGCAAAAGCTACAACCTCGTTGGACATTTGCGCAATATTGCGCACAACATCTTTAAAGTAGAATGATGGAGTTGTGTTAGGACGCACCACACAAATTTGTTGGGCGCACTTCCGTAACGTTTGTGAGTAACAGGTTCAAAGAAGAATCGGACGCACCCTGCAAATTCGTTGGATGCTTGCGCAGCATCGCGCACAATAGTTCTGAGGTGAAATAATGGAGTTGTATCAGGACACGCGCTGCAAATTGGTTGCGCGCAAGGTTGTGCGCAAAGTTGTAGCATGTGTCCTAGTGTTTAAAGGCGTTTTTTGTCAAAATTACCGAGAAAATCAGCTAGTATCGAGTGAAAATAATTTAACAGTTAACCTAAAGGAAAAAAATTTGGAACGCTTCACGAATTTGCGTGTCATCCTTGCGCTCCTTTTTGGCTTTTGGAATTTTGGAATTTTGGGACATTGGAATATTGGAACATTGGAATAATTGGAACATCTTGTACAAGTGGGTTTTGTGGCGGTCAACATGTTTGGCTTTCACCCAGAGCAGGCAAGCTGAACTGATTACATAGGCCGAATTGTAAGCCCAATCCCTAGTGTAATTAATTAATTTTAACTAATTAACTAATTAATTAATTAATTAATTAACGGAATTTAATAGTTTATTTCAAATTGTGGGTGCTTGGGTCTCGGCCGAAAGGTTTTGCAGTAGTGCGAGTACCGCATTACTGGAAATTAACGCTCCATACATGTTTAATATGTTAATATATGTTTATTATACGGCAATTAAGACCAATTTTTCTTCAATGTAATTAAAAAACAATGAGGTCATATTTTCGATCTACATACCGGTAAGAGAGGACAAAGTGATTTAAGTCCGCCTTATGCAATAACTTAATTATTTTTCTGGGGGATCTTTTCAGAAAGGCAGTGTCTAGATGCTCGGCAGCCGGGCATCGATCTTTCAAGACTAAATGCCTGGCAGTTCGAAATTTTCAAATGTTGACGAACGGCATATGTAGACGTTCTGGAAGTATTCGAGACTCAGCCAAGAGATTCAGAAAAGTATTTTGGTTTCTCCCGAGCCTGAGCATACTGTAGATCGCACCGTCACGCGCCGGGCTTTTCGTATGTTAAAGGAACCGTTTGCGCAGAGTTTTCGCAGTCATTTTTCGAATTATTGAACTAACATTTTATTGATGATGATACAAAAACAAATAGAAACGTTTTTGACGATGAATCTAGGATAAAAATCTCTGAGCCGCCAAAATTGTGGACCGCCGGCCCGGCTGTCGGGCATGTAGTCACTTGTCCTAACATGAGCTAAATGCCCCGCGTGCTGGTTTCAGACAATTATCCCGACTCGAGATAGAGTCAACGGTAATATTAAGATTAATATCTTTGTATAGAAGTGGAAAGCGAGTCGAAAGTATTGTTGTTTTTTTGCGGCATATTTCTCGGCAGGGTAATGCATGGTTCAATTTTACCTGTTACCATCCCCCCCCCGGGCAACCCCCGGGACAAGTCCAGCCCTTCGGGCCCGGGGGTGGGGAATTGTTTGAAACGGTTTTGTCCCGGGGGTAGGGGGGCGGGGCAAACCGAAAACAACTTCTCGTTTTTCTTGTGAAGCGCGTCATTAGCTTATCACTTCTCATTTGACACAATGGCGCCGGACCGCGTAGAGAAGACTGCCTGTTTCCAGGGAAAATCTCTAGTAGAATTTGTAGCAGACTGGTTGGAAAAGAATAATCTCTCGAATTTAAAATCTGTATTCAAAGGCACGTTTATTATAAATTGTTAAACGAAAGTGCGTTTGATGCGCACTCGAATGGATGGCGTTCATCACAAACATAGAAATATTTCTTCTGCGTATTTGTATGAAACAGATGCACGGCTTTATATTAAACAGAGATCTCAGTCCAGTGTTCTTGTGAAACAAGCTAAGAAAAACTCCTTTAAAATGCTGTCATCAATTTGCTCACCGGACCTCTTTTGCCCATGTGCTAATAAAACACGCGGTGAAGAACATTTCTTTACTAGCCAGCAGAACGCCAGTGCGGTTAGACTTTTTTCTTCAGTTTTCTTCTTCAATGTAGTGTCCATGTTTAATATATAATATCCTTCGTTCAGCAAACTCTAGAAAAGCGTTTAAGTTCTTGTCAAAACGTCGAGTTGCAGGTTGTGCTATTGTACGGAAATCAATTTTGGTCGATAAGGAGTCCCGGGGGTGGGGAATTGTCTCTTTTTGCGTTCCCGGGGGTGGGGAATAGACCGCCAAGTAAGAAAGAAATTGTAAATCCCCGGGGGTGTGCCCGGGGGGGGGGATGGTAACAGGTAGAATTGAACCCTGCATAACAACTCCACAGCGCCAGTAACATGCCACTATGGTGGCGTGACAGCTCAGGTCATGCGGTCAGCTAGCAATACTGCTAGCGACTCTGTAGCATGCTCAACCTCAGGGAATTTGTCAACTAAAAAACAAAATTGGTCTTATAAATCGCTTGGTAATTCCAAACAAACTTCCAAGTAAACTCCTGGCAGGTTTGCATTGAGAATTTCCGTCCGACGTCTGCAAGAGTTTCCCACTGGCGGGCCAAACCACCAATATTCTCACGTGTCGTAAACATAGCGACTTTACAGTATACACAAGCTCGGAAAATTCGTCAATTACAAAGCGCTTGGCAATTATAAACAAATATCGAATACTTTCAGAACATTTGAATAAGCCTTTCCGTCAAAATCCTTTGAAAATTTTGGACTGCCTGCCGTGTGCGAAACCACCGTTTTTTCTCTGGCAGCGCGGAGCCTGGGTTTTCCCTAAATTTTAGGCAGAAACCCAGGCCCCACACGCGGACGCTAGCACAAAATATGGAATGGACGATGAAACTGAAACAAAGTTTCATTCGCGGATCGGAGATCTGTTTATATTGTTCGATCCTCTTCCGACGTTTTACCCAGGTCACTGTACAAAAAAATTCCTGTTGTGTTACTGTGAACATTGTATAAAACTTTCCATATTAAACATTACAAAACGCTGACGTCATCGCCAATAAGTAAATAACAGTAACTTCTCAAAATAGAAAATGACAATGTAATCTGTCTGAAAGGGGAGTAAACAGTTACGTAATGTTACTAGAAATACTTTCTTGAGCATGTATATAAGTGAGCAGCTTTCTACTTGCTCCTAAGCGAATCTCGTACTTAACAGCCTGCGATGAGCGAAAAAAGAAACAAAGAGAAAAGAAGTCAAGGCCCGATGGATTCCTACCTTATCGGTAGTCGATCCTTCTGCCAAGATAACCCACAGAGTAGCGAGCAGCAAACAAGGTATAGATTGTGGGTCAAAACTCCCAGACAAATGCAGTTCTTTGCTTGCACAGGCGATGCAGTTTTCTTTTACCCTTGGCGACCACCAAACATCGCTTGATAATTTGTTTACACTCTTTTTATATTTGTTATGTATGCAGTTCGTCAGAAGGTCCCGTCTACTGTGGTGAGTCATGTCAAGTCACGGCAGAGGTTCACCTTACGCCGGATCAACGACGCCAACCGTAAGTAACCTTCCGTTGTTTTCGTTTATCGTGTAGGGGTCGAACATATGTTTGGCGGGCTGTGCTCTCTTTTGTACGCGGAATCCTGGAAGTATTATTGAGTCTATGTCTAGAGGCGGTAGCTAAAACACAACACTAGTCACCACAGCTTCAACACGCACCACACAGAAGTAGGCTGGGTTCCTATTTGCACTAATTCACAAGATATATCAAGATAGATTCAAGAACACAAAAGGAACTTTTATACAACTCCAAAACAATTCCTCTTGTTCAAAATTATTTGTTTATCAATAAATATTGGCTCATCAACAGGCTTTTGGTATACCAAGAAATACACCAAATGTGTATTTGTTTTTTCAATTGCTTCTGTGATCTGGGTTGTTCACCTCCGTAGAGAAGTTTGAAATAACGTCGGTTTAAAGTGACAGTTGCTCGTTGCAAAATTTCCTTTACAGGCAAGGTCTAAACGACGGAATGTAGCTAAGGTAGACTAAACCTCTTTAAAGAATATTTACGAGCAAAATGGAAATGTAAACTGACACTGTTCGCCCGCCTCGAAAGAAATGCAAAGCGACAACGACTGTTAAGGAGCAGGTGTTATATTTCCAAAGAAACTTAAATTTTAGCCTGAATGAGAGCCAACTACAATTCTGGTGCAGGTGCGAGAAACAAATCACAAATTCAAGTTTTATACGCTGACAAACAACCAACCCCCATGAAATAACTTCTACGTGGCTCGGCAGCCCTCACAAATCACTGAGCCCTCCTTCAAGTATCCTATAGGCTACATATAGTGACAACTATTTATACCTAATCGTACCTTTTTGGTACGCTTTGGCGGCTTATCAGGCGAGTTTGGTCGAGCCATAGTCCGTATTTTGGCGAGACGCAGTCGAGCCAAAATACCCATGGCGAGACCAAACGAGCCTGATATGCTGCCGAAGCGTACCAAAAAAGGTGCGATTAGGTATTTACCGTACCCAAATTCGTGCTAAAACCCGGCGTTATTTTGTCAGTTACCGTGATCAGTCCGGCGTTCTAGTCATATGGCGCGTGAACCGTGAAAAGAATAGTGCGTCGATACTCTTCTCTAACTCCTCATCTGTTATTTTTTTAATTCTTTTGTTTGGAGTTTCATTTCCGTAATCTTGGAAGCCCAAATTAAGAGAGCAATTTGGAAAATCCGGCTCCATTTTGAAACAAAAAAGTTTCAGCGCTGTCTGTCAGACGTAGACGCGAGCGCCCGCGTCCAATTTTTGCGCGAAATTGTATTTTTTTATCTGTTAGCGTTAAACAAATTACTTTCTTGTTTAACAAATGCAATAGTTTTGCGTTTCGTTGTATTTCTGGTGTCATTTTAAACTCTAAAGTCTGCAAAAAAGTGTGAGTTTTAGAAACTGTCCATGACATCGTAGGATATCAGGTCAGTGACTTGATATCGTAAAAAATTCATGACAGTAAACAAGGCTTCTAAAATGTGGGTACCGTAATAACTAGGATCGTTTTGTCAGGGTTAAAAACAGAGTCCGCAGTGTGCCCTAACTATTGATACGTGGAATTGATTCTCTGTGGGAACGGTTTGGAAATGCATGATGTGACTTGTTCGGTTAGACTTAGACTAGGATTGCATTGTTGAATTATGAAACCGTAACAATCCTTTGCTTGTGAGAGGATTGAACTCTCCAGTTGTAAGATTGGTCGTTGTTTTGCGTTTGTGTCTTCGCTAAACAAATCCCTCGCGTCTGTTCATTTCTCTTTTAACAATCAAATTTCCTCTCATCGACTCTAGAAACCGCTGGTTGGTTGTTCGCCTTCCGTTTGCGCGCGCTTATTTCAAGGTTACTTTCCATCGTAGGAGACAAAAAACAAGCCATGTTTCAGAGGAAGAGGCCAATAACGATGACGAGGATGATGAAGGCGTTGACAATGATGATGATGATGATGATGATGATGATGATGATGATGACGACGACGACGACAGGGAAGAGAAAGATAACGGAGACAATGGTAATAAACACGAAAAGGGGAATAGAGAGAAAGGGTGAGTGGCTACCTTATATAAACCACTTGCACGCTTAACAAGAAGTGGGTTACTGTAGAGAGGTCAATTTTTGTTGGAAAAAATGGAAATCAAGTTCTCAAAGTTACATTGTACTTGCTGGGAAATTTGCGCTCTTTATAAATAGGATATGTCCAGCTCCCGAGCAAAACGAAGGCATTTCATTTCATAAACGTGTAACTATTATTCATCGAGGGCTTGATATGTTCAGCGCAGGCATTTTTCGTGAAAAGAAATAATATTTGCAGAAGGGAAAACAAGTGAAAACTAGGGACTGACTTGAAGTCACTATAAAGCTAAGCTGACTTCAATCCAAGAAAATAATACCGCATGGATGTACGAAGTCAAGAGAGAACTTAATTTTGGTGAATGACTGAACAACGTCTTGCGTATTTAATAGAGTTCCTAAAACTAATGGAAAAGACAAGGGGGACTCTACAAAGTTAGAAAAGCAACCGGCTATTAGAACAAGAAGTTTTAATTTTTGTTTTCCAAGCTACTGTAAGGAGGCATACGAAAAGGTTCCCTTGCAGGGGTGGGGTGAGAATCTTTATGAAAACATGACAAGGATTGCGCTGAAGTAAAAAGTCTTGTTTTCTACAGCGATGAACTTGCAGAGGTTGGTTCCCCAGTGCGCAAGAGATCCAGGAAGCAAAGTGACCCTGTAAAGCGCATCCCACCTGGAAGGAAATTTATTGAATCCGAGGCGCAGGCGGAAGGAGACACAGGAGACGAAAGCGAAGAGGAGGAGCAGGAGGATGAGCAAGGAGGACG
This sequence comes from Siderastrea radians, assembly GCA_964017195.1. Classification (NCBI taxonomy): domain Eukaryota; kingdom Metazoa; phylum Cnidaria; class Anthozoa; order Scleractinia; family Rhizangiidae; genus Siderastrea; species Siderastrea radians. The sequence continues at coordinate 31,211,942 of OZ024892.1, forward strand.
TCAATTCTTGGTTCCTGACGACAGGGTGGAACCTTCCAGCCCTTCTGAGCACAGGCGCGTGGATGCCACTCTCCGCGAGCGGGATGCAGAGAGTCTCCAGCCGTATTTTCCACTTGCCTTTGCCGTTAGCGATGACAGGCCGCTGGAATTCAATTTCGACTTGTTTCTTCTAGATAGTCTGTCCCTATCGAGGGATATCAGTGAAAGGGGGAGAGAGGAAGAATCAACACCGCAAGAAGTGACATTTGACAGCGCTGCCGCAGCCATTCAGTACTGTCGCGAGAGTCTTGAGAGGGGGTGGAAAGCCACTCGTCCTAGTCCTGCCACCCAAAGATCACATCGCGCATCCAATAGACTGTCACATCCGGATATCGACAAGTGGCAGCTTTTTCGAAGAGACGGAAGCCGCATACGTAGAATTCTGAGAAGCGGACATACTGCTTTAGATGAAAATTTAAACCTTGTTCGCGTGGACAGGTCAGTGCGTGAAATTAACTTAAGGCCTGAAAAGTAAGCCTCTTCCCGAGATAAGAGTAATGATCAACTCAAATTTTGGCTTAACATGAGATCATTGTTTACTTGCAAAGCAAACAAACCAACAAACACACACAAAATTAACACATTCAAGTAGTACGGAAAGACAGAAATTTACTGTAGTTTGCGAGCGAGGCGACTGAATTCCGGCGATAGCTTTTCCAGTCTTGTCATATTAAATATAGTGGAACTTTTCGGATGTTCTGACGTATTGTTCTGGGCCCGATTGTTCGAAGCAGGGTTAACCTCACCCAGGCTTTGCTTCAATTTTGAATTCAGTTTTATAGCCAAACGTAAGGGATTCCAGTAAAAAGATTTATGCCCTACGTTTTAAATTTAGTTACTTTCCAACGACCACTTGAAATTTGCTATGAAAACTTGTTCCCTGGTTGGTAGTCAGTGTGGCCACTTTATATTAGTGCAACAAAAAATCAATCAGTTAATCAATCAATCAATCAATCAATCAATCAATCAGTCAGTCAGTCAGTCAGTCAGTCAATCAGTCAATCAATCAATCAATAGTGCTACTTGGGGTTTGTTTTTCTATTTCAGGTATGACAATGTTATGATTTGGTCAGCACCACCCTGGTCACCTGCTAGCGTGCAACTTACCCACGGATTCCCTCGGAGATTGATTGTGGAATGCCACGGCGGCTTTCTTCCTGGTAACATGACAGTTTCAGCCAAAGCAAGCAATCTCACCCTCAGAAGACCCGCCGTTTGCGATGTGGCTTCCCTAGTGAGCCGTGTGTCAACCGCTGGAGCTGGACTCAGCCTCGCACGGCTAATAAATTTAAGATACGCGGCTATAAGCTATCGCCGCGGGTCTTACAGTCCCCAGTATTTGGTTGCCGCCATGGTTGAATTTGGTGTGAATTTTGCCACTTTCCAGGCACTTGACGCAGATGCCTTAGACGCCCTTTCTGATAGCCTCAGCAAAGGTTGGAGGGCTGATGATAGCGTTGCGTCCGATTCAAGCGACAGTGAAGCATCAATGGAGCCGTTAATAACGTGTCGATTTGCAGAGCCCATACTCAGGCAGATGGGCAAGGCAACGGAAGGCGCAGACAGTGCGGAAGGCGCGATAGGGGACAGCAGTGCGGAAATACAAGCCGAAGAGGATGAAAGTGTTGTGCTAGCCACTCTGCTCTCCCACTTTAATCTCAACGCTGTCAACGGTAGTGGCTCTGACTCTGACGAACAAGCCGAGGAGGTCAGAACGCGACTTCACACTGGACCCCGAGCTACTCAGTCCGTGAGCCGAAAGAGAAAGGGCAAATCGAGGTCTTCTTCTGGCGGTGCAGCAAAGGTGCCAAGAACAGGTGTTCAGACAGAGGAAACTAGCGCAGGTACGTACTTAGTTTTTCGTGAACATTGGTAAAAACGCTTTACGTAAGGACGGTACCTCCTTTTGTTACTGCGCATACCTCTGTACATCTCGGGCCTGGGGCCCGTTTCTCGAAACTCGCGATACTTTTCCGGGCCTCGGTGACTATTTTTTCGAGCTCATTTTTGTTTATCAGCTAATGGCAATTATTAGCGCAAACTTAGCGATATGCTGCACGAAATTATCAAGATCAAAATTTAGCTTTCAAAATCAATAAAAAATGTATAGCTGTTGGAGAATATTGTGCACCTTAAATAGTTTTCGGGCCCGGAAAGTTATCGGGGGTTTCGAGAAACAAGATGCATTTTGCGCAGCTTATGACTATATGGAAAAAGCCAGATCTTAGCAAGGGCTATCAGAAACCAAAAAGAAAATTGGGGGTAACCACGCATTTTTTTCAGAGTTAATTGAGCTTAAATTTGGAAAGAAAATGCCCTACCCTCTTTGCCGTTTAAGGCTTTTTTAGCATTGTGGTTGCTTAATTATCTCCGCAAAATACTTGGCTACCCACATTTTCTTGTTAGGTCTTGCTAAGATCTCCTTTCTCCCACAGTCATCACCTTCCTTAACGACGTGGCTGAAATAGTGTCCTAATTTTACCTTGCAGACCTGTTACAAATTGATTTCACTGTTCTACATTTTGTGTTTTACGTAGTTCCTTCGATAGAAGAGGCAAGAGCAACACCAGCAAGCGACACGTTCGGCGTCGAGGCCCTACAAATAGCTGGGATGAGAAAGGATGTCTTCCCAGATACAGATTCCTGGAGAACACTGACGGAATTCTTCTCAGCACACAAGCCACTGAGCCAAGAGGTAGGATTTTTATTCATTTCCGGCTCGTATGGTTTGACTCAGACAAACTAAGGAACGGGCCCACTCCTGTAACATGACACATAACACATAAAAGAGTGTTTTAACTTCTGAGGCTTTGGCCATACACGTGATTATGTAAAACGTAAAACGTCAGGCCCCAGTTGTTCAAAGGCTGCTGGGATAACTTTATCCGCTGGGTAAATTGTTATCCAGCGGATAAAATGCACTGCAACTAATACATCTAATCTGCGGTACAGTGATTTATCTAGCGGATAAAATTAGCCACCCTTTGAACAACTGGGGTCAAAAAAGTAACAAGTTTGCATTGAGGTGTTATCATCTAGACGAGCTGCAAGTATGCCACTTGAATTAGCCTGACAATAATTCGTCCAACACAACCGCAACACCAAAGAGCAGGTGTTGTCGGTACATTCTCTCTTATCCAGACACTAATTCACATTAACGGTACACACGAGCTTTGGTGCTTGTGTGGCAAATGAGATATTTGAAATAGACGGTTAGGTGAAAAATAAGGTGGGTGCTTGTTATTCCCTTCTGGCAGCCCATTTATGAATAAAATAAGTGGAAAACTAGAAATGCATTGACCGGGATTGGCCTTCTGGTGTATCAAATAAGAGCCCACTCCCCTTCCCCCTCCAGCATATGACTAGCAAGCTCCCTGCTCTTAAATGAGCTGTGAATAATTAAGCCCCTGGTTGATTTTCTAAGGCTTTATGGTACTTCAAAATCTTAGGTCACTCCCTTGCCTTTTTCGCAAAACAAAGAGGGCCCCAGTCTGAATGTAACTGAACACTACAGAAATCTGGCCTCCAAAATGAAAGAAAATGACCATACAAGTCGAAGCAAGTGAGTAACCTCTACGCTGTTTTCTCTTACCACAACAGCAAGTTCTTGCTGTACTACCAGACACCTGTCCTGAAATCTGGCCTGGTGACCCAGAAAAAGTTCAAGCTGCTATCAGTGCACAAGTCTCCCAAATTAAACAGCAAAAGGTCTCCAGACAGATGGCTGACCTATTTGGAATTTGTTCAAGCCACTGCAACTGTCGAGCAGGCAGCTGCAGTCTGAAAGAAGGGCAATTTGCCGACCTCGCCAGAAGGGAAGTTCCCCCATGCTCTGAGAGTGCAACTTGTACCGTTTGTCAAGTATTTGGAAAGCACCTTGGGCTGTGCAGTCTTCTCAGTCGAGCCTCTGTCAGTAAGGCTGCGCGTATGAGCCAGCTGTTGGCCAGTAGTGTAGCCGTGCACCAGATTTACGCCCTATCAGTGACCCCAGAATTGCTCCCTGCTGCAAGACCCGAGAGAAAGCGCACAGTCAAGAGAATGCTGTGTACTATGCTTGATTGCAAAATGAACAAGTTGCAATGTTTAAAGCACATTGGGCAGCTGGCTGAGATGGTACCCAAACTCTTGTGCGTCCAACTGACAAGCGGGTATTCCCTTTTCTGGGATCAACTCAGGAAAGTGGCACGCACAGTGAATGCCCAGCCAAACCGGGAGTCCAATCTGGCAGCGCTAGTTGCTATCAGGAGGAAACTGCCTGTTGATTCCTCTTGGAAAGCATTCCTGATCTCAGAGAGCACAGCTGAAGAAGAAGCTATCTGCGGAAGATTTACTCGCGGAAATGTAGACCAGTGAACTGAAAAGCAAGTACAGTGAACGTTTAGCTTTCCGTTTCGATTTCCAATGACCACAATTGTTGTTGTTTCCTTTCAAATGAGGTACTTAACAGGTTGCTAGTTGCATGTGGGAAATCGTCACGTAAATTTCGCTGTTTGTGTGAAAAAGGAGCAAAAAGAAAACTGATTATCTGCATCTTCCATCGGCAAATTGAAGAGAATAAAATGATGTTAGATTTGAGCTGCACATTGTGTTTCAGTGATGTGTATTTAAACCAGCAGTGGCATCGAATACTGATCCCACTTGAAGATAAACTCAACTATTGACCTCTCTATTGTCCATTTTTAGGTATTACAAAACTGTTCTTACAATAATTACCCCCTACAGTTTTGCTAACATGTCAGATTTCAGTAATCATACCCCTGGGTGGGTCATAAAAGTAGAAATAAACGAGGTTTCCAATTTAGTTCAAGGTAATGCAAATATTTCGCCGATTCAATGGTTATAAACTGATACGCGGGTCACCCCAATCATTCTTGTGTCCACAGTTTGAGATTTTGGGGAAGGCAGTCCATATGCAGACGAGATAATAAGATGACCGGTAGCGTGGAAGATATTTGATTGATTGAAAATCTGGGCAGTTTCTCCTCGCTTTTAATTTCTTGAGATTAGGGAAGGTGGCAAAAGGGCGGTTTTTTGCTTCTCCAACGCTTGGATGATTGAAGTTAAAAAGAAAAAAAGGAACGAAAGCCAAACGCCTGACGCGTTTTTAGCGCTAAATAATCTCCCCTGAGAGTACAGATGTACATCATATTCTTGCTCGGTGGAAATATCCCCGATTAGCTTACCTCGCCAGTGGTATTGTGAAAGGATTGTATCGCCCTGGTATGAAGCCAGCGCTGCTATTTGCTGGCTGAAGAAAGCTTAAGAAGGTCCAAAACATGTCGGGCCCGTATATATCTGTAAATAGGGCTTTCTCCCGCCCAGTAACCTAGCCTTTGGGAGCCTGCTGGTCAATAATCAGCGTCGGCAAGTGTGGTTCCCAGGCCCCAGAAAGGTGGACAAAGATGAAATATTTGACGGCTTATAACGGCGAAGACGAAGGCGCTACGAAAGAGAAAAACTGTGCGTTAGTCTGTGTAGAGAGCAGAGATTGCGCCTGGCATGTTTCTGAGTTGCTGGAATGAGCAAAAAGTCAGCAAGCGAAAGTTGTTTTGTCGACCGCGCAAAGGAAAGCGCGGAGGGAGATGAGGAAGAAACCAGTCATGCGGGGGCCGCAAAGACTAGTGGGCGCAGACCTAACAGCCCCTACCCTGAAAGAGAGTTGTTTCTTTGAATTTTGAGAGTTTTTATTGTATTAATTCGGGTTAGCACTGAATCTGGAGTCAGACAGTATTTGTTTCCGTACCACGCTGAGAAAGATATTTTTAATCACCCCTTTCAATGGCGTGATATCATCGTCACGAAGGGTGTGAATTAGAGTTTTGTTTGTGTTAGTCACGATATTTACTATCAACATTGTTTTCCACGGGGAAATCTACATCTGCTTGGCTTTGATTAGGCACGTTGACCTTAGAAATTCGTTCTGGTGAGACGTTTATAGGTCTGCAGTATGCGCGGCATAATTTTTTTCCCCAGACATCTACGTTCATTCTGTTAGTTTTCATTTGGCATCTAGAACGTTCAAGTCCGTAAAAGTATAACCACTGTCACGCATCGCGGTGCAAAAGGGAAAGTGACTCTGGCCACCGTCTTTTTCAGTTGTTTGATTATTTACTTCAGATTCGTTTCTTGTGCGATAGTGGCATCTTCTTAGCTTTGAAAATGACACATGCATTGAACTATAAAAATAAACCAATCCAGAGTTTTTGGAGAAAAAAACTTTATTTGCATGAGAGATGAGTTTTTTTTTGTGATCACAGAATTGTGGTACCGCGTAAAACAAGCCGGTGATATGAACTACGGTAAGTGATGAGCAGCAATAATACTTGGGATGTTAAAGTCAATTTTATACGTGTCGCTCAAAGCTGGCTGCAATATTCAATATGAAAACCGTTGGAAAGTGCCTGAATCCTTTTACCGAGCTTAGTGCACGTGCTTTAATTGGTGTTGCACGGAGTTCTTGCATGCATAGATTAAATCTCAAGTAACACAGCGTTCACAATGAAAAATTATCATAATTACCGGAGCTGGTTTCAAAGCTTTGTCCAGTGCACGAGTGGACTCGCGTCAACTGCCAAAGTCTTGGGAGGCGTAAAAAACAGCCTTTTTGTGTCGTCAGGAGTTCAGGAATCAGTGGCACACCAAGGAGGTAAATCTAATTCATTCATTTATGGAATAAAGGGAGCAAAGGCACCTGCGGTGTTGTCATAAAACACGAGGGCAGAATCCAAGTGTTACTCTAGGAAACAGGGCGAGTAAATGGCTCACCCTGCTTACATAGCTGTCGATGTTTGGAAAAACTGGAAAGTTAACGTGAACCCTAGCCGCATCCAAACAAACGTTACGCGACGTCATGCCCGTGTTTACGTAACCTGGTCTAAATGGGCTTCGCAGCCATGCGAGCAGAGCGCTCGTTTATGTGAGCAAAAAAAATTGATAAACGACGATATAAAACGTGGATCTGCCTTCTTTATATGCTTTATGACCTATATTTTAAGCTAGATATTTGACCGAAAGTATCTGCGGAGGACTTTTCGTCAACAAAGCACCTCCCTTTAAATGAACAACAGAACACGCTTTTCCGAGTTAAGGGTCAAAGCGCGGTGGCGCGCGTGCTTAATTAATGTCGACAAATACCTGTACCAGTCAACTTTACATGGAAGGAGAAATCGGTATGAATCTAACAGTCGAGCTCGAAGTAGACTTGACGTTGACCACTACTTGCATTTGCCGATAACACACCAGCAAAAGTGCTTCATCGCTTTCAACATCCAACTTGAGACTTGAGTTCACTACGTGTGCAAGTCGGAAAGGACATTAAAAATTACAACTCGCTGGGTTTCCGCTGAAGTTGCTAATTTTCTTTATGGAGCTTATATTTTGCAAGCACGGAGTTAAAATCAAACTAAACGTAGGCAGACCGCCGGGATATTTTTGTTGTTGTTGTTGTTCGCTGGATTAGAGTTCAATCGACTACGAGCTTTTACGAGTCTAAGGAAGCTAACTCACTAAGCATTTGCGAAAGCGGTGTGCAATCGGTGAATTAAGGTGTTTCGATACAGTTCCTAACTTTTAGAATCGGCTCTTAGACAGTCTTCTCCTTGTCAGATCAACCTGAAGTTTTCAATCCTGTTTGGTTTTGGATTCAACTTAAGCGTGGTTACAATTCGATATTTCCATGACAACGATAAAAAAAATTCCTCGAAAACAGTAAAACTGAAATTTGGCGCGATCCAGACTTCACTTTGAAAAGCAAATGCCAACATCTTAAACTGTGGTGTACGGCAAACAAAATATACAAGAACAAACAAATTCTGTATGTTTGTTTTGAAGTAAATCGGAAAAACATTTTCAACCTTAGTTTCATTGAACAGTAAAAGTAAAGGCACAGAAAAATAAACAATGCTTTGACGAAATGGCTAGGAAATGCCGTTAAAATGTGTCTTCTACTTACTATTTTAAATTTACGACTTGGAAGTTTTGTTGAAACTGGTGTTCGCGATCTCGAGAACGAATTGTTTTTTGTAAGATCATTCGCGTAATAATTTTGTGGTAGTTTTTGAATTTGAGGGCTTTTGCGAAAATCTTAAGAACGGCTCGATAGATTTTTTTAACACATTTAACACGCGTGCTTGACGATGTGAACAATTTTATTATCGAGTCTCCTTAACATTAATTCACTGCAACGCTTTTAGATTTAGCGTTAAAGAGGACGTATGAACCGACGGAAAAGTTTGCGTTACATTTTCACAGCCTGGCAAGTAAATGCTGATATATTCAAAGTCGTGCGCAATGCATTCCTCCGTGATATTAACTTTTCGTTGTACAGTGCGATAAAGAACAAAGAAACCAAAGAAAAATCACGCAGTAATGAATTACGCATACTTTGAATGTATTGGCATTTGCTTGCCAACTGTGAATATGTAACGCAAGCTTTTCCGTCGATGCATACGTCCTCTTTTAACGTTAAATCTAAAAGCGTTGCAGTGAATCAACGCTAATAAGACTCAATAACAAAACTGTTCACGTCGTCAAGCACGCGTGTTTAATGTTTTAAAAACATCTTTCGAGCCGTTCTTAAGATTTTCGCAAGAGCCCTCAATTCCAAAATTTCCACATAATTATTACGCGAATGATCTTAGAAAAACAATTCGTTTTCGAGATCGCGAACACCAGTTTCAACAAAACTTTCTAGTCGTAATATAGTGAGTAAAACACACATTTTAAGAGTATTTTCTCGCCATTTCATCAAAGCATTGGTTATTTTTCGGTGCATTTGCTATTGCTATGCAAAAACGAAGGTTGAAAATGTTTTTCGCGACTTACTTCAAAACAAACAAACAGAATCTGTTTGTTCTTGTATATTTTGTTTGCCATACACCACAGTTTAAGATGTTGGCATTTGCTTTTCAAAGTGAAATCCGGATCGCGCAACATTTCAATTTGTTCTGCTTTCGAGCATTTGTTTATCCTTGTCATGGAAACATCGATTGTAAACCACGCTAACGTTCAATCCAAAGCCAACAACAAGTATTGCAAATTTCACGTTGGTCCGACAAGATGAAGACTGTCTAAGAGCCGATTTTTAAAGTTAGGTACGAAACACCTTAAAGTGGGAATGGAAAGACAGAAACAACCAGACGTAATTCACTTGCAGAGCTCACACGTTTAATGTTCATTTCGCCCTACTTCAACAAAGAACGGCCTACTGGGAGACTATGTGTCACTGTTTAAAACTTCAAGCTTTTACATGCTGCAAGTCGAAAGAAACAAACGAACAAAACAAACAATCAGTAAGATTACATGTGATTGTAATACTGGAAGCTACGAGTGCTCTCCAATAAATAAAGCTACAGGAAATTGTGACTCGTTCTATAAAGTTTTTTAAAACGTTTACAACTTTGCACTCGAAAAGCTCCATAATCGACATAAAACAACGTGAAAAAACAAACAAACAAACAATACATAAAACAACCACTGTATTGAACGCGCGTTCTCCAAGTAAACTCATGGCAGTTGATTCCGCGCAAACTCAATGCAACTTTGGCACCAAGACTCCATGGCACCGCAAAAATCTGTTAACTCGAGCATGGTAGAAATTGCCCCCAACCCCCCCCCCCCCCTTCCCAACTATTATTTACGATACGTTTGTCGTCTCTGAGAATCAAGCAAAACCTTTTTTTGTTTGTTTGTTTGTTTTTTTTGTTTTTGGGCACTTACTTTCCAACTTTTCCTGGAATGGGTCACGCTTCGAGGTTTTAAATAAACTCAACCTAGGAAAACATGACGCTAAAAAATGCATTTCAAATCTTCTTTTAGATCGCAGAAAAGGAAGACGAACTGAATGCTTACATCTCGACTTCGCAATAACTGCTCATCGTCACTGCTCTGATTAGTACTTTGGAATAAGGTCGAAATATTAGCACTGATTTCGTCTTCCTTTTTTGCATCGTCATTATCTGGTGCATTATTTCGGTTTCGGTTTCTAAAGTTTTCGACTGGTAAAGGTTTTTGGCCGCTCAAAAAATATTTCACTAGTCCTCATCAAGGGAGGAATTACTCAAAAAAAGCCAGTTTCTAGATTACAAGTTTGTTCACGTCGTTTTTTTCCCTTGCTTTGCTTTCCTTTCTTCTTTCTTTTTGGCAATCCACTCGTCTTTGGGTATTTGACCGGGCTTATTCGGGCAGTACTTCTCTCCATAATACTGGGAATGGCCTGTTGTTTTGTTTTGAAGCTGACCACAACTCCTGCACGTGTAGTCCATCCGCACTGCTGCCTTCTCTGAGGCTGACCCTTCCACTGCTTTGCCCTGGTTACCCTCCAACTGCTTTCGTCTGCGTCGCCATAACGTTGTCTTTGACACATATTTGCCTGTTGTAGGAGACATCGATAGGTGTGTCCATTTAGGAGAGGCTAACTTAACATGACGCGATTTTGTTTTTCTTTTACTACAGTGTAAACTTGTACTGGTAACTTACCATCATCAGCATCACTAACAATGCCTTGTGAAGTTGAAGGCTGGTTCGCTGCGATGGGGTCCACAGCTACGCTCTTGCTAGGCAAGTCAGGTAAGGCCAGTTCTTTGTGTTGGGGTCTTAAGGGACTGTTGGGTCGATCTTCAGCGGGCGGCAAGTCCTCAGTGCTAGTCAAGGGGGGATCTGCCATTCTTAACCCCTGCGTCAGCAGTTTGACCTCACTCTTTCTAACCCGGTCCTTGAACCTGCAATCAAAACAGAGCAATACACGTTTGGGGTCAACACTATTTGCAGCTGAAGTCGAACGTTTTCTTTCCCGGTTTGAAGGAGGGAGGGAGGGTAGGGTACCTGGGAGGAGAGGTAGGAGCCGTAAAAGAGTCGCAAAAGGATCTGAACAATTCACAGCTAATTGAGAAAACGCCGAAAGTTTGTTGTTGTTGTTGTTTTTTGTTTTTCATAAACGTCCAGTCCTATCTGGATAAGGCAAACACAGGTCCGGCAAAAAAAATGAACAAATGGAAATTGACAGATAAATATATAACAACAACAACAACAGTTGTGCTGGTTACTACTTACCACTTAGATAGGGTTGTCTCATTGATGGCGAAGAGCTGCAAAGGAACTTGGTCACAAAGAGGGCTGTCCAGAACTGCTTGTCTTATCGAGTTGTACCTCTGAAGAACGACTTTCCACTTGGAAAGGTGCGGGTCTCCGGGGCCCGAGCTCCTTTTGTCTGTGCACTGGTTGCAGAGATGGATGCAGATGGCTTCGACCACCCTGCCTCGGGAAGGTTCCAGAGCAGGCTCCCCAGCAGTGACAAAACATCTGACAGGCACAAACACAACACAATGACTTTTGTTTTTCCTTGTGATTATAAAAGAGGTGGGAAAAAGTTAAGAAGGACAAAAAAAAAAAAAAAAAAAAAAAAAAGGAAAGGGAAAAGACAAGAGAGAGGAAACCACCCACAGTAAAAGAATGTTGCATGTTGCATGCCCTCCCTTACACCAAACGCGTCCTTTGCTAAGTGTACTCAAAATTCAAGTACATGTTATTAAATTGGCTTCTGAGGATGACTTTCTTGTCACTTTATCCAGGGCAAGTGTGCATTGATCAGTGCAGCCAGCATTACTTAATCAAGAGAGAGATTCCCATGGTTAACAAGACGTAACATGGTTTTCATTCCCCTAGGAAGCAGTGAGTCCGAAAGTAAGCACCCAAGAAAACCGAACCACACAAAACAAAAACAATAGCAAGAACAAATTACCTAGCCAGGGCTTCAATGCCAATGTGAGCAGATCTGTTTTTCGTCTGTTTAAATCTGCCTTTGGCTTTCTTGTAGCGTGGCGGAAATTTAAGGGGCCTTCGGTCGAATTCCTCCAGATCATCATACAGTTGTTTGATCTTGTCAATCTGAGCGTCCGTGACATACGATGTGACAGTGAGAAGCACCTCTGCCAACTTGTTAACCTTGTCCCAGCCGGGAAGCCCTGCTGCATCGGCTGCCACACTCTCATCATCCTACAAACGTAATACACCTTTGATTAACTTCTCTTAGAAAAACCTTGCGCAAGCACTTGAAAATCAACTGCTAGGGCAAGAAAAGAACACTAAGTTTTAGAAACGAGACTTGCTTATGCCCATCAGTCGTCTAGAATGTCGGCTTTTAGGTCAAATGTCCTTTTCACATGGATAACTTTCAAAGAAAGAACACGTTCATTGCACGTTGTTGGTGAAACTGTATGTCACTTGCAAGGCTCCCAGATTTTTTGTTGTTGTTTGTTTGTTTCTTTGCTGTAATTTTGAGATCATTTTTACAATGTCATTTTGAAATAACCTTCACAAGAGTGTGCATTACTTGGATTGACTAATTTCATTATTTTATCATGCACTGCATGAATATATGCCTACCTCCCATGAAATGTCATCATCTGCCATCTCATCTGGCAAGGCCAGCGTGATGTCCTCGAAAGCCGGCGGGTCGTGCGTTTCTGTTGCCTCGGTCTCGAAGTCTTCGAAGGCTCGGTCGATCTCTGCTTCCAGGTCACTGATTGGAGCTTCACCAGTCTGGGCGTGAAGATAGTCCACCCCAATGCGCTCACCTGTGTATGCACCAGGAAGGGTGAAGTTTGGCAGAAGTTCATTCTGAAGCACACACCTGGAAAGACTGTTCAACTGGTGTTTTAGGGACACATCGAAACTGTACAGTTGGGTTGGATTTGTGTCGTCAACTGCTGCGGCTGCTCGTTCTGCGTTCCATCTTGTAACGCCCTCAAGTAGGTACGCCTGGAAGGCCACTGGATTGGCTGCAGTGCCTGAAGTTTAGAATAACAACACAGAAAACATCAATCATAAATGGGACAAGTGAACATTGCTGGGGTTTAAACCTCTCCCTTTCATTTGACCTCCTAATCCTTCATTCCCATCAGCTCTCAAAGCGCTTGAACGCTCTTTAACTCTACTGGGCTCTTGTTCTCGTTTGGCTCGGTCTTGAGAATGAAACGATACCTTCCCCCGGACTTAATACACTTTTGTATATTACTTACCGGGGATACATCGGGCCAGGTGCAAGTGGAAACACTCTAAGGAAGATGACCCTCGCGCACATCTCAACACAGGCAACTTGACCCCACCCTTCATAACGTGCCCTGTGACGGTGTACAGGCGAACGCCCGGTGGGTCCTGAATACAGGCCAAGTGTTTCCTCTGCTCTGGCCATATGGTTGACATCATGTCTTCTCTGAATAGGGGAACACCCAGGGAGTCCGTTGCCTCCGACAACTCTTCCAGAAGAGCTTCGACTAACTGAATAGTCTTCTCTCCTCTCGTCTGGCGTCTGCAGTGCCTCGCCATTTCGTGTTTGGTGACAGCTTTCCTCACAGCATCCTCAGACGGACTGGAAACTCCCTCCCTTTTCATCTGCTCCTTCGTGGCGCTATAAAGCCGCTCTAAATCATCTTTGTCCCATTCGAAAATGCACTTGGCAAGGCTTTCCATAAAAACACCATACAGCGGATGGCTCTCGCTATGGCAACCAGCTGCAAGGCGCCGCATAAAGTGGTAGATGTCCAGCCGAACAACTAAGGCTGGCCAGCCGGCGAAAAGGGGGTTCAACTTAGACCCACCTTCCTGGGATCCACAGCAATCTCTATCCGTGTACAGAACACGCGGTGCTGGTTCTTTGGCTAAGGAGTACCTCTTGATGAGCCCATCGGCCAATGGTTTAAGGGAAACTGTGCTTTCTGAAGCTGTTAATACGGACAACAGAATCTCACCCCTTTCGTTGCCAACGTTTGTCATCCAACTCGCACTGCCAGCCTCCAGACCTTGCAACTTCTTGGTGACTTTCTTCGTCGAATCTATTTTCAGCACCCTCCCGAACACCGATGTCGCTGCTGCCTTGAGTAAATCAAGGCGACAGTATACGTCACGGACATAGCACGCGAGGAACCACTTTGGGCTGGGGATATTCTTCATGGGACTCACCGTCTGGAACGCGTAGTCGTCCGGTACAATTCGATGCGGTACAGGGGCATTCTTCTGGCGCTGACAACTACTCAAATAGGCAATGGACCTCCGCATCCATTCCTCACTATGCAACTCTGAGATTTTTTTCTGGACCAAGGTCGAGCTGTTGCCCAGTGACCGAGCACGTAGCAAGGAAATCACCGATACATCACAGGCATACTTATAAGTAGGCACCACTGGGAAAAGCACCTGTATCTCATGTGAAAGCTGTTGAATTACCCTCCGATCCCAAGCAATAAAAGTTCCTTTGCATCCACCGCAGTAGTGGTACTCAGCTGCCAGGTAATAGAAATCTTTAACATCGAGAACTAGCCTCACTCTTGTGTACAGCCCCTTAGACTGTAGCCATCTCTTTGGATCGGTACATCTAGGACAGTTAATACGTGCACCCCACATCCGCTTTGGCATCCACAGGAAAAGACGCCTCAGGAAAAAATCATCTGGACAGGGAAGTGAACTTGAGTCAGGACGTGGCGGGGGTGGAGGATGCCACCAGTTAGTCAGTTGGTCTGTCAGAGTTCCATTTGCATTACCAAACAGGGCTCGGCCAATCCAACAGCGATCTCGCAACCCCATGTTCTTTCGCCACTCCCCAGGAAGGCGGCTGGCATAATCAACTAAGGACTGTCGAATGAAACAAACAGCATTATTATGGACAAGGACGCGATGACGGGGAAATGACTAGATTACACTGTCTCATTTCTGTGTACCTAAAGGCAGATCACGAAGCATTCACAAAGCAACATGACAATGTTTATGAAATAGAGTGGATGAAGGAATTTGTGCTTTGAAATTCAACTTGCTTTCCCATTGGTGCCTAGTAAGTTAACGGCATGTTCATGACTCTAAACTTTCTCCACATTGTTATGTTAGTTCCCATTTAGTTTTTAGTTGCTGCATGCATGCTATGTTTGACAGCCTCAGGTTATGAAAGCCAAACTGAATACACATTTTTGTCTGTTAAATATGTGAAAAGAAGTCTCACCAAAAGATTGCCAGCTGTTGGTGGCTGGGTAGAACCAGATTGTGACGGTTTGTTTGCCGGGGCACTGGCGTTCACCTGCAAGTAACAATAATAACAATTAAATTCACTTTATTTTGTGGGGCAGCAAGTGCGTGGCTGGCAATACCTCCGCGGAGTAAGAAAGTTCAAAATAGGTCAAGTGCATGGTTTTCAGTGAGGGCCATTCACAGAGCTGAATGGCCCGACTGCAAACATGATTTTGTTCTGGCTTCGTCAAAGACCATCTTGAAGAAAAGTTTCTCTCATAAGAAAGACGTAAACTCTTTGCCCACCTTGGAAAATCAACTGCCCCCCCCTCCCCCCCAACCCGCTCCAAGCCTTAATGAAATCCCCGTACAAGTGAGGCGACAAAACCCATGACTTTTTTCAAATTCAGAAAACTACAGTCAATTTACTCAGAGCCATAACAGCAAACTTCATTAGCTTAATTACCCGTTGAGCCGGTGCGCAAGACTGTAATAATTCCTCCGTTCTTCTCTCAGGACCGGATTCTGAGACAGAAATTGTAGCCAAGGTGTTTTTGCTCTGCTGCGCAGTTCTTGTGGCCTGCCTTTGTGCCTGAGAAGATGTCAAAAGAAATACCTGATGTGTTATTTGTCTTATTAGGAGAAAGTTGTCCACTGACCTGACCAGAAATGATACAGGGGATGGCACATGACGAAAACACTACACATAGAAGCCTTAAGTGTCTGGAGCACCGAATGGTTGTCAGCTATTGGCAGTAGCCAATAGCTGAGTAGACCCTGTTTGTGACCTTGGAGAGGTAACTTGCAGTGGCAGTGGTGTCCACCAGCAAATAACAAAACTTATCCATTAAGATAATTCTAACTTAACTTTGTGCCACAGTAAACAAATTTAGCCGCCAATAACTAATCTTGGTAGTGCTTGGTAGTGCATGAGAATGTGATAGTTCCTCCTTGCTTCTCTGAGAACTGGATTTTGAAGCAGGAATCACAGCCGAGGAGGTTGTGCTCTGCGCTGCAGTTCTCTTGTCCCGCTTTTGTCGCTGAACAGATGCAAACAAATGTTTAGTGTGTTATTTTATTCCTTAGGGGCACTTTGTGCAGTGACCTAAACATACATGATACAGGAGGATGGCACTTAAAATATGTGCACAGAAGCCCTAAGTGTCTCACCGAAAGGTTTTCAGCTGTTGGCAGGTGAGTAGACCCCATTTGTGACCTTGGAGAGGTAACTTGCAGTGGCAATGGTGGTTTGTTTGCCAGGGCACTGGTGTCCACCAGCAAATAACAAAACTTATCCATTAGAATAATTCTTACTTAACTTTGTGTTTGTGCCACAGTGAACAAATTTAGCCGCCAATAACACTTACTAATCTTTAAAAAGCATGGTCAATTTACTCAGAGCCATGATAGTAAACTACGGTAGCTTATTTACCTGTTGAGGTAGTGCATGAGAGTGTGATAGTTCCTCCTTGCTTCTCTGAGAAGTGGATTTTGAAGCAGGAATCACAGCCGAGGAGGCTGTGCTCTGCGCTGCAGTTCTCTTGTCCCGCTTTTGTCGCTGAACAGACGCGAAAAAATGTTTAGTGTGTTATTTCATTCCTTAGGAACACTTTGTGCAGTGACCTAAACATACATGATACAGGAGGATGGCACTTGAAATATATGCACAGAAGCCCTAAGTGTCTCACCGAAAGGTTTTCAGCTGTTGGCAGGTGAGTAGACCCCATTTGTGACCTTGGAGAGGTAACTTGCAGTGGCAATGGTGGTTTGTTTGCCAGGGCACTGGTGTCCACCAGCAAATAACAAAACTTATCCATTAAAATAATTCTTACTTAACTTTGTGTTTGTGCCACAGTGAACAAATTTAGCCACCAATAACTAATCTTTATAAAGCATGGTCAATTTACTCAGAGCCATGATAATAAACTATGGTAGCTTATTTACCTGTTGAGGTAGTGCATGAGAGTGTGATAGTTCCTCCTTGCTTCTCTGAGAAGTGGATTTTGAAGCAGGAATCACAGCCGAGGAGGTTGTGCTCTGCGCTACAGTTCTCTTGTCCCGCTTTTGTCCCTGAACAGATGCGAACAAATGTTTAGTGTGTTATTTCATTCCTTAGGAACACTTTGTGCAGTGACCTAAACATACATGATACAGGAGGATGGCACTTGAAATATATGCACAGAAGCCTTAAGTGTCTCACCGAAAGGTTTTCAGCTGTTGGCAGGTGAGTAGACCCCATTTGTGACCTTGGAGAGGTAACTTGCAGTGGCAATGGTGGTTTGTTTGCCAGGGCACTGGTGTCCACCAGCAAATAACAAAACGTATCCATTAAAATAATTTTAACTTAACTTTGTGCCACAGTGAACAAGTTTAGCCGCCAACAACTAATCTTTAAAAAGCATGGTCAATTTACTCAGAGCCATGATGATAGTAAACTACGGTAGCTTATTTACCTGTTGAGGTAGTGCATGAGAGTGTGATAGTTCCTCCTTGCTTCTCTGAGAAGTGGATTTTGAAGCAGGAATCACAGCCGAGGCGGTTGTGCTCTGGGCTGCAGTTCTCTTGTCCTGCTTTTGTCCCTGAACAGATGCAAACAAATGTTTGGTTTTTTATTTCATTCCTTAAGAGTACCCTGTCCAGTGACCTTAACATACATGATACAGGAGGATGGCATTTGAAATATATGCACAAAAGCCTTAAGTGTCTCACCGAAAGAGGCAGGTGAGTAGACCTTGTTTGTGGCTTTGGAGAGGTAACTTGCAGTGGCAATGGTGGTTTGTTTGCCAGGGCACTGGTGTTCACCAGCACATAATAAAACTTATCCATTAAACAAATTATATTGTCACTTTGTGCAATCAGTGAACAAAGTTATCTGGCAATAGATCAAAATGGATCAAGCACAGGCCTTTCATTAAGACTTGTTCACGGGCAAATCGACTGACCGCAAATGTTATTTTGCCAGGCTGCTTCAAAGACCAACTTAAAGAAACTTCTCTTCTCATAAGAGGCAACTAATGGTTACATTTTTATGACTTTGTTGAAATTGAGAAATGCATGGCTGTGACAGTAAACTTGCATAACCTTTAGTTAATTACCTGTTTAGGCAGTGTGTAAGAGTGCTTTAGTTCCTCCTTGGTTCTCTTAGAACTGGATGGCAAGGCTGAGGCATTTGTGCTCTGCTGTGCAGCTCCTGTGGCCTGCCTTTGTCGCTGAAAAAATGTTGGCCAAATATTGAGGTTGACTGAAAATGATACACCAGGATGGCATTTGGGAAAAAAAATGCACCATGTGGAGTCCTTAAAAATTAAGGGGTGTGCATGAAACTCTGTAGCCAACTGAGGCTTTCCATTTTTAGCTGCTACATTTGATTTTAATGGCATTTTGATGGCCTCAGAATAAAAAATAATAATACGTAAAAGTGAATGGGTAAGAAAAGACCCTGCTTATACTAAATGACATGTATTTTTTCCGTTGACCATGCATATAAATGGGTAGAAGACAGTTAATTGTCTCACCGAAAAGTTGTCAGCTGTTGGCAGGGTAGGGCCCCTTTGTGGTCTTGCACAATAGGTACCTTGCGGCAGCAATGGTGGTTTGTCCACCAGTACACTGGTCTCCACCTGCAATGGACAATAATTATCTATCAAACAGTTTCTTGTTTCTTTCTGTTTTCCTTCCTTATTTGGTGCAGCAGTGAATGATAGCCCAACAGAGTAAAGAGTAGGGAAACAGACCAACACGCCACATTCAATCGGCTTAGCTGCAACTGTAAATGAAGAGGGAAATTAAAGAAACCCTTATTTGGTGGTAATTCCTACAAGTCTTATATGGTAAGACAAACATACTCCTAGGACAAAATTAGAAATAATTGAAACTCACCCAAGGACTTATTTTTGCAGAAGTGGACGCCTGATGGAATAAGCGAAGCTGCTGCTCCATAGAAGCTCCAGCAAGAGATGGCATAGGTGCATTAATATCCTGAAAGGTGAATGAAATAAACCATCATAAATGACAGCCCTCAAGGGTCAAGAGAATTAGACCTTACCTAATTCCTTATCATAGAACTGGCAAATGCTTGTGGATTATTCATATCAACAAGTGAATCATAGATAAGAAATTTGTTGACTCACCAAGGTCCTGGCGGTAGTACTCGTGGATTGTGGAGGTCTTTTATTGGTTGGTACTGGCAAGACAGCTGCACTCTGCTGTAGGGATGATGATAGTCTAGTCCTCTTTCTAGCCGGTGCTCTGGTTTTCCCCTAAATAAAATTAAAAAAAGGGTTATTTCCTAGAAAAAAAAAAAGGATGAGTAGATTTGAGTGACTACACCAAACTGTCAAAATCTTGTAATAACCAATTGATGGTGTGATTGGTAACTGGTGAACCACAATGTCAAGATGAAATGCACAACAACTTAAGGATTAACTACTGTGGTTGGGGCTATCTTTACGATAGGAGTGCAAATGGCTTTTTTAGGAAGAGAAGAACATTCTGCAGTGGATAACCATGCAATTAGCCAAGAAGAAGAAAAAATGTAACACTAAAGGATTACATAAAGGCTCACCAAAGGTTCCTCGGGTACCGATGTTTCAACGGCGACACTCTGCTCCAATCCTGAATTGGCAGTAGCGATTACAGCCAAGGAAGGTGTTGTGCTTGTAGCTGATGTTGGTGTTCACCTACAAGGGGAAAGGCACGTCTCACCACCAATAACAAAACAAAAAGGTAAATAATCATTTCCATATTTCTCCCCTAGTATTTAACTACCTCATATCAATTACACAAGAATTGATTTTGTATCAAAATGCAATTCACCATACCTTCTGACACAGGCCACAGGAACAAGACTTAAGTCACGAAGTAAGAAGGATACTATATGGCTAAAACACTTCAACCAGGGTGAGAAATAAAACAAGCCTTGTTCCAATGTCTAAGCAAAGCCTGATGTCTTGGACATCAGTTGCTGCTACCAAATTTCAAGGTTATGGGACACTTCACAAATTGAAACGTGAATACTCTGGAAATCAAATACTGTATGTTTGTACTGTTTCAAAACATTGAATCCGTAGATCAAAATAAAAAAAAGTCATCTAATGGAAAGAGCATTCACAAGCAATAACTCAGACGAGTATAATTTCAATTCAAACATAACAAACAAATCCCTTTAAATTTTTTAGTTTTGTCTTGACTATACCAACCCTGGAGTCTAGAACACTCCACAACTGGAATTAGTAACACTTTGGAAAGCAAGCCATTCTCCAATTCTAAGCCGAGTAAATCGTTCCCTTTAAAACATCACACAAATGTGACAAAGTATAAAGAAATACTGAAAATTCAAATAAAATGAATGAAATCAATAAATTTTTAACTTCCACAAAAAAATACTGTATGTTTTTTTTCTGCTTCAAAACATTGAATCGATAACTCAAAATAAAAAGTCACTTAATGGAAAGAGCATTCACCAAAACATAATTCAGACGAGTATAATTTTTATTCAAACATAACAAACAAATCCCTTTTTAGTTTTGTCCTGACTTTACCAACTCTGGAGTCTAGAACACTCCACAACTGGAATTATCAAAGTTTTGGAAAGCGAGCCATTCGAAAATTCTAAGAGTAAATGCTTCCCGTAAAAACATCACACAAATATGACAAAGCATTGAAAAAGGAATGCAATACTGAAAATTCAAATAAAATAAATGAAATCAATGAATATAACTTTCACTTCCAGGTAAAAAAAAAAACTATATGAACCTCTACTTAAGCACATCTAGCAACTACAAGTGTCACTCTTGAAAAAATTTGGGAGGTGAGGCCCTCTTACCGACACTTTACACGAAGTGACATCAAATGACAACAGACCAGACCACAAACACCGGGGCCTACGTCCCCTACTCTTTTCGAACAGTGCTGTGGGTTCTTTAACGTCCCCTGCTAAGTAAATTGAGAAGGTGCTGGAGACAAGGCCGACGGCTTAACGTCCCCGCCCAAGGACGCGATCATGTGAGTTGTGCCGGACAAATTTCCCCAGTGGGTATAATACGTGCAGAGCATCAAAACCAGATGGGTGTCACATTACAGTGTTTTCAACATGTTTCGATTAAGAGCCACAAGTTTTGAGAGTTAAAGAAAACCATTGGAACTCAGATTGCAGCTTATCGCTTTACTCAAGACATGAACCAGTGACCCTAATCAGAGAATACTTGTCAGGCACAACCAGCATAATCTCACCAGTTATTTCATGACCCTGGTTGGAGGTCCTGGAGGACAATATTGTTAACCACACATAACCATTACTGCAAATTCCGAAAACATAATAGCAGCAGTGGTGTGGAACTGCATAAATGTCCTACTAAGCAGGTATTGCTTTTCAAAAGAAGTCTGAGGAAATTCCCAATACCAGGCCAAACAAAACTATCATATTCCTTTTTTTTTTTGATATGTCTGATATGAAATGTAAAAGGGTGAAAAAGTGTTATTTTATGTGCGCTGGTTTGAAGAAATGACACAAAAAATGCAAAAAGGCAATTTTGCCATTGGTGTGGAAACACGATCATCATAGCTGCAACAAACCACAAAACTGTTCAGACATTCTAGTTAATGGGTTACCTTGTTGACTTGAGAAGACAAATAAGTGCAGTCATAACACCACCCCCACCCTCCACAATCAATGTCATTATTTCAAAACTCCAGCTGATCCAGCAATTTATGCAACGTTGATAAGGGGGATAGGGGGTGTGAATTTAGAAAATCTCAAGTGTATGTTCTGTCACAAATGCCTTGCATTTTTTGTAAATGGTGTGGGTGTGCATGCAGCATTTCATCCATGAAACTCAAAGTCATTCCCGAAGGTTTCTGATCCGTAAACAGAGGGCTATTTTGGTGCAAGAGGGACACTCCTCTGACTTTAAATTTCCTAGTGATATTTGACCACTAGAAATCATACTCAAAACAAGTAATTGTAACAAACAGATGTCTGTACGTGACGAGATTGAGGTGCGTTTTTCTTATCCAGTGGTATCCCACTTGCACCAAGGACTTCAGTTCTACGGCGTTTTCATCAAACTTGCACTAGCCGAGATCAGTTTTGAAGAAATTTAATTGGAAACAGCGTTACCCCGCCCTTCCCCCTCCCTCCCCCCCCCCGGTTGTGTTTTAGCCGTATAGCAGTCACGACGCGACCATGTCCCTCTGTTGTACAGGTTTTCTGAAAACATCAAATAAAATTGTCATTCTTTATGGTCTACTCCATATTACAGCACTCAAGAAACTGAATGGGTCCCTATTACTCGCAATCACGGACAAAATGCAATCAACTTCCGAAATGAAAATAGCTCCTACCTTAGTGGTCTGCGAGGAATGAGTTGAGGACGAGTTCGCTGCCATCTCGGCCGGTGACACTGGAAAAGATCACAGAAACCATCGTAAAAAATGCGATCCTTGAGGTAAATTAAATTTATGTTCCATCAAATATGATAATTAATTTCACACATCTAAAGAAATGCAGTGATAGTAAAGGGGGCCTCATGGTTTGGTGAAACGTCCGCACTCGCGCCTAAGCTAGTAAACTATGCACATCTCGGCCTCGATCCTCGCAAAACAGTACAGCTGAATTAGTTAGAATCGCTTTTCTGCTTAGATCTGCAGTTGAGAGATCTGGAGTGTCCTTGATTTCGTTCAAATTTGCCGCCAGCTGTTTGTAGTGTTTATAGAAATCAACATGGCGGAAACACAATTTTAAAATTATTGACAGAAGAGAGGGACCTGGTTAGGAGTTTCGCAATGTTTGATATCCGGTTCCGGGTAACCTGCGATCAGGCTCTATTTTCGTTTCGCTCGGTGAAACATTCAGGCGGGACGGGCGAAACGAAAAATAGAGCCTGATACAATCCTTCTACGGAACGTCTTCCGCCCACTTTTTTGATTGATTGACATTCAACAAAACAGCCAATCAAAATTTCTTCCGCTTGCACGATCCTCGGTATGCAAATTTCCCATAAAGGCAATTCGCAAAAAGCGGTCACGCAAATGTCGGCAAAATAAGAAAATCATAGGCTACGATATATCTTCTAGGCAGAAGCACTCAAATTTCCCCAGTTGCTAACTTGAAGGTTCCGGTATTGTACATGGTTGCTCTGTCTGAGCTGAAACTGAATGAAAATTCAAAACACGACGAGGTTGTCATGTACCAAAATATGCTGCATACTTGAATCTTTTCCCATTTCAGGTGGTATCAGGAAATATTCTCTTCGCATTTGTCACCGATTTTCTGCGTAAAAAAACCTTGGGCAATTAAGAGAAGTACCTTCAGTTTCATTCTTTAGAATAAAGATATAAATAAAACCGTTTATAAACAAAGGAGTATTTTGTAATTTAATTTAGTTCCAGAAGTGATAAATATTTGAGATTAACAGCGAATTTTATCTCTAAACAGCAGCGAATTTTAAAACGAAGAACATATATTATAAAAGTAGTCAGATCCTTTGATGTCGATGTCAGAGATCAATAAAACGACATATGTGTTAAACAATGAATGAATATAAACTGAAATTGTTATTGCGACTTGATTGCGGCTCTCGCCAAACATCATTTTACCGTTAAGTTTACCGAACTATCGGTTGACTTGCTGATCATTCTTGGCGAAAGATACTTGTTCGTCTGCTGTTCGTTTTGTTTCGTAAAACGCGGAAACAACCACTACTCTGTTCATGTTATCAATACTAGCTGAAAGCCGTCAAATGAAAATTCCGAGACGCGATGCGATAAAACGGAATACAAACTTCACTGTAGCTGTACTTCTCTGCTCCAGGTGAGAGACAGCTTGCGTCAAACCGAACGCCCTTCTCAGGAGAGAAAGAAATGGTGACAATTCTCCTAGAACGAAGGGAATTTATTAGAACAACAGATTTTACTTCGGCAGACTTGTTCCTTGGTTGTTCCTCGGCGATGGGGGTCGGATCGAAATTGTGAGCGAGTCTCGCAGACAATTTACTTCCGTTGACAGCTCTATTGTTAGAGGGCCAATCAGATTGCGAGTTCCCGCGGCCAAAATTTGGCCGCCGACACGAACTCCTGTGAGAGATTGTATCAGGCCCTATTTTAGCGAGCGACCAACAAGAGAATATGAGGCCGATGCTAAAATTCGGCCTGATCGCAGGTTAGTTCCGGGCGTTTTTCTTTTTTTCCACGTGGCGTAAGCTTGTAGTATGCCTGTATAATTCCCAGTTAACACAATAGCACTTCTGCCGTTTGCATCCGCAAACATTATGTCGGCGCAATAGATAGGCAAATGTCGAGCAGAATTTTCAGCATAGACAAGGGAGAAAATAGTGCATATCACGGTAAAGACAAACATGCAGAAAAAAACGGAAAACGACGGCGAGAAATGAAAAATAATATCACAGTTACTGATAGAGGTGAAAGCAAGAGAAGTCCACCAATGTGACAAGCACCAGATCATGCAATAATGGGCGGAAAATACACTAATTTCACCGAAAGCGCTCAAGGTTGCTCTAACTGATTAAAGAGGAGGTAAAACAAGAAACGATTTTAGCAAATTTTGGCTAATCAGAGCTAATGAAGTATCTATTTTGCCGGGCATAATTCCACCATAAAATCTGTATAAAAGCTGCCGATTTTAAACATAACTGATTAACAATTTTTGTCAGCACGGTCGGAACACATATTCAGCCAGTTTACGAGCAGAATTTATCGAAGCCTTGCGCCGTGGAAACTCAAGACTACGAAGATAAGGTTGCTTCTGGCAAAAGTGGACACTCTTTTTTCCCCTCTCTCGGAAAGCACTATAATAACTCAGTTTTTCAGTACAAATGCCCATCTGGCTCAAGAACCTCACTGCTCAAGTACAGTGGAAATGTAGTTACCTCAAGCGATGACTTTGAATGTCGTGGATCAGCAGCATGCACCCAGCAGTATGATCATCATTTCCAACCGGCCAAGGGGCCGCCGCCTTTTTATAGAGCTCTCCAGGATACATAAAAGCAAGTGGAAAACAATGTGTCTCCTCCGAGAATTCAAAAGTCTTAACGAAGCCTTCAAGAGTTTAAGACGGATTCCGCTCAACGTTCGAGCAATAAGTGCAAAAAATATTTACCAAAAAACTACTCATAGCACGGTAACATTTTAAATGCTATTTGGTCCATCTCACTCTAGTTCACTTGCCCAAGTGACCCCGCGATGAAATTCTCAAGCATTCTCAAGAAAATTAATTTCAAATCTCGTAAAAGTATGCTAAAAACGGGCGCCATTTTGTTTTGAACTGACATGAACCGTCTTTTTAATTGAAATATGGATAACTTCAAATCCAATTTTCTCTCGCGGGGTCAGCTTGGGAGCAAAAGTAACGATAAGTTCTTCTTATCTGTTCTCAAAACTTGACAGTGCTGGAAGTATTTTTATGGTAACTTAATTTTTGCACTTACTGCTCGAACGTTGAGCGGAAATCGTCTTAAAAGTCTTAACGAAGCAAACAAAAACAAGCCTTGAATGCGCTAATACGACGGTCAAATAAAAAACTTTCGCCATTGTGTCTTCTTGTTTGCCACACCCAGAAAAAAATTTCAAAATCCCAATTTTCCAAAATTCCAAATTACCGCTGTAATATCGATGCCGACAAACAAGCCGACGACGATAGGAAATTTACACCATTGACCCCTTTAAGTCTTTTGAGAATTCCCAAGTCTCAGATGACGCTGCAAGAGCCAGCCTCCTCACGGACACGCCCGAGTTCCATCGTATTCATGTCTGGTTGAAAAAGTAAACTCAACAAATCGTTCTGAAACTTTTATTTCTTTCCTTCTCTTTTCTGTATAAATAATAGACCAGCTAAAGGAACCCTCAAGAAGTATAGTCAGTTTAGCTCAGAATACACCTTGAGCGGTACTTTTGACTGCAAGCTTTGCTATTCAATTTGCTATTGTACTATACATTTTTAGCTGTCATCTTACTTGTTATATTAACACTGTTGTAACCTCATCCCACGAGAATCATTGAGCATCTTATAATCCTTACTTCTTGCAGAGAATTATTTAACATTTCCAGACTTTTACCTCGGTAGTTATGACTTGTTTTGTAATGAACAAGCCGACGACGATAGGAAATTTACACCATTAACTCTTTTAAGTCTTTTGAGAATTCCCAAGTCTCAGATGACGCTTCAAGAGCCAACCTCCTTAAGGACACGCTCGGGTTCCATCGTATTCATGTCTGGTTGAAAAAGTAAACTCAACAAATCGTTCTGAAACTTATATTTCTTTCCTTCTCTTTTCTGTATAAACAATGGACCAGCTAAAGTAACCCTGCAGAAGTATAGTCGGTTTAGCTAAGAATACACCTTGAGCGGTACTTTTGACTGCAAACTTTGCTATTCAATTTGCTATTGTACTATACATTTTTAGTTGTCGTCTTACTTTATAATTTAACACTGTTGTAACCTCACCCCTCGAGAATTATTGAGCATCTTATAATCCTTACCCCTTGCAGAGAATTATATAACATTTTGAGACTTTTACGTCAGTTGTTATGAGTTGTTTTGTAATGAGTGTACATCCTTTTTAATAATTTTAATTATAGTTACAACAAACTTCACTTACAACACTTACACTACTACTACTACATACAGTTACAATACTATGGACATTTCAAACGTTACACTGATACCCAATATATTAAAAGCTAAACTTAAAAGAGTGCTAAATACAAACTGTTTTTCACAACTCACTACTACAGGAAGTTTACCTGTACTTTACGTTCGTGGTTGGACCGTGCTTCTAGCTGGTAAACAGAACTAAGTTAATTTTAAAAGATTTTAAAGAATGGATAGGTGCATTTTTGCGACATTCATAAATGTGTTGCTTTGCTAAAATTAAAATACGATTAAGAAGTAGAAAGTCTTCTTTCCTTTGCCAAATTCCAAAAAGTATATCGTGTTTGAAAGTTCCTCTAGACTTATATTCAATGCATTGCACCAACTAATAAGGTCCAACCAGAAAATCCTTAGTAAAAGAACAAGTTATAAATAAATGCTCAAGGGGTTCGCTCTCTCGTTCACAGAATGTACATAAAAGTGACGTTGCCAAACCTATTTTATGAAGAAATGAGTTTGTAGTTAAATATCTGTTTAAGATTTTGTATTGAAATTCTCTAGATTTAGTGTCCACGAGAACCCTAAAAGGCAATTTATAGATACCGTGCCAATCTAAACATGCATCAGAGTACTGTTCCTCCAATTTCGCTTACGCCGTTGGATTAGTTTCGTATCTTGATCGAATTTCCGATTAGATATTTTTTGAAGAGGCTTTGTCGATCTGCACAACCTGGTTTTTAAGACAAAGTGTTATGACTGTACCTGTACTGTTTGTACTTAACATCCTTCTCACACTGATGATGGGTACCGATGTATGTGAAACATGTTTATAAGACTCTGCAATATTTTCGTTTCCATAAAATGTCTGTGGGTTCGTGTACACTTGGACGATTACACATGATGTAAAAAAATTTAGCTTATCGGTAACAAATGTGGGCAACAGGTATATTTGCAGAAAGCGAAAGAAGGGGCGTCACCAATTTAGGTGCAAGCTAAAGAGACTAAGTGTCATAATATACTGACAAGAAGATATTGCGGTTTTCTGCTGTTTGATTTCTTTCTTGTGGGGTTGCCGGATATTCTAAATACAGTTGGCGGCAAGTCCGCAACAGGACCTGCGAAACACTACATGTTTGATCACAGGAAACCAATACTGCAGATTGTCCTTTGAAGGGCAATAGTTGGTCGTAGGCACTTTAACCGGTATTCATTTCTTGCAATTGTGGTAAATGCACCGTGACCAAAATGCAAGTGCTTTATTTTGACCAGAAACGCTCATCTCACATTTCCAAATTGTCTCCCGTTTATCACTGGTCACATGTCAACCGGAAAAACTGTCTTGTCCACTGTAGCTAGCAATGCAAAAAAATGTATCCTGCCGCGCCTGCGCCTACTTCGATCTTATATGGAGAAGATTGTGCCGCACCCCTCGAGCAGGGGCTATGCTAATCTTCTCTGTATCGTTCCAATTTTAGTATATGTGCCGCCGAAGCTAGCACGTTTATGATGTAGATCAAACGTTCTATATATTAAACACAGCTTGAAATTGTTTTTTCCCTGTGGGACAAGTTCAGACTTGCCCGCGGCGCTCATTAATTACACATACATAAACGCATGCGTACACATAGAAAGAACACGACTACAATCATCCCTCGACTATAAACTAAACATTTGGATAACTATCTAGACATAAAAGTTGCTTTTTCGTTGAGTTAAACAAGTTTATATTGGTATTGCATATGAGTAAATATTTTGAAAGCGACCTTGAACTGGCTTAGGGATTATGCAAATTCGTGTTGAAAACTTGAGTGGATATGACAAAGGGTTCAACATTTCATCGACGTTCTGACAACAGTGAGTATGTGTGTGTCCATAATGTGTTTTTGAACTTAAATATCGATGTAGTAGGATAGGTGACGAGAAAAAATATGGGTTTTATTTGGTTTTAGTCAAAATCATTATCGAAAACCGTTATGTTTCGCACGCGCACGTGGTGCGTTAAAAAAAGCTATTGTCTGTTTTCACTTGATGCGTGTGAATATGATTACATGCACACGTAGCTTGGTACTCTTTTAAACCTTTCTGTAGCCTTTTATTTATTAATTCGACTTCAAATGATCCGTTCACTTACATTGTCTGTGTGACCCAGGAGTAAAGGTATCCTATTCGAAATATCAACAATGTTCAAAGTTTGATTTTGCCCGGATTTCAATTGAAGTAGTTTGGTTTTTATGGTAATTAGTGTGAATCGAAAGCACTTTCTTGCTTCCGGCAAACTGACTTTAGAAGACATGTGCGTTAAGCCTTCGCAATTATTCCGAAATATTTGGCATTGTACTGCGTTCCCAGAAATCCCAGAAAGTTTTACCCTTCACTAAGATTGCTATATTTCTTTGAAGTTCCTTTTTCCATGATGACACTTGTACAAACAGAAGACCTATTTTGCAAAATTGCTCTTTCGAGCTATAGTCTACGACATTTCAAGATTCTCTGTCCTCGTCGATCCTTTTCCAAGCATCTCAGTAGTCTGACCCGTCTGTATTCTCGACGATTTTTAGATTTTTCTTTTCATTTTCAACGCCACGTTTAGGGATCGAGCTACATTTTCTTCCCCAGTTCTTTACCAACGCATATTCGCTTTTCTACCCTGCAAGCACTGCAAATGTGTTCATCAAATAAAGTTGATGATGATGAAGATTGATGATGATGAAGCAGAGCTTTCTTGTCGCCCTCTGTCCTGGCGGGCGACCAAGAAATCTCTGCTTGCAGGGTGTCGCTTTTCATAACATGTATTCGAAAAGACGGTTATCTTCACTTCCTTAAAAACCCTCGAAAACGTTTTGATGACGTCGCTGCAAGATTCAGCGTCGTTATTTCCAGCGGAGTTACTCACAGAGCGTGCGCTAAGAAAGTCAGAGCCAAATTCCCACAATGGCCGCTGTATCTACCTTTTATCTTAATTCAGTTTTTGTCGCAGTGGTCCACTTTTCCTGAACTTTGCGTGATTAAACCAAATAAAGCTAAACGTGTTGCTTATTTTCGTCTAGGGTCATGTTTACAAAGGTACGCCAATGCCCTTGTCTATGTTGGAACATGTTCTTCTTGGATGGATACCCAGAAATATTATACCGTTAATCTTTGTCATGCGAGCATGTCACTGTTTGTTTAGGTGGTGATCTTTCATGGTTTACAGGCAACTTGACGCTATAATAAACTACTGACCATCCCTCTTTTCTAAGTGTAGAGACGCAAGAAGAGAACACGCGAGTGCGCGTTCAAATCGCCTTTAGCGTGGAAACTCGATGCGCGCAGCGTTTCCATATTCGGATGACACGCAAAAATGAAACCAATGTGTATGGAACTTCATCCGTGAAATAAGGTTGCCGATAGCTGGCAAATCTAGACTACGAGCTATCCCATCTTCTGGGTGATAGTATATCGATTACGGGCTTTCTTCATTACAGTCGAGATTACGCGCAGTTACGTGTGCCAGGCAATTTCTGGATTTGCCTTCCGCCTGCTTTGCACTGCTTTTGTCTCGCTTCCAGCTCTACCAAACCGGACCGAAGAAGAAGAGCCTTGTAGTCTATCGCAATTCGAAGGCTATTTCGGCTTGTTTCCTTCCGAAAGAACTAGACTCCTCTAAACTAAACATATTTTCCCTTGGTTTATCCTACCACAATCTTGTTCTCTAAAAGTTAGAACAACCGCGCACTCCGATTGGCTGCCGATGTTCTAAAATGTTCTAAAATTGAACCGACGTAATGTTTTAAAATTACTTTAATGTTAGAACAATTTTAGAACACGACGAACCAATCAGATTGCTGCATTACAGCCCGGTGGCGTTACGACACAAATAGCCAACCGCAACCTGAGGTTAGACCACAGATAACCGATTGCTCACGTGACTGTCTTCAGTGTTTCTCTAAATAGGCAAACAGAACGTTTTTGTCGTGCCTAAAGCAAATCGCGATGAAAATGAACTCAAATTTCAAGTACCAATGACAACGACAAAATGTTTTCTTGACAAACTTTTCTTATTTGCCATCCTACCTAATGAGCTTTTGCTCCCAGGGGGGAGGGGGGATGGGGTACTCTCCATAGTGGGCTATACGGGGAGGCTCCCCCCGAAAGTGGTGAATTTTTCAAGTTCGCAGTATATAAAAGGGTTGGGAAAATTGCCATTTTAGTATACGAAAGGGTCACAAAATCAGCTGCAAAGTGGAAGAAATGGTGGCTAAAGCGAAGTGTATCAAAGGGAGTGGCGTTTTGGCAGAAATGACGACGCAACTGAATAAGAACGACTAAAAACGAGGGAAAACGTGGCGATTCCAGGAAATTCTGTCATCCTTGAGGTACTCAGGTATACAGGTATATTAAGGACTGGGTCATTCGAGGTACATTCAAAAATGAAGGGTGGTAGTCTATCTCAGTAAGTATGCAACCTATTGACACGAAATTAAGCAAAAAGATAAAACTTGTTCCGAGGGCTCTTTTTGATAAACAGCTGTCACAATAGGGATCACGTGACTAATTAAGGTATTGAATTTCGATATTATTCTTTAGGCGAGATGCAGGAGAACTTATGCAAACCTAACTTACAAAATGACGTCTTAATAGTTTTCCTTGCATTAAGTTCTACACGAAATTAACTGGAAGGCGTGTCCAGGTCACGTGGTCATTGAAATGTCATGATTTTGCTGGGTAAGGAGACCACCTTTCCAGTTACATTTGGAAAGTACCTCATAAAGGTAGAAACGCAATCACTGGAAATCCCAGGTAAACGTATTTTTTCCTAGTGTGCAGAAGCCCTAAAGAACAAAACCGGAAGTAAAACCTTAATTGGTCACGCAATGTGTTGCCATGGAAATGTCAATGTCAAAAATAATATATCAACAGGATAAAGGCCATGGCCAAGTCTCATACTTATCACATGTTTCCTTTTGAAGATAGACCACCCCCATTACTTTCTGGATCAGATACTTGCAGACCCAGTCCTTAATATACCCGAGTATAAGAAAGGGGTGCAATTTTCTCTAGGTATATGAAAGGGGTGCCATTGTGGTAAAAGTTAGTATATTAAAGGGGTAAGGGTTTGAACCTCCAGGCGGAGCCTCCCCTTACAAAACTTTATTGTGTAGTCCCCCCCCCCCTCCGGGCTTTTGCTACATGTGCTCAGTAGCATGTGTTCAGACAATAACATGCAATCGCACGATTGAATTTCAAGTTCTTCCGTTCCCGCCTTAAAAAGGTCATAACTCGCTTACGCCCTGCCGATTAATTTTCCCCTTTCAGAAAGACTGCTCTTTTACATTTCTTACTAAGTCAAAAAGACTCCTTGTCCCCAAATTAAAGGGGTTTTTTTTTCTCACTAAATCAAAACGACTACTTTATCCTAAGCATAGATTTACTAAGCCAAAACGCTACTCCACAAAGGCTTTATTTTTCTAAGTACAAAAGACTCCCACCCCGCCGCTTCTCCAGAAGATTTCGAGGATTACCGTCAATATTGTTAACTAGGAAAAAGGATATAATTTAAGAAAGAAATATAAGAGCGATAAAATTTTGTACACCATCCATCCGGTTATTCCGCAGATAATCTATCAATTTCTCACGTGACTGTCTTCAGTGTTTTACCCTTTGTTTCCCTCAACCGGGCCTTCAACAGGCTTACAGAACGTTCTTTTGTCGTGCGTAAAGCAAATTGCGATGAAAATGAACTCAAATTTCAAGTACCAATGACAAAAAAGGACTCGCGTTTGACACGAGATAATTTTTCCTTATTTCCAATCCTCCCGATTGAGCTTTGGCTACAGGTGCTCCGGAGTATGTGTTCAAACAATCACATGCGGTCGCACGATTGAATTTCAAGTTCTTCCGTTCCCGCCTTAAAAGGGTCACAACTTGCTAACGCCCTGCCGAGTAATTTTCCGCTTTCAGAAAGGCTGCTGTTTTACATTTCTTTACTAAGGAAAAAAGACTCCTCGTCCCAAAAGGGTTTTTTCCTCACTAACTCAAAACGACCACTTTATTTTAAGCTTTCATTTGCTAAGTTAAACATAGGCACGCATTGCGTGCTTGACCTATGTTGAAATGACAAGTCTTATCCTCGCTTATTTGCGATTTTTAAGACACACTCTGAGGACAAAACAACACGCGATTATTCTTGCAAATACTTCCCCCCTCCACTATAGCACCTGAGTGCATAAAGCCCAGTTCAGACGCCGCGCCTCCCATGTGTCGTACCAAGTAGTACTTAGTTTTTTGGCAGTTGTACGGTGTCCAAATGAGTTTTTTCGACAGATTTCAATTAGGCAAGCCAAAATCTCAGAGTACGGCAAAGTTTGCCACTTAAATACGACCTAGGAGCGAAAATGTATTTGGTACGGCCCATGAGAGGTACGGCGTCTGAACTAGGCCTAAAACAGCTTTTTCGTTTACTCAGCAATACCCTTGGAATGCAAAAAAACATCCCGCTAAAAACCCAGTTGGACCAAAATTGGAGATAGAGCAACCATCGGGCTAGTAGGCTACAGGCTAAAAAGTCAAACTGACACTAGAACAAAACGACTGCATAAAAACTTCAAATTAAATTTAAAACTGAAACCTCAGTTAAGGTCAACTAATGATTGTCTGCATATTACTGAAGAATATAAATCCAGCTCACAACAAGATGTGAAAGAAATAAGTGTAGTAGATAATAATTTGAGGAGAGGACAGTCATTGCGGTCATGTTAAAATGTAGCCTGCAGACTGTGCAGACTGCAGACCATGCAGACTACGCAGACTGGTATTTTGTTTTCTTTAAGTAAACTGTGATTTGTTGTACTTTTTAGGACTTTTCGCTTTTTGTCGTGTTAAGATGACATGGCCAGTAGCTGGCCGAGTTCTCCAAAAAATGCCCCGCTGTAAAGAATTCTCGAACAATTTCGACAGAAAGATTCGCACCTTCTGGGAGTATTTCATATTCCTTTGCCAGACGATTCAAAAGTACATTTTGGCTTTGCAGTTAACGAAGTTTCCGAGCTTGAGCGTACCGTGAACTCGCTATGTTACCGTATACATTACAGGTTTATAAACCTACAGATACGCTTGAACAAGCTAATCTATGCAAATTGCTATCTTAAACACGTCGCTAAAAAAATTCAAAAACCATATGTTCCCGTATATGATAAAACCAAGAAAGAAGTCATTTCTATGTCGGCTGGAAAATCTGTGGATGGGACTGATATAAATCATGGTCACAACATCGTAAACTAAACCTAAACCGCATTTTGGGAAGAGAAAACAGGTTTAAAAACCTACTGACACGCTTGAATAAACAAGCTAATTTATGCAAATTGCAATCTTATAAACACGTCGCTATAAATTTCAAATTACCAAACAAAGCGGTTTCAAAAACCTTGCAAAGTACAGTCAAAATTATCCGTCCAAGCACAGATACAATCTTTTCAATCAACATCTTGCTAAAAGATACATAACCAAAACAGCTGTTTCATAACACAAATCATAAAAGAACAAATTAAATTACAGTTTCTCGTCAACAAGTCTATTTTTGGAACGATGTTACATGTAATTGTTTTTGTCAAGTACTCACGTTCCACCGTTGGCCACGACAAAGTTCAATTTTAGCTACCCTTACAATAGCTTTAGGAAATTACCATCAATTCCACCACACCAAGCCTTTACTGAAAATGTAATATTCGAGAGGTAAAAGTAGAAAAGCACATTTGCGCTGATCGTTTCCGTCCCCATATGTACATTCGACATGGCCGGTAAGCTTAACCTTGTCTGACCTTCAGCTTCAGTAAGCGAATTGTAACCAGCTCTTTCATTGGTAGAATGTACTCTTAGCTTAGTAGCCTCAATCTGATTGGTGCCACATAGTGCCACATAAATTCCCCCGGGGGGTGTACTCCCATGTGAAAGGTGCATGGATGCACGTCGTCTCGCGTTCTCCGTCTGTTTTAGCATAGCTTTAATTTAAATTTTCCGACGAGCATTCCCGCCCGTCTTACATGAGATTTCCCCCCCGGATCAAAAATACCTACATACATACATACATACAAACAAACAAACAAACATAGAAAGCGAAAAACTTCACGCTGACTAAGACCCTATGTTTTCAACATAGGTCAAAAAGTCCCTCCACAAAGGCTTTATTTTTCTAAGTACAAAAGACTCCCCTACCCACCCCACCCCCACTTCTCCAGAAGATTTCGAAGATTATCGCCAATTTTGTTAAGGAAAAAGGGCATGATTTTAGAAAGAAATAAGGGAAGGTACGTTTTATCTTGGGGGGGGGAGGGCTGGGGAATTTTGGTATTTTTTTCCCAAAAAAGTGTTGGCCCTCCCTTGCGTTTTAATAAAAAAACTCCTGACCCCCATCTTTAGGTGGCTGACAAAAGCGCGACCCTCCCCTCACTACAACATGGTATGTTCCATGCTGTAGAAACCTCAGAACGTTTCGCTTGTGAACGCAAAGTGTTTGAATATGAATATATCTCGATATTGAATGTGTGCGTGCTGAAACAAGGAAAATGCGAACAATCAGTGTGGGATATTTACGTTTTATAGCTGAAGTTTGAATATGGAAGTATTTGAGTATTATAAAAGTTTTGAACATAAAATATCTAAGGGAAAATACACGCTCTTCTTTCTCCGACTAGCCGGCATTGCTGTTGGTTATTTTGACAGAAAAGTTTAGTTGTTTAGCATGCGAAATCTGCCTCTCAAAAACAAATATTTCCGACATTTCCGACAGGGTAGAGCGCATTGTTGGATCTACTAGTAACTCTTCAGAAATAAACGACTCAGGAGATCAGGCAGCGGATAGCCAACAGCAAGAAGCTGAAGAAACGATACCTGAGTCAAGTACTTCTCGATATGGATGGAAAAGGACACGAGTCCTCCGAGAAAAACTATGTGCCATGGCATAATATACATGTAAAAATGTAACCTAGTACCTATAATAAAACACCAAATTAAATCAAAGTAGGTGAAAAGAAAAACTTAATCTGTAAGAAAAATGGAAAGCAACATCACAAAAATTCTCATTAAAAAATTCTTGAAAAGATTGTTACCCTCCCTTGAATAGCTCACATGAGGTATGGCCCTCCCCTTTTGGTGCTCACTTTCACTGATGGCCCTCCCCTCTGAGGCCCCAGCCCTCCCCTCCCAAGAAAAAACGTACCTTCCCTAAGAGAAGGATAAAATTTTTGTACGCACCCCTAGACGATCCACCCCCATGCGAGAAGGCTTGGGGTTGCTTGCGGACCGTTTTAGTGTCCATCTTGATCTACTGATTATTCACTTTAAAGCACCTTTAATTCATAGTATTTTCAATTTCCAAATTCATCAATACGCCCACTTTTTTCGCCTTTACGTATGTTTTAAAATTCACCAAATATTCTGACAGATTCAGCTAGCACTACAAACCTACAAACCTAATGGTGGCATTTTTTATTATTATCTTGAGATAAGAAAAAAAAACCGGTTAAATCATGGGAAAACATACTGCAGTACCCCATAAGTCGAAAAGGCTTTCCTCACTAAACATTTCTTAATACTTAATCAGACTCCTCCCCAAGGAAGGGTTTTTTAAAATCAAATTCGAAAAGACTCCCTGACAAAACGTCGTCACATACCGTACGCACCGCTTTTGGTACCCTGGGCTCCAGAGGTTTTCCTCGCGTACTTTCGCAGAGCAGTCGTCTGCTAAAGGTCAACATGATTGGCCAGGCCGATCAACAAGCGACGTACCGTATTTTCTCGATTAAACGCCGGGGACTTTTATTTAAAACTCGGCCTCGTAGACCCGGCGTTTATTCTGGGCCCGGCGTTTATTTATTGAGTGCATTTTTCAACCATTTAGTTTTATCATCAGTACTGGTCGAGTTTTATTAAGATCCAACAACGTTAAAAAAATGTGAAATGATGTCACCAACTTTGTATTCTCTCAGTGAATCAGCTAAGTCATTTTGCAAAAAAAGTCACTGACAGGAACAGTCATTGAACTCTTCTCAACATTACATTTCTTTGTAACACGGAGGAAGTATATCGGCAACTGCTCGACCGCAAACATACTGTGCAAGCAATTTAGAATAAGGTGATAAATTCAAATAAAATAGTGGAAACAGAACTGGTATGCAGTTACGGCACAATGCTGATTAAATATACCCATCTCGAATAAACGCCAGGACCTCAAAATAAACGCCGGGACACCGAATAAACGCTGGGGGCGTTTATTTTAAACTCGGCCCCGTGGACCCGGCGTTTATTCGGGGTCCGGCGTTTAATCGAGAAAATACGGTATGTGAGACACTAATGTTCGCGCGTGTTCGAGCGCGCGAGAAAAGCCTCTGGCACCCGGGGTACGATTTTGGTAATGTTCGGCCCAAAAAATTAAAAGCAATAGATTATATTCTAACTATCTGTCAATATATTTGACAGATTTCCAATAATGTGGCTAGCTTTCGAAATCGTAATCTGTGTATTGGTTTTCTTGAGCTAGGATTTGTACAGGTAATTATGCGAAACGTTTTCGGAGCCATGTTCCTTCATCAGCGTACAATGTAAAAATAATAGTTCAAATATGCGCATATAATTATCGGTGGGGGAGGGGGGGGCTGAAAAATGAGCCTCACATAGAGAAATATTATGTGGTACCCCCCTACCAACCAAGGCAAGTTAAGCTCTGACCTCCTCCTGATCTCCCAAAAATTATGACCAGCCCCACCCCCCCCCCCCCCTTTCTACCCATATTTGTAGTAAAAGCTTAAATCTACCTGAATTCACTACTTGGTTTGTACTGTAATGCGTTCGACATCAGCGTCTAGGACAAACAGTACCTCATATTAAACGATGTTCGACAAATCCGTTCATTTCCGAATAGTCTTATTGCGCATCATCTTCTGAGTCGTCTGGTCCGTCTTTGAATCACTAGATTGCAGCTCCGAGTCACTAGTTGTGTCATTACCTTCGGTTTCCAATGAGTCTTGAGCAGCACGAACATAATGCAGAACACGAGCTACTAGTGCCGCTTTCCCTCCACTTACTTGTAAATGCTGCTGGTTAAGGTACAGTCTTCACTTGTTGGCAGTCTACGAGTTGACTTGGTGCTCGTCGTTCCAGTCAATGTTTGGCAGTGTGTTGCTTTCGGCTGCTCTTTTTTGTACCTTTAAAGTAAGATCCTCTTGGTGTTGCACCAAACTCTTGCGGGCACTTTCGTCAACCATGAAGTCCTTGCACACCTTCTGCAGCTCGTTACTGTTAGAAGAAGTGAGTTTCCCAGAGACAAACAATCGCTTCACTTGTACGCTAGGAAAAAGCCGGTCGATTTGATCACTAATGCTAGGAATGTTTGCGCGCGGTGATGCTCTGGTGTCACTGAGATCGGGAACAGGAAACCAATTTCCAGGAGCCCCTGTTGACCATCCTTCTTGTTTGCAAGACTCACAAGAGGGTTTGCAAGCGAATTTTATATCCATTTAATGTTAATTCCTAAGGAGGTGAGACTCCCTCTGTTGGTTATTTCTTACAATGGAAAACTCCCCTTCTTGAGATCCTGGATCCTGGATGTGTTAATTATAAATAACCTTAAATGCCATGTGACCAGATAGGTAAACTGCTCATGGTTCTAATACTAATTACCGTTAGTTCTTTGTTAAATTTTTGTTTTTGAACACATAAATCATGTCTTATATTAACAAGGGGGTAGTCAGAGCGAATCCATTCGCTCTGACGAAGGGCTAACGCTCGAGACGTCAGCTTTCAATCCCTTTACGGTAAGCAATCAACTTTCCGCTCCCAGAAAGAAATGAAATGAAAGAAATGAGTATCATTGTCATTGAGACATAAGTGGTATTTGAATTTGTAAGTCAGCTTGCCCATAAGATAATTAGATACTACCTCCCCCTGCTTTTCATATAGAAATTTACATGTTACCCCCCTCTGGTTTTACAGCCCCTCCCCCCTGATAATTATTGCACAGTCCCTAAAGTTCATGTATGCCCTGTGTAGATCAGAGTTCGTGTTACAGAACAAAGGGGTATAGAAAACGGGTACAATGGTTAAGTTGCTACTGTGCTGTAAGAAACGATGCGTGTTTGGAAATGAAAGGTGTGTAGATATTGAACTGTACAAAACTAACATGACAAAATATAATAAAAGTAAAATCGGGAAAGCGGAACGATAGCGGTAATCAAGCGGAAAAAGAATCTATAGGCTCCGCCTAGTGGTCTTCGTAAGTCCCCTGGTAACTATTACTCTCTCCATCGCTGGCTGCATGAACTCTGATTTACTGCTCACTACAATGTCAGCTTTAGACCTGTAGATGTGCACAGCCTCGGCGATTTGTCTATCCAGGTTCTTACTGAATGTTCTCAGGACGTCAAACTTGAAGATTTCTGGCTCTCTCTCTTCGTCTGGATGGGACATTTTCAGGTGTTTGACAAAGGCGTTCTTTGGATTCCCTCTTCTCATGTCTTGTCCATGTTCGCACGTTCTTGTGAAGGCTGAGTAACCCGTCTCACCGATATACTCAGCTTTCTGTCCTTTTCGATCGCGCGCTTGACATGTTCCTCTATACAGGGCGCCACTTCTGTACAGTGGAATTTACTTCTCTTTCCTTCCCCAGTACTACATAGGAGACAGCCTTGTTGTCTGCACAATTGGTCTGCAGCCAAGGCTGTTGTAACCACTCTTCGTCTTCTACCTCTCTCGTCACTCCCTTTGCCAGTTGCCCGTTTGGTGTGACGGGTACAGACCTTACTGTGTCCTGAGGGTTGAACCAGGATGTCTTGCTGATGAGTTTCTTTGTCTCCTTCCCCCCACTTGCCATTTTCTTGGTCTTTAGAGAGGCCTAAGATCCTTTCTGCTCTTGTCAAGCATCTTCTCATATCCCACAACAACTTACTGAATGGCTTTCTTTCTGTAGTTCTCCGGGTACCCTGAGACCACATACTTTCGGCCCATTCTTTCATTAGGTTGTTGCGGATCTCATCATGCAGAAGTGGCCTAGTATTTCTCAGGCGTTTTACTCCCTGTTGGGCATTATTTTCGCATTTAACTTTTGGGAATGGTGCACATTATTCTCCCATTTGACTGGGCCACCCAGTAAGACAAGAGGTCGAGACACAGAAAGTGTGAATGGCCCACTGTCAGACATTCTAGCAGAAATGCTATCAGTGCTGGGCGACCCCAAGGATAAAAGCATTGGCACCCTATGCTTTTCTACGTAACAAATGTGCCACTACCTTGAGACCCTCGACCGAAATGTGGAGGAAGGCAGCAGCGACCTCACAAGGAAACCAGTCATCCTCCCTATGGACGTTTAAGCAATGTTTTCGTCCCTAGATGTTGAATTAGTTGCCAGAGCGGTTGGGGAAGAGTTTGTAACCTTTGGCGTGATTTAGAGATCAAAGTGGACGAAAGAGAACTTGGGCTCTACTTGGGTATTTTCTTTCAAAAGGATAGGCGAACAGAGCTCCGGGAGAGACAACTGGACGAGGTGATCCCTGTAAGAAAACACGAAGCTGCAAAGACAGTCCTTATGTTCGCAGAAGACGTGATAGAAAGAGATGACAAAACAGTGAGCAAATTTTGCGAGACCAGCCAGAGAAAACCCAACAGAGCAGAAGTGAGGCGGATGATCGGCCTCGCCTTAGAAGAAGCAATTAAGACTGCGATGAAAAATCACGTGTATACCTTCAATGGTATAGTGAGGCGGCAGAAAGAAGGCGGGGCAATTGGAAATAAGCTGACCGGCGCAATGGCCAAAGTATTCATGAGCAAGTGGACCAGGGAGTTCAGGGCAAGGGTCACCAATGAGGCCAAGAGCATCGACAACTTCGCGCTACACGTTCTGAAGTGCGTGCGAAGTTGTCGATGTTCTTGGCTGCGTTGGTGACCCTTGCCCTGAACTCCCTGGTCCACTTGCTCATGAATACTTTGACCATTGCGCCAGTCAGCTTATTTCCGATTGTCCCGCCTTCTTTCTGCCGCCTCACTATACCATTGAAGGTGTAGACGTGATTTTGCATCGCAGTCTTAATTGCTTCTTCTAAGGCGAGGCCGATCATCCGCCTCACTTCTGCTCTGTTGGGTTTTCTCTGGCTAGTCTCGCAAAATTTGCTCACTGTTTTGTCATCTCTTTCTATCACGTCTTCTGTGGACATGAGGACTGTCTTTACAGCTTCGTGTTTTCTTACAGGGATCACCCAGAGTCACCCAGCACTGATAGTATTTCTGCTAGAATGTCTGACAGTGGGTCATTCACACTTTCTGTGGTTCCACCGGTCTTACTGGGTAGCCCAGTCAAATGGGAGAATAATATCCAACATTATTCTCAAAAGTCAAATGCGAGAATAATGCCCAACAGGGAGTAAAACGCCTGAAAAATACTAGACCACGCCTGCATGATGAGATCTGCAACAACCTAATGGAAGAATGGGCCCATAGTATGATGGTCTCAGGGTACCCGGAGAATTACAGAAAGAAAGCCTTTCAGTGCGTTGTTGTGGGATATGAGAAGATGCTTGAAAAGAGCAGAAAGGAACTTAGGCCTCTCTACGGACCAAGAAAATGGCAAGCGGGGGGAAGGAGAAAGAAGAAACTCATCAGCAAGACATCCTGGTTCCTCCCTCAGGACACAGTAAGGTTTGTAACCGTCACACCAAAAGAGGAACTGGCAAACAGAGTGAGGAAAGTTACTAGTAATAACGACTGAAAACCTGACCGAGATTCAGCCTTCTTATCTAGTAACAGAAATGTTTATGCAGCCAAAAATTTGCTAGAACATCAAACAGAATTATTCTTACGGCAATCAATTTAAAAGAAAAATCGGTAATGGCAGTTTAGAAATGTTTCTATTTATGCAAATTACGAACTTTTTGACTGATTTGGGCTGCATTTTAGCAGTTTTTAAATATAAATATCTTAAAATCGCAGCCACCCAGAAAGCTCAATGTACATTAAGAATGTTTTGCTATCATAATTTATAAAAGGTCTTTCAACTGAAAAGAGAAAGTGTTAAGTTTTATCTTTCTTGAAATATTGGAGAAAATTGCAGGAATGACCAAAATCAGCACGTAAAAAATGAATCATGATTTACTTGAAAACGGTCTTACAGGTTTTCCCCTTATTTCGCATACACGTTGTTTAGGTTGAGTAGCTCAAATACTTTAAGTTTCGTCGGGAAGTGTCTGACTAGATTTCGAGATATTTGACATTATTTAAAATGGGGGGCTGCCATTACCGTTGCTATGGTGACAGCTGTTGCTAGGAATAGTATCAAGGAAATCGAAGTTTGTCTTCTGTGCGAAATTTTGATTTCAACAGATACACTCCAAGGCCAAAAAAATTAATTACCACTTAATTACCGCTATTGTTCCGCTTAACTTTCCCGATTTCACTTCAATTATGTTTTGTCGTGTTATTTTTGTACAGTTCAATATCTACGCACCTTTCATTTCTATGCATGCATCATTTGCTACGTCGCAATAGCAACTTTGTTATTTACACTAGCTCCTGTACTGTACCCATTTTCTATACTCCTTTGTTCTGTAACACGAACTCTGTTCTACACTGGACATACGTGAACTTATATGGGCATATTTTCACTATTATTTTTACATTGTACGCTGATGAAGGAGCTTGGCTCCGAAAACATTTCGTACAATTACCTGCACAAATCTTAGCTTGAGAAAACCAATACAAAGATTACAATATATTTAAGTTTTGTTCTTTATTTGGGGCCTTTCTGCTTCAGTGGAAAATTATTGGCGAAAAGGCTATTCGGGCCTTTAGCTGATCGCAGGTCAAAGAAGATTACATTACAGGCAAGAGTTCTTTCAATGAAAGAAACAAAAGGCGCCAAAAAAGTTAATAATCCTAGTCGTTTCGGGCTCAGCCCTTCTCCAGTAGGAGTCAAGTTGAAGTTAATGTTCACTGGAGAGTGCGCCACGATGTCATATTTTGAAGAGTTATTGCAATAAAAGGAAGAAAAAGTGCCAAAAAAGTTAACAATCCTAGTTGTTTCGGGCTTAGCCCTTCTTCAGTAGGAGTCAAGTTGAAGTTA
Organism: Siderastrea radians; assembly: GCA_964017195.1. Taxonomy (NCBI): domain Eukaryota; kingdom Metazoa; phylum Cnidaria; class Anthozoa; order Scleractinia; family Rhizangiidae; genus Siderastrea; species Siderastrea radians. The sequence goes on from OZ024892.1 coordinate 31,254,652, forward strand.
ATGTTGACTGGAGAGTGCGCCACGACGTCATATTTTGAAAATTCGAAGACCCCTACGATTAATAGAACCAAATTGAACATATTTATTATAGAAAAAAATCAGTCGCGACCGCTAGCAAATACAAAGAAACATTGGAAAGAATCATACCTCGATTCAAATGTATAGTCTTCAATAGTGTAATGCGTCTCGTCTCACTACTAAACTTGGTGTTTTTTCTTTTCTACTGCAAAAGACACCGCCATCCACTTCATTCTTTGAAATATGACGACAAGGTTATTCCATGAAAAGTGCATGAACGCTGTGCTTCGTAAATTTTCCGCTCTTCTCTGTTCTGCTTTTCGCAGTGAGGGAAGTGTAAAATACAAATGTTCAAACTAAGCAAAGCACGTTTCCCGTTCGAATTCAACACGTGCGAATCCCTCAGGCCTTGCGGAATGACTTGCCTGTATCGGCACAAGCAGGGGAATTTATTGTCGAGATTACCAATATTTGCATTAGAAAACCGCAACAACTGTTTAAATTGTAAATTGTATAAAAGTGTAAAAAAGCATTTTATTTACCTGTCTCTCGGGGATATGTGATATATTCACCTGGTGCCGCCCAAAGGGTTACCAGGAAAATTTTATCACAATTCTTCCTCGCTTTGTTCACTGCAAACTTTAAAATTTTTATTTGTTACAGTTTTTTCCCTTAATATCGTTGTAGTCAATTTTCTTAGCCCCAGTAGAAGAGGAGAGGTTCGGTAAGACGCGTTAGAATGGATCCGCTGTTCAGGGTGAGTGCAGGCGTAAAAGACGAGCTTGTGCGAGCGGGCAGCACTGGCGGCCAAGGCGCCCCCAGCGGCTCACTGCGTGCGCGCACGTCATGTTTCCACGCTGCAGGTGATTTTCGCGCTTGCTTGTGTACTCTTCTCGCTCGAACATCTCTGGGTGGAAAGGGAGACTGTTCGTAGTCTAAACTTTTTGTGTGCTGAATTTTACATGGCTTCTCCTCTGATTTGATTATTGCACCAAGGTGAAACTTAATACCCCCTAAGCCAGCTTAATAAAAGTTGTAAAAGCTTCAGTAGAATTCAAAGCAGTCTAAAATAGCAAGGAATAAACTCTGGACACAAGAAAAACGTTTACTTTCGTTTTTATGGAAGTTACTTTTTTACCTTCCGAAAGGACTGGACTCCTCTAAACTAAACATATTTAACACTTAATCACTGGTCCCGAGGGAAACAGTTAATTTTGTTTCCCGAGAATCTCAATGTTTCCGAGGCGGAGCCGAGGGAAACATTGATATTCGAGGAAAGTTACAACAACTGCACACTCCGATTGGCTGCCAATGTTCTAAAATGTTCTTAAATTGAGCCGACGTAGTGTTCTAAAATTACTTTAATGTTGGAACGATTTTAGAACACGAACCAACCAGATCGCTGCATTACAGCCCGGGGGGCGTTACGGCACAATAGCCAACCGCAGCCTGAGGTTAGACCACAGATAATCTATCAATTGCTCACATGACTGTCTTCAGTGTTTCACCTTTTGTTTCCCGGCTGACAGGAACGTTTTTTGTCGTGCGTAAAGCAAATCGCGATGAAAATGTACTCAAATTTCAAGTACCAATCCCAAAAGAAAGGACTGGCGTCTAACGCAAGATATTTTTTTCTTATTTACCATCCTTCCTAATAACCTTTTGCTACAGGTGCTCCGGAGCATGCGTTCTGGCAATAACATGCAATCGCATGATTGAATTTCAAGTTCTTCCGTTCTCGCCTTAAAAGGGTCATAACTTCCTAACGCCGGCCTACCGAGTAATTTTCCGCTTTCAGAAAGGCTGCTGTTTTACATTTCTTACTAAGGAAAAAAGACTCCTCGTCCCAAAAGGGTTTTTTTTTTCTTAAAGTCAAAATGACTACTTTGTCCTAAGCATTTATTTACTTAGTCAAAAAGTTCCTCCAGAAGGGGGTAAAGGCTTTAGTTTTCTAAGTCCAAAAGACGCCCCTCCCCCCGCCCCCCTCTACAGAAGATTTCCTTTACAGGGGGATTACCGTCAATTTTTTTAAGGAAAAAGGATACGATTTAAGAAATAAAGAAAAGAGGGATAAGAATTTTGTACACACTCCTAGACAGTCCACCCCCACGCGAGAAGGCTTGGGGTTGTTTGCGAATCATTTTAGTGTCCATCTTCATCTGCTGATTATTAGCCTTAAAGCACCTTTAATTCATAATATTTTTCAATTTTCAAATTTATCAATACGCCCACTTTTTTCGTCTTTACGTACGTCTTAAAATTCACTAAAAATTCTGACAGATTCATGGGAGCTTGGACTTCAAACCTATGAACCTGATGACGACATTTTTGATTATTGTCACGAGATAAGAAAGATAAACGGCTAAATTATTGGGAAAACACAGCATCTGATACTAACTGCAATACCCCATTAGTCGAAAAGGCTTTCCTCACCAAACATTTCTTGATACTTAGTCAGACTCCTCCCCACCGAGGCGTTTTCTTTTTGAACAAATTCGAAAAGACCCCCTCTCAAAATGACGCCTAGCACTACTGTGAAAATTAAAGTGTCAAATCGAAGCTTTCGCCGATCAACGACGTCATCAGGGATAAGAAAAATATTCCGCGTAGGCCTAAATATAAATGTAAAGTAAGATGTGTAAAAAGCGCAAGAATGTGGCAAGCATGTAAAATGTGTAAAATATTAGATACAAATATGAATAAGAAAACGAATAAAATGGTCTAATGAGCGAGTGTCATTGTACAAAGGGTGGATTCATCCTCCGCTTGAGTGAATATCCGAAGGACAGTATAGACCAAGCAAAACACCCCCGCACCCCCCCCCCCCCCAAGAGCCATCAAAGAAACTCTCCACTTCCCAACATGGATTGGTCATACCTCAAGGTTCCACCTATCTCTAAACGTCTAAACCACAAGATCACTAACATTTTCCGAAAAGAGGGCATACCAGTACGTGTCGCGCACAGATTATACATCCTCAGACGAGCTCTCTCCCACAACACAACGGAGCGCACATGTACCAGGAACAACTGCCCCACCTCCAACACCAATTTGTGCTTACTATGGAAAGCCGCTTACCAAATCACATGTAACAATTGCAATCAACACTACATCGGGAGCACTACACGTTTCATCCACGATCGTGCGAGAGAACATCTCAATGCTGAAAACTCCTCCGTAAAGAGACACATCTCCGCATGCCAAAACAAAGACTACAAAGGCATTGAAATCAAGACCATTGTACTAGAAAACGACCCCGTAAATCTACGCCTGTTTAAAGCATTTTACATAAGGAAATACAAACCTACCCTCAACTCCTAAGAGGAATGCAGCGAATTCGGGGACCTTTTGTTCTAGTAACTATTTCACATATCTGGATAGACCCTTTGTACAATGACACTCGCTCATTAGACCATTTTATTCGTTTCTTATTCATATTTGTACCTAGTGTCTAATACATTTTACATACTTGCCTCATTCTTACTCTTTTTACACATCTTACTTTACATCTGTATATAGGCCTACGAGGAATATTTTTATCCCTGATGATGCCATTAATCGACGAAAGCTTGGATTTCAGACTTAAATTTTTACAGCAGTGTTAGGCCTCATTCGAACCTTATTTAATAAATGTATTACTATTATTTCGAAAATGCTAGTGAAGCCGACAATATTCGAAGAGTACTAAAGTTCGCGCGTGTTCGATGGCGCCAAAAAAGCCTCTGGCACCCAGGGTACGATTTTCGTCGTGTTCGGCCCAAAAAATTAAAAACGACAGTTTACATTCGTTTTTGGCACTTAACCACCTGTCAGTACATTTGAGTTTTGTTCTTTATTTAGTGCCTTACCACTAATGGAAAATTTTTAGCGAAAAGGCTAATTTAGGCTCAGTCTCCAGCCGTGAGTGTCTCGATACGCGGGCGCATCGAAACACTCACGGCTGGAGACTGAGCCTAAGGATAATAGGGCCCCTTAGGGCCGCCCTTTAGCTGATCGCAAGTCACACAAGATTACATCACAGGCAAGAGTTATTTCAATGAAAGAAATAAAAGGTGCCAAAAAAGTCGATAATCCTAGTCGTTTCAGGCTTAGCCCTTCTTCAGTAGGAATCAAGCTGAAGTTAATGTGCGCTGGAGAGTGCGTCACGATGCCCTATTTTGAAAATTAAATTAGTCGCGACCGCTAGCAAATGCAAAGAAACATTGGAAAGAATCATACCTCGATTTAAATGTATAGTCTTCAATAGTGTAATACGTCTGGTCTCACTACTAAACTTGGTGTTTTTTCTTATCCCCTGCAAAACACACCGCCATCCGCTTCATTCTTTTAGATATGACGACAAGGTTATTCCATGAAAAGTGCATGAATGCTTTGCTTCGTAAATTTTCCGCTCTTTTCTGTTCTGCTTTTCGCCATGAGGGAAAGTGTATAATGCAAATTTTCAAACCGGCTAAGCAAAGCTCGTTTACCGTTCGAATCCAACACGTGCGAATCCCTTAGGCCCTGCGGAATGACTTGCCTGTAATCGGCACACGCAGTGGAATTTTATTGTAGAGATTACCAATATTTGCATTAGAAAACCGCAGCAACTGTGTAAATTGTAAACTGGGAAAAAGTGTAAATAAGCATTTTATTTACTTGTCTCCCGGGGGTATGTGACATAATCACCTGGTGCCACTCAAAGGTTACCAGGTGAATTTTATCAAAATTCTCCCTCGCTTCATTCACTGCAGACTTCTAAACTTTTATTTGTGACAGTTTTTTCCCTTAATAACGTTGCAGTCATTTTTTTTAGCTCCAGTTGAAGGAGGCGGGTAATACCTCTCTCTCTGCTGGAGAGGTTCGGTGGCGCGTTAGAATGGATCCGCTGTTCAGGGTGAGTGCAGGCGTAAAAGACGAGCTCGTTCGAGCGGGCAGCACCAGCTCCTAGCGGCTCACCGCGCGCGCGTCACGTTTCCATGCAGGTGATTTTCGCGCTTGCTTGCGTACTCTTCTCGCTCGACTATCTCTGGGTGGAAACAGAGTCTGTTCGTAGCCTAAACTGTATGTGTTTGCTGAATTTTACATGGCTTCTCCTCTAGTTTGATTATTGTACCAAGCCCTAAGCCGCATTAAAAGTTATGAAAGCTCCAGTCGAGAACAAAGCAGTATAAAATAGCAAGGAACAAACTCTGGACACAAAAAAAAACTTTTACTTTCGTTCTTCTGGAAGTTACTTTTTGAACACCCACAAAAATCACACTGTTTACTTGGGTGACGCGTGGGGAAAGTTCGTACTGTGAAGACACATGGTCCTTTCTATTAAGATTGGTAGAGCCTTCTCCTTCACAGCTAACAAAACACAAAAGAAGCAATAAAGAAGTTACTCAGAGAAATTTTAATTTATCGGCAAATCATCTTAGCCATATTCGTCTAGTTTTGGTTTCTTGGCTTGGTTTGGTGATCCTGTGTCCTGTGGGGTGTCTGGGTGGACTGTGATCCCACTCAATAGGTACCCACCGGTGCTGTTCATCGCAATCTCTGGGTGGGTTCGGGCCGGAAGAACCTGTAAAGAGAAAAACCAACTGAGTTGAAAATACTTCCATTTTGACTGGTTTCTCACAGAGGTGCCTTCGCCCAGATAGCCTTTCGGCGGAGAGAAACGACAGCCGGAAATACGCCTGCGTTAGCAGGCTATTGCCAAGAGAGTTTGTGTCCTTTCCCTAAAAACAACAACAGTTAAGACTGCGCAGCAAGCGTTTCCGTAGATTTTCCCGCACGTTCGAAACATTATTGGCTTTTTGGCCGAAAATTGGGGCGAGGGCGAAAATCGAAGGAGGGAGCTACACAGGCCTGCAACAGTTAGCCTTCAAATCAGTAAAACTGATTCTCTGTTGAAGAATATTCGCACCGAAAATAGTTTTCGGGCGGGGCCCGTTTCTCGAAAGTCCCGGTAACTTTTCGGGCCCGGAGCTATGAATTAAAACCAAAATCTATGGAACGTTGGCGTAGTTTTTAGCCCCATATCAGCCCGACTTGTTTTATCAACTTAGAATTTTATTGCTCAGCTTTCAAAACCAACCAAATTTGAGTCTTTAATGTAAACATCGAGCACAAAAAATAGCTTTCCGGGCCCGAAAAGTTATCGGGACTTTCGAGAAACGGGCCACAGGTAAGTTTCGAGAAACAGGCCCCTGGGTTCGGAAAGGGAAAAGACTACCTACCTGGTAATGCCGCCACCAAGTTTCAGTCAAACGGATGTTTATAGCTGTTCCTTTTTCTCTTAAATTCACATAACATTCCATGAGGGGCTTAAGAAAAAATGATAATAATTAATGAGTTCATATACAGCTTGCATGTCAATGACTTCTCACAGTGCTTCACAGAAAAATGTAGCTCAGCTTGTGATTAGTTTGCCTTGGGAGCTGCTATTTCTGAGCCAACCCGGGGGAGGGAGAGTCAGTCAACTGGTGATCTCATCTGACTCATCCCACCCACCCTACAATAAACAAATGAATGACATTAAGTGAAACGTGGGTGGGGTGGGGGGGGGGGGGTTGGGCAATTTTTTCCCGCCCAAATGTTTTGGAGACTAAAAGCTTTGTACGAATTTTCTTTCGCTATATTTTCAGATATTTCACTGCTTCCTTTCGCTGTGCATGACTTGTTTTCTTCTGTAAAAGATTTGCAAGAATTCTTCTTCAGTGTTATAAAAAAGAACCAAAATGATCCTTGTATAAGTTAGTTCAGTTGTTACGAGAACATGTCATCTGCGATCTCGAGACCAAAGATGTTTCAGGTTGTGCAGTAAATATCTGTGCTTCTTTTTGGCCTCCTCACATCATTTTCCCTGCAGTTTTGAACCATTTTCTAAACCCAGTTTCATTTAATTTTTTCACAAGGTCTCGTGTCACAGCAGTGCATAAAAGAATGTGACATCCAGTGCGAAAGAATGAGTTAAAGTAGCTTGACCTTCTCGCAGAGACAGCTTAAATAGCGTGACAAAAAAAAACAAGAATAGCGTGACCTAGCGTGACAGAATCAGCTGGAATAGCGCAACTTGGTGTGACAGAATCACCTAAAATAGGATTTTTAACAATAATTTTTCTGACAAGACACCAAATGCAAAGTTACACAATTAGAATGCTTCCTATTTCACCAATGGTAATCAAGACAGACATTAACCCTTTAAGCCCCAATAGTGACCAGCATCTAATTTCTCCTTACGTTGTTACTACTTGATCAAACATACAGGTCATGAGAATAAAGGAAGTGATCACCAATGATCAAATGTCTTGATTTTTAATCAAACTCTCCCAACTAGTAACAAAACAAATATAAGGAGAATAGTGAGGAGAATATGGATGTTAATATTGGGCACTAAAGGGTTAAGAAAATCATTAGTATAAAGCCCTGGCCAAATGGAGATGCAATGCAGGCATGGAAATGTAGACTTGCATGAAACAGAATGGCGATGGGTCGCCAAAATAGCCTCCCATGCAGACGATCTTAGGGGAGGAACACGTGTCGAAGCCCTAAGAATGTCTGCGTGGGAGGCTATGGCTAAACAGACTTGCAGGTAGACGCAAAACAGACGTAAGTAAGGAAAACAACACTGAGACCAACTGGCGTTGACTTGCGTTGGGTGAACAGACAGTGAAAAACTTGCATTGACTCACATGCAAATTTGAGCTTGATCAAAGTGAATGCATGTCATCGCAAGCCATCACAAGTACATATAAGTTAGATGGAGTCGCAGGTTATCACAAGTTGAAAACTTGCGACTTCATTTGGCCAGGGCTCAAAATAGGTTTCTGAATGGAATGAGTAGAGGGCTCACCTCTTTGTACTGACAATAAACTACAAATGGTCGAGAAGGAGCGAGTCGAGGAAGAAGCGACATCACTATAGGCCTGGGCTGAAAGCGGCTCACCACCACTAAGCTAAAACAAACAAATTTCAAAGACTTTTAAGTTATTCACTGCCTGGCCATGGAACTAACAACAGGGTTTGAAAAGTTAAGAGCTAATGGAATTCAAGAGTTTTCCAGAATACAGTAGGAAATTTCAAGAAGCCTAAATCTAACTCATTCATGGCTTGATAATTTGTTATCAAAATTGTTACTGTAAGTCTATATGTTTTACACATGCTGTCTTCCACCTAATGTGTCACAAAAAAAAACCAGGGGTTTTCCAGGAGTACAGAGGAAAGATACAATTTTCCAAGAGTCTCCAAGGCTCTCAAAGGAAAATTTAAATTTCCAGGGGTTTTACAGGAATTCAAGGGGTAAAGGGAACCCCGCAAGTAAAATTCACAGGACGGTGCTCCGGTGTAAAAGGTATTGGGAAAGTATTGACATGAAATTGCACATTTCTTGACAAGCTTTACTTTTGTTCAATGTAGAACACACTCCTAACTTATACAAAGAAGTCACCAATCTTCAGTCACCTAAGTGCAGAATACTTGATACCAAGAAAATGGGTGAGCAGAGCAAGGCTTTGGGGGGGGGGGGGGGGGTCACACACAGACTTAAAAAGTGGTGCAATGTCATTCACGGTGACACCCCCTACCTGTCTAAATTTCCATTTTCTAACTCTTCTCGTGCCTTAGATTCTTCATTTTGCCTGCTCGTTCTCCGTGCCAACTTTTCCTGTTGACAAAACAAAACCAGCCATCATAAATGAATCAAAGCACACAATTATTCAGCTTTCTAAACAGAATTCAGTGATAACTTTGGTCCAGTCATTGGCAAAATCGAACACATTGGGCTAAAGAATGGGCTGGTGCTAGAAGATCAGAGCAGCTGTCCAGACAGCAGGGTTGTCAATAAGGGCCGGCAGCCGGCGAAACTCGCCGGCTATTCTACATTAACTTGCCGCCTGTTTGAGTGAGAAATTACCTCATAATTTACGACTAACATGAGAAACATTTGCCACAAAAAACGCGCCCTGGATCGGCCAAGATTTGTTCATGAAAAACAGAAGAAACTTGCCTGAATTCTGAGTAATTTCAGCAGCGATTTGTGTTTCCTGTTCTGTTCAAATACTCTAATTCTTGCTCTAGAATGCATTCTAAGAGGCCCCTAGAATCTTGCACCTTCGGCGCGAGTATTTCATTCTCCGCCTACTCCTAAAGTTTTGCCACCTACTCAGATTCTTATTGAAAGCCCTGAGACAGGTTTCATTTTGCTTATTGTAGATAGAGCAAAATACTGGTAGTTGGTTTGAAAACATGCAAGACCTGTCTCTTGTGACATCAGGCAAGTGTCACCCTAGGACACTTCCCATGCAACCAAAAATTCTGGATTTTTGGGTATATGCCACAAGGTTGTCCCAGCTCTCCTGAATTTGGAAGAAAATGGAATATTTCGTCCCATTTGTCCCTTTCTACCCTGGCCCAGTTTCTCTGGCTGCAAAATAATTGTGCTTTTTTCCCTCTAGCTACACATCAAATGTGTTATTTTAGTTGGGTGGAAACCTTGTGAACGAAATAGGTTTGTCTTCCTGTCAGTTAGTTGGCAAATGCTGTTCCATTTATGACCTTAATTGTTTTGGAATTTCAAACTGGAATAGACCTTTTTACCAATATGGCAGCCATATTGATTTTGCCCCCTGGGCATCCCATAGTACTCATTAAAATTTATTTATTCTTTTGTAGTGATAATGCAGCATTATCACAATAATAGAATCAATTCAGTGTCATAGGATGCCCAAGGGGCAAAATCAATTCGGCTGTAAACAGGTCTATTGTCGATCAAATGTGTCTGAAAAGCACTGTTGTGGATGACACTGGTTACTGATTTGACAACCTGAGGGGACTTCCATTTCAGGTTCTTGAAATGCCAGGCATTGTCACCATCAACCATCTTTTTTATAACTACTCTTACCTAGACAAGTACCACTCTAGACTGACAAAGTATGTTCTTTTAGTTTAATACAGATATTATTACATTGTGTATACCTCCTCCGTCAAAGAGTTGCCAGTCTTCTTCTCCTCCTCCTCCTCGGAGCTACTGCTGCATTCTGGAGCCTGATTTGTTGGAGCACTGGCCTGCTCTGTTACATCACTAGCCTCAGTTGAAGATAATGGCTTTTTTACATCACCTAAAAACAACATCAATCCTGTCTGTTAGCCTTGAGGCACTTTCAATGGTAACAGTGATGAAAACGAAATTTCTCTTTACATTGTCAATACATGTTCAAACATTCAAGTAATGAGAATAAAGAAAGTGATCACCAAGGATAAGATTTCTTGATATTTAGACAAATTCTCCTAACTAGTTCCATAAGAAATGTATGGAGAACAGTAAGGAGAATATGCATTTTTATATCAGGGATTAAAGGGTTGAAGTACATGTAACAATAGCAAAGTATCCAAGAATCTGGTGGCAGAGCAGCTATTCATAAGACAGCAAGCAAAGGAAGACAGCGAGAAACACACGCCACTTCCCCATTCTTCTTGCAAGCTTTAAAGCTTGCTTGCAAGCTAGGAATTCAGGTTAGTTCCTTCGAGGTTGCAACAGAAATAACATGTTGTACAATCTTACATTATTGAGCACTGCAACTGGAAAGTTCTACTAACATACTTATTTTCCAATTCCCATAAATTGTAAACCATTTAGAGTCATAAAACGTTGTGTTGTTTAAGTGTTCACATTATAATTTTTATTCAGCAACGTAAAACAAGACCAAAGCAAAAAGAGAGATAACAGCTTATTACAAGGAGAAAATTAATGTTAAAGTCTGTGCAAGCAAAAATCAAACCCAGGGTCTGAGGGAAACCACATTGCTAATTCCCTCATGAAGTTTTCTTTGCTTTCTCAGTGATCTCCTGAAAAAATAGGTAAGACTCTAAATGGGCTTCTTCTGTTAAAGAAGTTCAATGTTATCACTAAAAAATACATCACCTGTACTTTCACCAAGTGTTGTTATTTTATTCATTGGAAAACCACTCAGACATTCCATAAAACTTTCAGAGAAATTGAAATATTCAATAGCCTGCCTGAAATGAAATGAAAAGAGATTGTTTTGGATTATTAAACAGAGCCTACAAACGGGATGTAATAATTGTTCCAAAATATGTTGGCTTTGTCCTAATCTGATGACAAGTGATAATATGCATCATTGTTAGGTGGTAGGTGGTTAAGTAAAGTCACATATGAGCCACAGGAAACCCAGGTAAGTAAAGTCACATATGAGCCACAGGACACCCAGGTAAGTGAAGTCACATATGGGCCACAGGAGACCCAGGTAAGTAAAGTCACATATGAGCCACAGGACACGCACACGGCCAGAGCTTCATCCAGCATGAAGCATCTGACAGTATTGCTACTCCCCCCTGGATGGGAAGCTGGTGCATTGCAGGGTTGCCCCCAGCAGTACGTCACTGATTATACACCTGGGTGGGGAGAGACAATGTGGGGTAAGGTCTCTTGTCTAAGGAAAACCATTGCTAGTAAAGGGATTAAATTTGTACCAAACAATGGCCTTGTTATAAGCCCTGTATAAAGCTAAAATGCAAGGGGTTGTTCAGAGTTTAACAGATAACTGGGACAGATTTCACCTGGGGGATATAACCAACATTTGAATTTTAAAAGGGGTTCCAAAATACAATAATTTAAAATCTTGTCTTTGTACCCTACCTTCCTGGAAAGTCTCCTGAGTAGATCTGAATAAGACTTCCATGACCTTATAACAGAGGACAAAAGCACTGCTGTGAGCAACGAGTATGAAAGGGACGTCAACAGAAAATCGTGAACGGCAAATTACACTGACCTCCCATTCTATCCAAGAGAGCTCCAACCACCATTCCTTGGCAACTTTCTACTACCATCATTCGACAGTGTGCTCTCACATTTGACATGGTTAAAATCTGAGATAGCGTGTCAAGTCTAAGCTCACTTAGGACAAAACAAACAGTTACAAAAATGTTATGAAAAATTGGCAAAAAAGCAATAATTAGATTTGTATTTATATATTTTTAAGTTAAAGTAGGGTTAGGTACTACTTTTAAATCACATACCTAAAGGCTTAACCCTTTAACACCCAATATTAACATCCATATTCTCCTTACTATTCTCCTTATATTTCTCATGTTACTAGTTTGTATGCTGGATGGCAACCCAACAGCTTTTTTCTCTATAAGTCTTTAGTAATTTTCTGAACATTAATTTAAAAAAATAACCATAAAATGTCGCACTTTAACGTCAGTGACCTCAAAATTGAACATCTTACTAATTTCACCATGCTATTTCCATTTCTGATATCTGTTTCGTACTATTACCATTTTTTTATGATTGACAAGGTCACGTGACACAGTTATGTAAAGGGCCTATTTGATTAAAAATCTAGACATTTGATCATTGGTGATCATTTTCTTTATTCTCATGACCTGTATGTTTGATCAAGTAGTAATACTGTAAGGAGAAATTAGATGCTTGTCACTATTGGGACTTAAAGGGTTAAAAGAGTATTAGTAAGTATAAGTAAATCAGGGCCGAATTAGAAAAATTGGGGAGGTAGCATCGCCAAGTCGATAGGGCACCAGACTTGAAAGAAAGCCGGTGGTCTTCGGTTAAAGTCTCTCTCTGACCATTATCTGGAGATGTTTCTCAGTAGATCAGGGTAGAACTCCTTGGCCATGCTTATAAATATCCCGGGGGGCTACTAAGGGATATTAGTGTCTTTCAAGGAGTGACAAAATAAAACAACCAATCTGATTATGATGATGTACTGAATCAAAATATGTCATAAATTGTGTTTTTAGCTCACCATATTTTTGTTGCACCTCTGGAGTAGTACATTTGAGCTATGAGATCAGTAGTGGGTCTCAGAATGGAAAATCTTATAACATACCTGCAAAGAATAAATTAACACATATGCACATGTACTCTTTACCGTCTTTTCTTTCTTTTTTTTCAGTGAATACAAGGCCTCAGGCATGGAAGGAATGTCCCACCAAAAGAGCCTTTAATGTTTTTTTTTTTTTGGGGGGGGGGTTATTTTGTCCTTTCTTCCACTGAAAGTAAATAAATAAATAAACAAATAAATATTTCCACTGGATTATTCCCCTCAGCTCTACCACAAAAACCCAGTTGAACAGTAAACACATCAAACAATGTGCAACATCATTACAATACCACTAACTGGTAGTTTAATAATACAGATGTAACCGAAAGACACCTGCTCTCCAAAAAAGGCCCAAAAATCAACTCTAAGGGTCTGATCATCTTGCTCATTGTTCATTGTTTGGGTAGTTTCTAGGTGTTGCGGATGTTCTGATCACCAAATGACGTAAAACAAAAGATTGAGTAATAAACAATACCCAGACCTAAACACGATAGCTAACCAACAATGGTTTCTCTAGCATCAAGAAACACCCATTTTTTATTTAAGTATCAACTTTCAAAAAACAAATCAGGTTAAAAAGCTTTTTCACTGCAAGCATTTATGCAAAGGAATTATAAGCATCAGAAACCTTGGGACTTGAAGAATTCTTATCTTAATTAATGATGTCACAAAAAATGAGGGTTGAACATGTAATTTTCTTACTTTTTCATTTTCTTTTTCTTATACTTTGCTTGTGAAAACTGTGTCCTGTCTTTAAAAGTTGCACTGTTCTCCACGAGATGTTCAACAATATCCTGGAAAAGAAATTGCAGGCTTGGGATCAATAAAGTTGTATCATGCAAATATTTGTTGAAACTATAGAGTGCACGAAATGGGTTGATTTTCAAGTCATTTCTCAAAAAGCATGATTATCCCATTACAGAATAAAAAGTCTAAAATCTACTTGCATATTTAAATTAAGCAATTTGGTGTATGTGTACATGTAGTGCGTGTGTGGGGGGGGGGGGGAGGTTTCACACCAACATTGTCCTTTCATGGGTGTTGGGGGGGAGAGGTTTCACAACAACACTGTCATTTTGTGGGTAGTATAAGTGTACCCCTTTCCAACACAGAGAAATTATGTAGCTCATCATGCCTGGGAATCACAAAAACATTAGAGATGCAAGAAAATTTTAAAAACCTCTCACCTTACCACTCACACCCTGTGCTTTCAAATTCATGATCTCGTCTCTTGACAGCTTCTGCGAAGTGCCATCATTTTGAAGGAACTGGTTGTTTTTGTCATCCTCTGAGAGAAGTGAAGTATTGTTCTGTTAACTTAAGTAGTATCTATACTTTTCCGGTTGAAATGCCCCCAAGACAAAATTCCCCCAAAACTGTATACCAAACTGTTGTCGCAGCAGAGTGTGAGAAACTTCGGGGGCTTTATGTCTTCCATTGCATTAGGGAGCATTATGACTCATCTTGTGGGGGCATTTTGTTTCGGAGGCATTTTGACATACAATCTTCATAAAGAATGGATGGTACATGTAGACTGATACTAATCTTGCAAGTGTATCTAAGGAACCTTGATCTGGCTATTAACTTGTAACAAGTGGCTGTTTCTGTCAACTAGGGATTAATGAATGATGGTTGCCTGTGGAAATTTGATTTTGTTAAAACTTAACATGATTTAAGAAAATTCATTTTCTGTCAAACTAGTTTGAAATTAAAGTTTACATGTTGCTATGCTCCTTCTTAAAAAAGCAAGTCTTCAAGGACAACTGAATGAACCAACAGTGGTAGCCAATGGTATGTACCTTTGGAAGCTGACATCCAATCTCATCCTCAGTATTCATTGATGCGAAACAGACAAAGTTGTTTGTCTGTTGTTTTCTGACATGACATGACATGACATAACATGACATGACATGACAATAGATTACATTACATTTGAGATGTTGAGGTGTTTCTTACAGCAGCTATCACAAAATGATTAATAACAATAATAATAATAATACTAATAATAATAACAATAATAATAATAATAATAATAATGATAGTAATAATAATCATAGTCGTATGACCCTGATTACCTACCACTATCGTGTTTTGCTACCAGAAGTTCATCCACATCATCTTTTGCATCTATTCTGCTCAGTTTACCTCCTTTTACTTCAAATATTGACCCCAGAGGACTGCCAATAGCGTTGTCCAATGAGAAGTGCAATTTTTCAAATACCTCCTTCCTACATCATATTAGACAAATGAAGGTAAAAATGGTGCAAGAAAAGACATTGGATGGCCGCACTTCCAGAAAATCAAGTGATCACTATGAATGAACATCTTGTGAACAGCTGCAGAGCATCTAAAGATCAAACCAAATTCACATCAACGCAACTGTGCAGCTGTCTATGAACAGTTGCACGTGTTTTGAAGAGAGTTTTCTATCGAGCATTCTCGACCTTTACCTGCCCTTCCGAACTTTCACCGCTTTTATGACATTTTCCTTCTTCAAAATTACATGTTCGCCTTCTTTGATCATCTTTGCGGAAAGAGATAGTTGGCAAAGATCTCAAAACGTCAAGAGCTACAAGCTACAGAAGAAGGCAGCCATCTTGAAATCAGACAATGCGTTATTTACGTTGCAATGTAGCGTCCTTCAAAAAATTACTGCTGACATACATGTAACAGTTGAATTGCGCGGGCGCTCGCAGTTTCGCTATCCGCACACGAGCAAGATGGCGGTAGCGAGTTTTTCATTCAAAAA
This sequence comes from Siderastrea radians, assembly GCA_964017195.1. Taxonomy (NCBI): domain Eukaryota; kingdom Metazoa; phylum Cnidaria; class Anthozoa; order Scleractinia; family Rhizangiidae; genus Siderastrea; species Siderastrea radians. Next base: position 31,270,246 of record OZ024892.1, read on the forward strand.
TCTTTGGTATTATAGCGTCATTCATTCTTCCGTAGTCAAACTAAATCGAGCCCATGGAATAATTAAGCTAGAGTAGGATGGGATCGCAGACGTTAGAGATCTTGCGACAAGGTGTTTGGGCCTCCTTGACTGGAGGCTGGTTTTTCGATCCACACCAAGAAATCTTTACCAACACTTTTCATTTCTACCTGTGGATTCTTCTGCTTTGCCTGCCATTTTCCTTATATCTGGTAAGATTTTTCATGGTTCATTTTTTTCTTAGATTTATTAGTAAATACCTGCCGGAAAAATGAACGGTGTAGATTGGGTTTTATGTTGTGACATAGCAGATTTCAAGTTCCTTGTTTGTCTCGATCAATATTAAGCGCCTCCGATCCCCTCAAAATATAAGCGCCCGAAAATTTGATATGAAGCTCAACGCCTCCCCCATTAAATCACGCCTGCTACATAAAATCAGGGTGGTTGAGATACATGTAGAATCTATGAATTCAAAGACATTAAGAAAGGAAGAAAACTCTCCTGGTTTGTCGTGGTATACATGTATGTACATGTATTTTGTGAAAAACGTTTACTTTTGGTGCCTGAACAACTACACACACAAGCAGGCCCTTAGTGCGATTTTCAGTAGCATGCAACGCTGTTGTTCAGTGCATTACTAATGACTGATTGTTACATTGTTGTCAGTCACAATTACAGCAAAGGGACCACTGGCAATAAACAAGAAAAAATTAATCTCACAAACAAACAGTAACATACAGAGAAGTTCAAAATCCACCCATCACTAGTCATGAATGTGACCTTCCTATGTAACTTCAGTTGCTTTTTGTATTTTTTCTAAATGTCAGCAAAGATGCCATCACTTGAATCTAACCTTAAAGATACAATGTACATATATGGTTCTGCAAACTTTCATGAATAAGGGTGGACAATCTTATTTTTGAGTCGGGGAGGGGGTTGGGCAAATACAAAAAAAAAAGATTCCTGCACAGAAAAATCGTACATAGTGGCACGAAGGAAAAAAATAAATTGCAAGCTAGTGCAATGAAATTCATAGGTGCAGAGATTTGCTTAAGGCACATTCAAATTTCAAAAGTTTGGTCGCAAAACATGCCGCATTTGAGACCAACTATGCAACCAACAGTAACTAAGCCAGCTTCTTCAAAGCTTAAGAGCGGATGTCTGTAAATATCGACCGAAGGCGTGCAATAAGGAAAATATCAAAATTCTGAAAAAAATTCACAAAGTAGCCCTAGGTGAACTATTGACAGAAATATATTTTTCACTTCGATCCGATAATTGTTTTAGACGTACGGAGGTAGTCTTCGTTTCGCAGCTCTCGGACCTGGCTTTCAGGGTCTCAAACAGTGCATCGCGAAAAGCCCGTTAACAAAATCAACACAATTGTAACGAGAACAACAAATAACTAATCATATAGAGTAGTTAATTACACACATTTTGAGTGTTCATTTTGTCAGTTTGGACTTGATTGGAATATTTGGAAGAATTTTCATATTTATATGTTTTGAGCGATTTCTTGCAATGAAAAATTGACAAAATTGATGGCCTAAAATCATCGACTGGTACATGGCGTACAGTAAAGTATCCTATACCACATAAAAGAGCATTACTTCTTCTTTCAAAATCCGTTTTCAAAACCATGGGCAACTCAAAAGAAAAGTTTTGAGGTCGCGAAATACAAGTACTACTTTCGTGTAATTTGAGCGTTCCCGACACGGCAGTCCATGCTAAAAAACTCAGATAAACACGACACAAAAACGTGTTTGAACATCCAATGTTTAATAAAAGCTGCTGTCAGGCATCAGTACATGTTAACAAGACTATTTTGTGGGATTTGGTATCGTTTGGGCGAAATAAATAGAAGAATTTAAGCTGTTTCATCCACCTTAATCTACAGGAGTCACGTGAAGTTTGTCAAAGGTCAAGTATTCCGACACGTAAACCCAACCAAATCCGAACATTTTATGTTCAGAAATTACTTTCTACGACACAGATCAATCGTTAATACTGTATGCTTTTCATACCTTATTCTGGGCTCCTGGGTAGCGAGGAAATCTAGCAGAACTATGGCGAACGACATCATCGGCGGTTTCAAAATTCTGCCAACAGCAGCAGAGATTGCGTTACTGTAGATTACAAGGGGAGACCGCTGTCATGTTACCTTCATTACGGGCTTCCGGAAAAATTCTCCACCTTACCCCAAGAATATAATAGATATATCTATATTGAGATTTTGAATCGCCACATTCTTTATTAACCTCAAAAGAATAAATAAATCATATTATATTATATTTTTTTAAGGGCATTCTCTATATAAATATTCAATGTGCTTTCCATAGTAAAAAAAACAAAACCAACGGTGAAGCGTATGTAAACCTCATGCCTATTAACTTCAGTACTGTAAAGTTAAATTGACAAGTGTATGAATGTATCAGTTTTTTTTTCCAAGAAATTAATTCAGGAGTCTGGACTTAAAGTACAGGTACAAGTGTGAGATGTTTAGATTCTCTCAGATCTTGTTAGTTAGCCATGTTATCACCTCAAAGCAATTGAAGAAATAGGTGCCTTTGGGTGGATCTGCTTTCAATGAGTTACCCAGGAGCCCAGATTAAGGTACGAAAAACATACAGTATTAACGACTGATCTATGTGTTAGAAAGTAATTTCTGAAGGTAAAATGTTCGGATTTGGTTGGGTTTACGTGTCGGAATACTTGACCTTTGACAAACTTCACGTGACTCCTGTAGATTAAGGTGGATGAAACAGCTTAAATTCGTCTATTTATTTCGCCCAAACGATACCAAATCCCACAAAGTAGTCTTGTTAACATGTACTGATGCCTGACAGCAGCTTGTATTAAACATTGGATGTTCAAACATGTTTTTGTGTCGTGTTTATCTGAGTTTTTTAACATGGACTGCCGTGTCGGGAACGCTCAAATTACACGAAAGTAGTACTTGTATTTCGTGGCCTCAAAACTTTTCTTTTGAGTTGCCCATGGTTTTGAAAACGGATTTTGAAAGAAGAAGTCATGCACTTTTACATGGTATAGGGTACTTTACTGTACGCCATGTACCAGTCGATGATTTTAGGCCATCAAATTTGTCAATTTTTCATTGCAAGAAATCGCTCAAATAATATAAATATCGAAAATTCTCCCAAATATTCCATTCAAGTCCAAACTGACAAAATGAACACTCAAAATGTGTGTAATTAACTACTCTATATGATTAGTTATTTGTTCTTCTCGTTAGAATTGTTTTGATTTTGTTAACGGGCTTTTCGCGATGCACTGTGTGAGACCCTGAAAGCCAGGTCCGAGAGCTGTGAAACGAAGACTACCTCCGTACATCTAAAACAATTATCGGATCGAAGTAAAAAATATATTTCTGTTAATAGTTCACCTAGGGCTACTTTGTGAATTTTTTTCAGAATTTTGGTATTTTCCTTATTGTGCGCCTCCGGTCGATATTTACAGACATCCGCTCTTAATGACAGTCCTGAGTAGTAGAGAAAATAAAGTATGAAAAGGTTAAAATTGATAATTTTGTCATTTTTTGTTTGGTTTCAGGGAACAGCTCCATCAACCTTGGTTTGGATACTTTATTCAGTATTCATTGCCATACTTTTCTTGGTTATAAAATGCCTGAACTACAGACTACACCGAATGTTTGATGGTGAAGAAATCCGTACAGAAAGTGAACAACAAGAAGTGAGAAGTGGAGAATCCGTAGCTGAGCGAGATGAAGTCTCACGTGTTGAGGTTAGCAGTGGCCCTGCAGTGCACGGAGGGGAAGTGATAGAACTGGAGGTGATGAACAGTTGTTCACAAGATGTTGCCAACCAAGGTGGCGAGGAAAATGTAGCGCAACCAACTACTACTACTACAGCTCTATCCATGCCGCCTCCTTCTTCCTCTTCTCTTATAAACTCATCATCAGTCACAACTGCTGCAAGCCTACACAAGGTCCAACTCGTTCTTAACTGTAATATTTAGCTGATCTTTTAATAACAGCCTTTTAAATATAGTTGCTCCATATAACTTTCCTTCATTCATGCTTCTGTCTAGCCTTTTGAAACATGCATGCTTCCAGAACTCCACACACTGTGTTCTGTAAAACGGATGTCTATCTGGGCATAAGCCAATCTCACTACATTTTGCTGATCCAGGGTTTTAGAAATGATTTGCCAGCTATGATTTACCCATGATCTGGTAATGATGGAAGAAACTTCATCCAGAGAATGAGTCCACATACATTTAGAAAGTACCCTACTTACTCGATTAAGCATCGCAGCACTCTTTAAATTTTTAGTGTTTCAGATGCTGCACTTATTATCCGGGGGCAGCGTTTATTTGAGGGTGGCGCTCATTAAAAAATCATAACATTCTGTAAACGATAACAAGCAAATGTTAACAACAAAAACTAATAATGAAACATACCCACTTCGAACTGAAAAACTTTGTAATTAATATAGGAGAATAAATTTCTGAGGGTGGTTTAGATTGAGCTGTACCATACTTGTTTTTTAGTTTGGCTCCTCTTACAATTCAGTTTGATGGTGCTTCGATTAAGCGCCACACTGTTGTGAATGAATGGGACGCTTATTCGAGGGCATTGCTCTTTAGTATTTTTGCTGTCAAATGCGGCGCGTAATTGGGGGCAATGCTTAATCCAGGGAGGTGCTTTTAAAATCGAGTAAATATGGTACTAACTACCTGTAATATAATCATCCAGCTACGAGAATTTCCTTAACAATTTTCTGGTCTGAAAAACTGGTGTCTGCAACAGCACTAAAATCATTGTGGATGCATATGTTTCAGGAAGTAAGTATATGTAGTCACGTCAGATCATTGTGTAATCACGAGGTGCAAATCATAGCAGGTGAATGATGTTTGAAAACCCTTTATCTGCATGCTGCAGTGAAATCAGCTGGAACAAGAAATAACTTTTTGGGCTCGATTGTTCAAAGCGGGGTTAAGCTAACCCAGGATTAGCGTCAATTTTTAACATTACATGTACTCTCTTTTAATCCATGGTGACTTTGGATTTCGGTAAATTATTTTCATTCAAGAAATTGTCAAATTGTCTCATAAAAATCAGCAGCGGTAGTGCTTTTAAGTAAGAGGATCAGAAACCTCGGACAACATTTAACCCTGGGTTAGCACTAATCAGCTTTCGAACAAATGGGTGCTGTTGTTTATCACATACCAATTTGATGATGATGACAAAACATTAAAAATTCTTTATTTATCCTTGGGCAACCTTTGACTTGAGTAACATGGTCATCATCGTCGTCGTCATCATCATTATCCTCCTCCTCACTGTCCTCGTCATCACCATCATTATCATCAGCCTGATTATCGTCCTCATCATCTTTCTCACAATCATCCTCCTGTTCATCATCATCATTATCATTATTCTCATCATTCTTGTCATCATCCTCATTCTCATCATTTATCATCATCATCATCATTGTCATCGACCAAGCCCTGACTTAGACATCTGTTTCTCGTCATCGTCATCATCATCATCATCATCATCATCGTCATCATCATCATCATCATCATCATCATCGTCATCATCGACCAAACCCTGGCCTAGACATCTGTTTTTCAGCAAACACGCTATGGTACTATGACAGAGTACCTGCTTTCTCAGGCTAGAGGTAGTCTGTCTTCTAGAGTGTGGCTATTCTCTGACTTGTTTCTAACATGTGTTCAACACTCACACTGAAAATTATAATGTAACACTACATCTATCTACAATTTACTCTAGCACCACTAAGAAGCTTCTAATGTTATTGGCCCACTCTAGTGCTTAAAAGTTTATTCCTTCTTGACCAATGGCATACATGTGAACTCTTGTTTTGTTCAAACAGCTTCCACGATTGTTACTCAATGGAGTAACAGTGTTGCCAGAAAAAGAAAATTTTCACTTTCTTTTTTCATGCATTCCTGGCAGTTTCAATGATTACATATTGATACTTACCCTGCCGCAGACACTTCTCTCATTTTTTCAATGAATGCAAGGAACAGAACTGTCAGAGTCATGTTCCTCACATTGTTGCAGTGACTTGCATTGCAATTTTGTTGACAGACAACACTAATTGTTATCTTGTGTAGCATGTAACTCTGCCTTAACCAAATCACTTGAATATAGCAACCTACAATGGAAGCCCTTTAGGCGAAATGTCCTTTCGCCAGACTTCAAAAACAGAAACTTTTGCTTAAAACTCAATCATCTTTTATTTTGTCTGACAACTAGCTATCTTATCACAAACTCGTTTTTTTTTTAATTTATTAAGCTGAAAACATTTTTTTCAAAGATCCCCCCCCCCCAGTTACAGTCATTTTTTTGCACAACAGCTTTACATCAAACAAAGCCTTTTAAATACACACTTTAGTTTATTTAAAAGCAAACCAAAGAAACTGATGAAAAACGATGCTTGTTTGTTTAGGCCTTTAATTGCTTGTAAGACAAATGGTCGTTATGCCATCCATGACAAAAATTATTAGAAATGAAAGTTTTAAATGGATGAACCTTCAGATCTGGTTTCAAGCATGTTTGCTCTTGAGAGAGTTGGTTGTTTTGATATCTTGACTGTGTTCTTTTATTGTTTTGTTTGACAGGGAAGTGATGAGCATGGGGCGAATAAAGCAGAATTTTTTTGTGGTACGTGACAATTGGCCCAGTCACTCTTGGTGTTTGTTTCAGTTTAAGTATTGTTGGAAATCTAACCCCACCAGGTGTTTACATCTTAACAAAATCTTAGTATGAAGGGAAAGATTATATTTTAATGAGTTTCCACTCAACATTCAGTGTTTGTTGCTCAGAAAATGCAGTAAGTTCAAAGAGATTCAATTGCAATGTAAGGGCTGTTGTTACTTTTAGGGGATTCGCACTATACAGTGAAAAAACTAAATGCACATGCCAAAACTTTCTAAATTTACATGTATGACAAGTAAAATACGCACAATCTACGAATTTAATTACACCACCAAAATGTAAAAATGTAAAAAATTACAGAATATTGCAAATGTCAAAAAAATATTGCAATTTGTTACAAACAGTAAAATAAAGCAATGTCATCACATACAAGATGCTGAGAAATGTCATCGTAACGAGAACAGTGCATAATTTCATCAAGATGTAAGCGGCATATTTCAATTTTACCTGCGTCATTTTGTAAAAAATCATCATTATTTTCTTTTCATTAGCACGTGGATTTAGACAGTTTTTACTCAGTTTTTCCCTATATAGCACAAGTCCCCTAAAAGTAACGAAAGCCAGTGTAAGCCCCGCTTGATAGCATGGTTGAGGATTGTAACACTGGAGCAAACTACGGTTGAGTGAAAACTGCCAAAAAAAAACTCAAATGTTATCACAGCGACACTTCCTACTGACCCATGATGTCGAATGTGGCTAAATCTCTTTGAATTTGCCTCATCGTCTGAGTAACAAACACTGAGCGCAAATTTTTACTAAATTAACTGAACTTACACTGAGTACAACCACAGCCAATGTTTTAACCACAATGTACTACAACTACTGACTAACCTGATAGTATTGTTGAACCATAATTTATTGACACTTTAAAGACCTAGCAAGATCCTTTACTTACAAACACTTCTTTGGTAGTAGTGTACCAGTTACTAGGTACTGATTACAAGGCTCTGTTGAGAAATTAAAGAGCGTCATCAAATCATTGTTCTCTGCAACCTAAAAATGAGCAAGGGTCCTGAGTCTGTATCAAGAACCATATATTGGCATGGAAATCCGTGAGATACAAAAGAACGGTCTGGTATATGATATACCATATTGGAATCAGCAGTACAAGATTTCAAAATGAAGAATACTATGTTACAAATATTTCTATTTTGAAAAGTTTTTTCTTGTTGACCATTCAAGCTCTGTAAATTTAAAGGCTACAATGTATTTATTCAGCTTCTGTTCAAGTGGCTTATGTGGCAGTGTGTCACCCGGTTCATCAATCCCTAACCCTATTTCAGCAACCAGAAAATTCAGAAATTACTGTTTCATTCGAAAAAAATTTGGTTTCCATTACCTCTCTGTCGTAAATTTCTGGAAATTTTTATTTGAAACTGAATGGATTGGTTCGGTCTATCCGGGCTGGTATAACCAACTGCAAAATTTCAGGATTTACCGTTCCATTTGCTACGTGAAATTTTTGAAATTTCAAACCAGAATTTTTGGTCAAATGGAAAGCGCCCATGATCACCAAGATGAAACAAGCTTGTTACCAATAATAAAATAAATTACTCTCTCGTTTGCAGATCTTGATGAAGGTGATGAAGATGAAGATATGGCTGTTATTGTGGAATTGCGGACTGACAGAATAAAAGAGAAAGAGGTAGTGACAGAGTTCGGATATTTGAACCTGGAATAAGATATTCCTTTTTTTTTTTTGTCATTCCCTTGTAGAATCCTATGTGCATAGCAGATGATCCTATCCTGTAGGATCTTACCCAAGATCCTAAACAGCATTAATCGAAACAATAATTTAAGGTATCATGGTACCCCAAAATTGACCATGTTTTCGAAAAATACACTTCTGTCATTTTCAGATAGATATTATTCAAACCTCTCTTTTACAAAAAGTTTCAGAAAAAAAGATTGTTTCTACGCAAAGTTATGGACGAAAAAGATTTGTGGCATTAATTTTCTCTAATCATGTGTTGACAGTCATCTGTCAACAACGCTGAAAATAGCACGTGACGTAACAGGGTCCCGATGTTTTGACACGCGATTGATTGCATAGCAGTTCCCACTTATTTCAAGTGTGTCCACAAAGTGGCTTCGATCACATCTGTGAAAGAGAGAGAGAGAGAAAAGATCGAGTGTTGAGGAATTACTTGCGCTTCCTGACTCCTCGCTTGTCAGTGTGATAAGTTTCGACTGCCAGCTCGCTTTTCGTAACGCGAACGGCGAAAAAAAACCCATCCATTCAAATTCCATAACATTTCCACAAAGCCAGATGTATCAAAGAATCAACTTGGCACAAGAGACGGCATGTCCAGGAAAGTACAGAATTTGTCTCCAGTAATAAAGAAGTATATTTTTTTGCCCAATTGCTCGCATTTCTGACAGGATGTTCTCTCTTAGATCTTGAGCCGAACACGTGACAGCTTCTTCGCAGATTTCAATGTGTTTTCCTTTTGCCTTTCCTTTCGTCTTTCAGGTCCCGGCAGCTTGGGTAGTCTTACCCAGCTCAAATGATGATGCCTTTGGCATTTTACAGCCGACGTGATATTATGACTTTAAAATTTCCGTTTATTGTGTTTGAAGACTCTTTGAACGGCACTCGTACTCAACGAAAGTCGCTTTTCAACATAAAAACACGCAGAATTTGACACCATTCTTGTCGGTATGTTTGTGCTATTGTTGTAAGGCGGTAAGTTGAGCCTCCCCTCTGTCAACCTCAGGTAATTATCCTGACACCTAGGTGTTTTAATCTCCTCAGACCGGAAAAAGTTTCCAAGTCATATTTTGGCTTTTTTCTCAAAACTAATTTTTCAAGAAATTGGGTGCACATTTTAAGTTCGCGTTCAGCGAGTTTTCAACCATTTTAGCTCAAATTTGGCGACAATGTTGCCACATAATTTGACACCAAAACCCTGTCTCCGAATTTTAATTTTTGCTTTCATTCAAAAGTTATGATCCGTAAAAGAAAGAGGAGAGGTGTTTCTCCGAACTTCAAAGTTTAACTGAGTGCAGAAAATAAACCAGGCCAGATACAAAAATTCCGAGACACGGTTTTTGAGACAAAGGTGTGAAGAAGTCGGCGTGATGTTCGTCTTTCTCTCCAGATCATTCTCGACTGGAGCGGAACCAATTTTGTGAACGATGTACTTTTTAAAAACGTAGTCTCTATTTTCGACACAGTTGTCTTTTTTCTTTATCTAAATACGTTTTCGTAATCTTCAATTATTAAGCTTTCAGAAAATATATAGTTTGTTAGGGTCCTTGTGAAACGCCTGACGCTCAAACGGTGAAAATGCAATGTTGTCATTTGGGGTACCCTGATACCTTAAAGGATCCCAGTCAGGACCCTTTAATTAGGTACCATATATCCTCAAATATTTTGAGCTTACTGAAATTTCAGTATTTTAGGCTTACTTTAGACTTGCCATCCCTTTAAGGTCCAGGTTGTCATACACGTAATAATATTTATGATTCTCTGCCTTATGACTTACATACCACATTTTATTATATAGACAAGAGTGTTTTAGTGGAAAATGGACCACTTGTAAGTTCCTACGAAACTACATCCAGGACTCTGGTGGCATATTTTCCATGTCCTCACTAGTGAGGATATTGATGATGTCATTTCCCTCTTTCACACTGTTGTATGTGCAAAACTTCTCTTGTCTTTATAATAAAAACAAAATTACAAGTGGGCTTGAAGATATGAATTTTATTTTCTCATGGTAAAAAGCACTATTTTTCTCACTCGCTGCCCTTGTTCGTAAAAATAATATTGTTTTTACCTCTTGAAAATAAAATTCATATCTTCATGCTGTCGTGTAGATTGTAATAACCTCTATGAAATGGCCACTTTTTATGGCCTAAACAAAATATTAGTCATTTTCTTGTCTGAAAATCCATTTAATCTGACCAACCATTAAATAAATGTGACCAACAACCCTATCTTGAAGTCCCAAACTGCTGCTTTCTTTTAATATAAAGCTACCCCATTTATACAACTGTTCAAACTGTGTATTAGCTTAAATGACAAATAAAGCAAGCAGAAAGTAACAATGAAAAGTCAATGAATATTATCTTATCCTGTGTTTGGTAACCAGTTTCAAAGTTATTTTCATTGCCTTATTGATACTTTTTGAATTTCATAAGTTCCTTTTATCTTCAAACACCTTCTTCTGTTTTGTAGGCTATTATGTATTTGAGACTACCCTCACGCTGTTAATACAACTGCACCATTAATGACCTAAATAGGGGATTTTACACAGGAGAACAAAGATATGAGTTTTATGTTTTCGAGAGTGGTAAAGACAATATTACATGAGTGAGTAAAATATTGTTTTTTACCACAAAAAAAATAAAATTCATGTCTTCAAGTCGCCGTGTAATTTTCTTTTTATTGAAATATATAAACAAGTCTTTAGAGTGTTTTTGCACAAACAAGAGTGTAAAAGGGGAAAGTGACGTCATCGACATCCTCACAAGTGAGGATATGGAAAATACACCACTTGAGTCCCAGGTGTAGTTTTGTATGAACTTTAAAGGGGCATAGTCATGAGGATTTCGCAGATTTTTGGTCAAAACTGTGCTAAAATTATTGGTAGCTAACTTTATCCATGCCCAATATTGTGTCTGAACATTTAAAGGAACATGTTAACTTAATTTCATTAAGAGAAAACAAATCATGACCATTTAATATTGATTTAATGTCAACAAGCTGAATGAATTTGAAAAGTTTAGCCTCGTTTTTTCAAATTTCAATCCATTTCCATCCGTGCCATCCACAGCAACAGACAACAGAAAATAGTTTCAGTGAAGTAATGTAGTCTTTGGTAACAAAAGTAGGCCATTATTTGTGAGCATTCATTGATGTGAAGACATATTTGATTTTTAAAGAGAACTAAAATAGCGTGACTATGCCCCTTTAAGAGGGGGCTGTTTTCCACAAAAACACTTGTCCATATGATAATGACCAATATTTTATGGCCCTGTCAGTGGAGATATCAACAACGTTCCATGGTACTTGTTTCCTCACGATGAGCTGTTCTCTGATTTGTCAGATTAGTTTTGCTGATGAGTTGGAGAAAACTGAAAGACTGGAACATAGACAAAGGTAACATGCCGTATCATGATAAAGCAGTTTTCCATGAGTGTTGAGAGTCATTTACATTTGCTTTGACTTCGATTTGCTTCTGTCTCTGATTGCCTTCAAGAATTTACTCCAGTTTCTCAACCAAGTAGAAGTAGAACCAAAACCAGCAATGACTGTTTTGTACTTTCTGTCTCTCTGACTTAGAACATAGAACATGTATTTGCTTTGAGTTTAAAGAAGCTACATCACAATATTTTGAGATGTTCTTTGGGCCATTGAAAATAATATAATTATTGTTGTTAATTGGAAGGAAACCTTAAAATAATGGTTTGCCAGGTTAGACAAACATCAAAGAGGAAAGAATAAACCAAAAGGGAACAGGATGGTTAATGATGGAGAAGATTAACACAGATTGCAAATGACAAACTTGAAAAGTTTAGGCTAAATTTTTCAAGATGCACAAACCCTGACTCTTTTAATTTTCTTATAAAGTTGTTTGTGTGTTTCGTGATTGGCCAGGCTGATCACAAATGTTACAACACTCAGTTGAAAAATGTGGTTAAATTTGTTGACAAGGTGTAAGCATACTTTAATTAGCTCCATTGATTTGATGGGATGAGGGAGCTTGGATAAGTCTTCTCCCTAGTGCAGGCTCCAATCTAATTATCCACTTTGAACAGGGTGCAGATAACCACAGATTGTGTGTTCTGAACAGGGTGAAGAAAAGCATGGATTGTATGTTGCAGGGTAGTGGTGGGGGGTGGGGGGGGGAAAGGGGGGTTTAAACTTCCTGCTTTCCGTACCCTTTAATCCCAGTTCCCGCCCTGTATTTGTTGGCTCCTGCCTCTTTGCATTTTCAGTTGCAATAATACTGTGCAATGTTGCATAATTTCCCCCTATTTCTTCCGCTTCCCACCCCCTCTTCTCCCGCCTCCCATACACCTACCACCCCCTTTTCTCCCAGTCTTCCCCCCCCCCCTCACCCTGGGTTCGTACGGATCATGGAAAACCTGGAAAGTCATGGAATTTTAGAACTTCATTTTCCAGGCCTGGAAAGTCATGGAAATTAAGAATTTGTCATGGAAAATAAAGTTCATTGTACAAAATAAATTTATTTAGCAGTTTCCCTTTGTGTGAATGGAAAGAAAATTAGTGGGTCAAAAACTTGATCTACTTTACCATTTTTGTATCAGTAGGCTAAATTTGGATCATGGGAAATGTTAAAAGGTCATGGGAAAGGTCCTAGAAAGTCCTGGAATTGCAAAATCATAAAAGGGTACGAACCCTGTCACCCCCTTCATAGGGCAGGAAGTGCATGTACAATGGAACCCACCTTAGAGTCACTTGTCAGTTGAAGGGCTGAGACCAACGATAACCGTCTTACGTCAAATTTAGGCTGTTTTGTTTTGTTTTGTTTTTTTTTGCTCAAAACTGTGTGGATTTTTGCATGGGAATTTCATTTCATTCAAAGAACATTGCCCAAATTTTTTTTCTCTGAGTTGCGCTTCATTTATGTGAGAACTCCTGCAACAAGTGACAGATGTGTGGCTGCCTGCTCTTCCCTTCCAGCTCACTTGACTTGACGAAAATCAGTGGGAAAAAACTCTGGGAAATGTTCTCTGCATGAACTGGAGGTTGCATGTACAAATTCAGGCAGTATTGAGCAAAAAAGCGTGATAACAACAAAAGGGCCTAAAATTTGACATAAGATGGTTATGCTGTCAGCCCTTCAGTTGGAGTTTATTTCTTTTTTAGTCCTAGTGGACAGATAGAGTCTAGGGAAACAAGCCGGGAACATGTTGATGGTAAGTTTTTAGTACAAAAGTCTTGTTAGTCTAAACTTTCTAAAACTTTTAATTATCACTTTATCGTTGGTTAACCCATTAGGACCAGTTACACAAAAGTTGTGTTTTATGTAAAGTGTAGACCCAGCTATTCACATGTTTTTACACAAGATGAGAAGTTTTCATACAGTGATAGAAAAAGAATGATTTTGTTCGAGGCCTATGACCTCAGTTTTCTCTACCAACTTTTCCTGTTTTATATCTTAGGGAAAGCTACATCCAGTTTACCCCTTTAAACCCCAACAGTGACGAAAATGAAATTTCTCTTTACGTAATCACTAATTGTTCAAACATTCAAGTGATGAGAATAAAGATACTGTAGTGATCATCAAGGATAAGATGTCTTGATATTTAGACAAATTCTCCTAGCCTGTTCCATAAGAAATGTATGGAGAACAGTAAGGAGAATATACATTTTTATATCAGGGCTAAAAGGGTTAATTACTACCTCCTCTTTAGATGCAGTCGAGCTAACCATTCAAGAATCAGATGAGACTTTGGAGGGTGCTGTGGGTGGGGAGATTGAATGCCATGCTAGCCAGGAGCAGACAGATTTGGAATCAGATAGTAAAGGTGATCTGTAGCATATTATAAATACCTAAATTGTACCTATATTAAAAATGAAGGTCAGCTTTTTCTAATCTTTCACTTTGCCTTTAACCCTTTTAGTCATATCTGTGCACTCAAACACATACAGGTCATGAGAATTTAGGAAATGATCACAAGAAATGAATTGTCTTGATGTTTAAACAAGTTCTCCCAATTAGTACCCAATGAAATTCATGAAGACCAGTAAGGAGAATTTGTATATTGATGCCAGGGCATTAAAGGGTTAACATTTGAGCTGTAAATGAATGGCTAGGGTGTCTGATGGGTGTGTAGAACTGGTTGTGGATTTGAGTCCCTGGAGGTAGTCAGTACCCATGCTTGTGAAAACGATGGGCAAGTATTGTATTCTTATTTCAACTTGAGTAAAAAACAGGTATAAAACTCTCTTTTTTATTCCATTATTTAGACACCTTGAGTGATCTGTCAACTCTTCCCTTGCCAATTATGGACAGCCACATGGAGTCACGCTCTGTTCCTGGTCTTGTGGTGTCAGACATCTGGAAGATTAAAGAAGAAACAACACGTGGCCTTCTCTTGCAGACGAAAAGTGAAGGTTCAAATGTTAATGGAACAGGCAGTCCCAGGAACATGTATCAGGCTCTTGTCTCAGCCTTAGAAAGCCATGGCCCTCCTTACCCACAGGCAAGTTCAAGCGACATAAATGAAGGGACGTCATTTGGGTCTAGACTTGGCACCCAGTCAGAAATTGGAAGTAGGTCTGGATCA
Source organism: Siderastrea radians (assembly GCA_964017195.1). NCBI lineage: Eukaryota > Metazoa > Cnidaria > Anthozoa > Scleractinia > Rhizangiidae > Siderastrea > Siderastrea radians. The sequence goes on from OZ024892.1 coordinate 31,285,256, forward strand.
GAGTATGATGGTACAAGCCTTTCTCGGAATGAATCACAGAGTGAAAAGTCAGTTGTTCCACGAATGCGATCCATTTCTGACATTGTGCGTGAAACAGAAGATGCTGGTGATGGAGAGGATGAGAGACAGATTAGAGTGGATGTGGACACTCCTTCAATATTGGATACTTTATCTTTACAGGACTCTGGCAGATTACATCACAACCCTTCAACAAGCTCACAACCAGAATCAATAGACAGTGTAAGCATCAACATCGCAATGAACAAAGACACTGCATCTACCGTGGCACAGTCAGGGAGCATAGGCGAGCCAGATGGATCAGGACGAGAAAGCACAGATCTGCTTGCACTTGCACAGCGATCATCGTCATTAGCTCGCAGAAGGAGAACAAGTCTGCAGAGAAGAAGGAGAGCGGAGACAGGTGCTATTCGACGGCGGAGACGGCATGATTCAGGAGCACTAGCAGATGTGCTGTTACAGACATCTGATGGTGGTCCCTCAACTCATCTTGCATTATCGCATGATGATACTTCGCCTGGAGCTCAGCATTGTTTTCAGGATGAGTTTGGTAAGGGTAGCAAGCATCTAATTTCTCCTTACAGTATCACTACTTGATCAAACATACAGGTCATGAGAATAAAGGAGATGATCATCAACGATAAAATTTCTTGACATTTAAGCAAATTCTCCGAACTAGTACCATAAGAGTGTATATTAGGAGAACATTGGGGAGAACATGCACGTTGATTTTGGGGCTTACAGGCTTAAAAACATTATCTAGTGGTTTGCTGGTGGTTTTGGTACATGTAGGTTGTAAGCTAAAAAATCTTCTGCAAAACTGTGTAAGTGACATTTACAAGAAAGAGACTGTTCTACTTTTTAACTACTGAGTATGGTTTTGAGTGTAACAAAGGCTAGTTCCCTTAATTTATTTTTTTATCTGAAGGCTTTATATCACAAAATTTTCCTAATAATAAGTTCTACAATTTATCAAAGCCATTGTTAATAAAAATAAACTTAAAGTGAGTGCAGAAGGGTTGTAAATAATTATTTTACAATCATAACTATAGGTTAAATGTGGCACCAAGCAGCTATTGTGGCATATTTTTACCAGTAACAAATGCCAGTCCCCCACTTTATCATAATTATCATTGTTCGATGTCTGATGATTGCCGGACATCAGTCTATCAAAATGATGCCTTAATGATAGCAGGCAAAGTGATTGCTTCTCCTCCGTTATATATCTTTGTACGGCGTCTGATGGTTGCCATGTGAAAACACATCAACAGAGCCTTGTTGCACAGATTGGTTGTTTCTCATGCTTGTGTGTATTGCATATACATGTAAACCACTGCAAAGACCTACTTGTGAAATAACCACAAGGAAGGTCATGAGGAATTCACAGGGGTTCCCAATGAAAGCTTTTTGGCTTATTGAGCCATTTCTGTTATTTGCATGACCATTCTAACTTATTACTGTGCTTTGTACTTCAGGCATGTGGCAGACCTATGTTTTCCATTCTGATACACCATACAGTACAGCCATACAGCCATCTGCTCATTCTCCCACACGGATCAGAGATTTGATCAGAGACAACTGGTATAAAAGTCCTTCCCTGAAAAATTATTCTTTCAATAACAAAATAAGCAATGGAAGTATTCGTACAGTTAGGTCTTGTTTCTAGCATTGAGCTATTATTAGTTAAATACAGTTTTACTAAAGTGTACCATCATGCTGATTATAGAGGCAGGGTCGTGTAGCGTCATCACATAGGGCTTTTGATTACACAATAGCAAGGTCAGAGGGTTGGTCATTCGAGGCTTGCTCTCTGCACTGTATTGCGTTAATTCCTTGGACAAGAAACTTTACTCTACACTGTCTCTCTGAATAAATGGGTACCAGTAGAAAAGCTGGCGGGGAGGCAGCTCAGCAACGGACTAGCATCCCATCCAACGGAAAGTAGTGATGCTGCTAGTCACTTTATGCTGGTTGTCCTGTGATAGACTAATATCCCATCCAGGGGGGAGTAGTGATGCTGCTAGTCACTTTATGCTGGTTGTCCTGTGATAGACTAATATCCCATCCAGGGGGGAGTAGTGATGCTGCTAGTCACTTTATGCTGTGTATCCTGTGATGGACTAGTAACCCATCCAGGGGGAAGTAGTAATACTCCTAGTCACTTAGTGCTGTGTATCCTGTGATGGACTAGTAACCCATCCGGGGGGGGGGGGGATAATACTCCTAGTCACTTTATGCTGTGTATCCTGTGATGGACTAGTAACCCATCCAGGGGGGAGTACTGAGTGGTAATACTCCTAGTCACTTCATGCTGTGTATCCTGTGATGGACTAGTAACCCATCCCGGGGTGGGGGGGGGGGAAGAAGTAATACCCCTAGTCACTTTATGCTGTGTATCCCGTGATGGACTAGCATCCCTTCCAGGGGGAAGTAGTGATACTCCTAGTCACTTTATGCTGGGTATCCTGTGATGGACTAGTAACCCATCCGGGGGGGGGGGGGATAATACTCCTAGTCACTTTATGCGGTGTATCCTGTGATGGACTAGTAACCCATCCAGGGGGGAGTACTAAGTAGTAATACTCCTAGTCACTTTATGCTGTGTATCCTGTGATGGACTAGTAACCCATCCTGGGGGGGGGGGGGAAGAAGTAATACCCCTAGTCACTTTATGCTGTGTATCCTGTGATGGACTAGCATCCCTTCCAGGGGGAAGTAGTGATACTCCTAGTCACTTTATGCTGGGTATCCTGTGATGGACTAGCATCCCATCCAGGGGGGAGTAGTAATACTCCTAGTCACTTTATGCTGGGTATCCTGTGATGGACTAGTAACCCATCCAGGGGGAGTACGGAGTAGTAATACTCCTAGTCACTTTATGCTGGGTATCCTGTGATGGACTAGCATCCCATCCAGGGGGGAGTAGTAATACTCCTAGTCACTTTATGCTGGGTATCCTGTGATGGACTAGCATCCCTTCCAGGGGGAAGTAGTAATACTCCTAGTCACTTTATGCTGGGTATCCTGTGATGGACTAGTAACCCATCCAGGGGGAGTACGGAGTAGTAATACCCCTAGTCACTTTATGCTGGGTATCCTGTGATGGACTAGCATCCCTTCCAGGGGGAAGTAGTAATACTCCTAGTCACTTTATGCTGGGTATCCTGTGATGGACTAGTATCCCATCCAGGAGGGAGTACATTACTTGCAAAAAGTTTCCGGCGATTTTAATTTCGGACAAAAATAGTGTCCGAAAATAAAACCGTCGAAATTTTTGCAGTACAGTACAAAACTTGAAAGTACTTTCTTGGGTGACGCCATCACATATTCAAGGCCAATATACATGATATAGCTAAAATTCATAAAGATTTTATGAAGGACAAAAACATAGAAAAATTCCATTTTGCAGTTACTATTTCAATCTTCGATCCAAGCCCAGTTTTATGATTATTGCATTGCCAGTGCCAGTGGTGCTAGTCCTCTTCTGCTTCATCATCAATCAACCCAATTAAAAGGTCCTCTTCATTGTCACTAGCATGTGGTTCTTCTTCATCTGTAGCTGTTGGTGACTGGGGTGATTGATCAAGAAGCTCATAGTTCTTTTGAACAAGCTCTTTGAGACGAAGAAGAAGAAACCACTTGCTGTCCTCAATTTTAAACGTAGCTCAGAGGACTATCTGAAGCCCTTCCGTTGCAATTGGAGAAGGTCTATACTTTTCTCCTCAACTGTTGCATCGATACTACCAAACTCTACCAAACTCTAGTTGAGACACTGCTTGAGGGTGACAAAAGCTTGATTGAATTTGTGATTTTCCCCTTGGTGTATTTGTAAAACTTTGAGGGTGCTGTAAAACTATCATTTTCACAGCTTTTACTTCAGTCTAATTCAGGTTTTGTAGGCGTAAATTTACTTAAGGCATGTTTGAGCAAACCGTTCAAAATTTTTGTCTGAAATTTGTCCGAAATGAGAGAAAAAGTGTCCGAAGATTAAACGTACGATATAAAACGTCAGAATTTTTAACGTCCGAAATTTTTTGCAAGTAATGTAGTAATACTCCTAGTCACTTTATGCTGTGTATCCTGTGATGGATTAGCATCCTATCCAGGGGAGAGTAGTGATTCTGCTAGTCAATTTATGCTGGGTATCCAGTGATGGACTAGTATCCCATTTAGGGGAGAGTTGTAATGCTCCTAGTCACTTTATGCTGGGTATCCTGTGATGGACTAGCATCCCATCCAAGAGGGAGTAGTAATACTCCTAGTCACTTTATGCTGGGTATCTTGTGATGGACTAGCATCCCATCCAGAGGGGAGTAGTGATGCTCCTAGTCACTTTATGCAGTGTATCCTGTGATGGACTGGTATCCCATTCAGGGGGGAGTGGTAATACTCCTAGTCACTTTATGCTGTGTATCCCGTGATGGACTAGTATCCCATCCGGGGGGAGTACGGAGTAGTAATGCTCCTAGTCACTTTATGCTGGGTATCCTGTGATGGACTAGTATCCCATCCAGGGGGGAGTGGTAATACTCCTAGTCACTTTATGCTGTGTATCCCGTGATGGACTAGTATCCCATCCGGGGGGAGTACGGAGTAGTAATGCTCCTAGTCACTTTATGCTGGGTATCCTGTGATGGACTAGCATCCTGTGTGGGGGGAGTAGTGATGCTACTAGTCACTTCATGCTGGAAACCGGTGTTAAGCGCCGGCCTTGATGAGCCTTGTGGCTCAGTGGAATCGTGTTGATTGTATGCAAGACTACCATCATTCTGATACCTGATTGGAAGAGAGGTTATTTGCTAGAATCATTGTTCAAGGCAGCCATATTGTCTCCTGCAGTCGAACATTTGCTGCTTAATTCATGCTGGAATACCCAGAACCAGTGGTTGCTGCCGACTACTTCTGTTGTGCTGCCTGCTACTACAAATCGTTTTGACAGGGCTGGTTCAAGTCCTGTTTGTGACTTGATGGGGTAGTAGAATTGGGGCTTGGGACTGGGAGCACACATAAAGTGGACCATATGTACTATAATATTCTCAATATCTAAGGGTCAACATCACACAAATGTAACCGTAACATCGCACAAATTTATGAGAATCATTAAGGGCCTGGTAAGGTCAAGGATAATGTCCCTGAAGATGTCTTGGTTTTCCCTTTTTAATATCTTTTTCACTGTGTAATTGCAGGGAGACAAGCAGCTCTGCATCGACAGTGGTTGTGGATGCAACGTTGCCCGGACATCTCCCATCCCATTCATCAGCAGCTGTGCGTCGGAGCTCCTCACACACCAGATGGCAGGACACAATCTCTTCAGTGAGCATTCCTTTCACCAGGCCCACATCTGTCACATCAGCAGAGAAGCCCAGACCACATTACTTTAAATTCCAGCTTTTTCCTGGAAAATTCATGAAAATCAAATTTGATCGACTTGCTCTTTTAGCTCTCATGGACAGGTATGTGTTGTTGTTAAAGAAATGTTGACCTTGTACCGAAATTTTCAATACTATGCATTTCTCTACTAACAATTGAAGGATTTGGTGGAAGAAGGGTGCAAATGATGTTTTTTTTTCAGGGGTTTGTAATGTCCCCAGTTATCACTGCTGTGCTAAAATAATACGTGTACTTTGGAAAGATGAACGTTTATTTGTTTGTCTCACGATGGAATCGTTCAACAAACTCAAAGCAATTCCATCGTGAGACAAACTAATAAATGTCCATCTTTCCTATCTTACACCACGATAAACAATAAACACATCGTTAATGACATACATGTACTTTGACACAAAATAGTCATGGTGATTTCTTCTTTTGTTTTGAATGTGTAGAAGATTATCCCAGTTATGTATGCAACTTTTGCAGTTGCAAAAAGAAAGCCCCGCCAAAAAAACTTGGGCTTTCACAGGATACGGACCCATGACCTCTACGATACTGTTGCAGTGCTCTAACCAAATGAGTTAACAAACCAACTGGGAGCTGGTCATTTTTGGGTTTGCAATAAACCCATGGAGGATGATTCATTTCTTTCATGTTTCTTTTTTCATTATTTCTTCTTCTTTTGTTTTATTGTGATAATGTTTTGTTCTGTTTGTCTTCTTCTTCATAGAAACAAATACAAGACTGAAGCAACAGTGTCTATATTGTTGGCCATTCTTGTGGCTGTTCTTGGTTACTGGCTTCTACTGGCAGAATTTTTCAAAGACTTTTGGATTTTTGTCTTCTGTTTTGTGTTGGCTGGATGTCAGTTTTCTCTCATTAAGGTTAGGAGACATTTCCTGATTCAAGTATTTTTCTGTTGTTGCTGCTGCTAGCAGTTTAGTCCAATCCTGCATTTGGGACAAATCTGTAGTACATTCTGTTCCACAAAATTATCCCTTTAAGCCTAAACTCTGTTTTTGTCTTCGCTTTTAAAACAATACAAAATAATGATAAGTAATTAATGTCCAAGTATGCTATACCATTGGAGATAATAAGGACGACAAGAATAAAATGGTCAGGAGGTTCCATTGTACCTACATGTAGTGTAAGGTCATCTTTCAAGGAGAAAAGCTGCAGGGCAGATCTTTCTAATAACACTCTGTCAACAAAAATTCATTGTAATTGACCAGGTGTTGACCAAGTTATGGCATGATATGCCATGTGGCCTTCCTTTTGCTTAAAGGGGGGTTTTAATTAATTTCATACATGTACATGATTTTGTTTTCCTTTAACAGAGTGTTCAGCCAGATGCAGCCTCTCCAACTCATGTAAGTCCAGCTAGTCAGCATGTAATTTAAAAGTTCAAAATGAGAAATTTTTTTTATCAGAACCCCAGCTGTCAACCTCTTAGCAAATCAAGTTTCACTAAAACCAGCCATTTCGTATTTAGAAGAAAGCCCTTCAAAGATCTTCCAGCCAAAAAAGCAGATTTAAAAATTCCATCTCTCTAACTACTGCACCACTGTGCCCAGGGCTCGAAATTTACGGTCGCAAATGTGCAACTGGTTCGAGGACATTTGCTCCTAAAAAAAATAACTTAGGAGCAAATTTGCTCCCTCAACTTTTGGCCCACTTTTGTAATAAATTCCTCTTTTTTGCTCCTTGTTAGACCAAATTTACTCCTAAAATTTTGGATGCTCCTGGGAAAAACTTTAATTTCGAGGCCTGACTGTGCCTCCACAAGACACTCAAGGAAACTGCATGCCCCTTGGGGAACTGCCAAGGAAGGGTTGGTAACAGGGAGTTAGAGTGTAGGAAGGGGAGAGTTCAGACCCCCTTGTCCCCCTACCTCCCCCTGTCCCCCATTTATCCCTGTCCCCCTTTCCCAACAGCAAAAAGTATATCCAGTTCTTAGGAATAGACACATTATAATGCCATCATTGCGCAGTTCAATAGCACACAATCTCTGGAGTTCAAGACTCAACATTGACAAGTTCCTAATTTCTCCTTACAATATCCCTACTTAATCAAACATACAGGTCATGAGAAATAAGGAAATGATTACCAAACATAAAATATCTTGATATTTGTGTAAATTCTCCCAACTAGTACCATAAGAAATATGAGGAGAACACTAAGGAGAATATGCATTTTGATATTGGGGCTTAAAGGGTTAAAGTTTAGCACAGTAGGGTCAAAAGGTCGAGTTGGTGCAGTATGATTTTGTGAAATTCAACCCATTTTGTTGGTTTCTATTTTTCACAGTATGTCACTTGTCGATGTAATTATGATTGACAATAGTACAAATCAAACTTGTCAGTTGGGTATTGTCGTTCATAATTCATGTTACTGAAAGGCACAGTGAGTGTGTAAGCCCATTCATTTTAATTCAACTTGTTAACTTGTTTAACTTGTTTAACTTTGTTAGCTTGTTTAACTTGTTTATTTTTATCCAATTTTTTACTTTTTATTTATTTTTGTTTTATTACTGCAATTTAGAGCATCTCATTGTTAAATGTTGATTTCGATTCCTTTTGCTCTGATCAGTCTATAAAAAAATTGTGAATTAATCAATCTAAATTATCTTGTAATTTTTTTGTAATTACTAATATCTTGTAAAACTCTGGTTCAATATAATGATTTAAAAAAAAAAAAAGAAAGTATGGCTTGTGATATGCATTAGTATTTAAGTACATCCTTTTCTTGACATAGGGGCACAATCACATGATTGTATTTAGCCGTCCCACATACTTCTGTGCTTTGGCCATCTGTATTCTGGTGCTGGACAAAGTGGCGCAGTCAGACATATCAACATTCCCTGTGTATGGCATCCCATTTGCTACTAACTTCACTGTCACTTACACAAGAGATTTTCTTATTGGTAGGTATCACCAAAGCACTGAAATATAAAGAAAAAAAAGGAAGAGAAAAAATTTCCTGTGTTGGAGGAATGGGCAGAGAGCACAAGATCACAGACTTTTTTGTAATTTTTTTGTCAAAAAGAGACCTTCCCTATGTTGTACCATTTTAATGCGGCAAAAGGACTGTAGAGGGTTTGTGGAAACTGCATGGCTGAGTTCTCATTTAACCCTGTGACACCACTGTGATGAGTACCTAACCTCTCCTTACAGTGGTTAAACATACAGTACAGTCAAGAGAATGAAGAAAATGATCACCAAAGAGAAAAATTAATGTCTTGATGTTTAAGCAATTTCTCCCAACATGTGTTGTAAAAAAGATATGAAGGCTAGTGAGGAGAATGTGCATATTGATGTGGGGCTTAAAGGATTCATACATGTACCTGTGCTTATGTCCTATCGTCACTTCCTCCAATTGTTTTCCTGCTCTCTCATAAGCACTGTAGGGCTCATTGCACTTATAGTGAACAAAATCTGCATAAGCTTACAGAAAATTTTTGGAAGGAAATTGTGTATTTAGTTAACACTCTCTTCACGGCATGAACAGAAAAATTATTTGTTATTTATTTTATTGGGCTTGATTATAAGAGGCAATTTTGTTGATGCCATCTCAACCGAAGTTCAATATGAATCATGTTTGTTTTATTTCTTGCAGGTTTTATCCTCGGTTTCCCATTGATCTTTCTTGTTGGTCTGTTACCTCAAGTCAACACATTTGCCATGTATGTGCTAGAGCAGCTGGATATGCATGTATTTGGAGGAAATGGTAAGCTTACTGCTACTCAGGTGATTGTAACCTTTGGCAGCAGTGTACCATACTTTACCTGGTATGCAACCAATTGCAGTGCATAAGAATTTGATAGAAGGAACTCAAACAACCCACTTGTGGCTTCTGAGTGCATGGTATACATTCAGGATTTTTTAATCACTTGTGGAAAAAAACTGAAGTTAGCAAATTCGTAGAAAGGTATCCATCCACCAGTCATAGGAAGGAAAAGGCTGAATTTTTTTTTTTTCACATAATTTTGCACTCCAGCTTTTTGGGTTTGGATGTTTTGTGTCCTATTCTAGCACTGTCCCATTGTTGTTTTGCAGCCATAACAAGTCTTAGGGGAGCCCTTTGGAGCTTGCTTCGAAATATTCTAGCTGTCAGTTTTCTTTATGGATTCTGTTATGGAGCAATGCTGGTAAGAAATAGTATTAATTGTCTTTCAATTTCACGGCAGTTTCTTTTTAAAAAATGTAAAGAAAAAATGTAAAGGCTGTGTTTTTAGTGGAGGTGCACATGGCCACCCCAAGCTAGTTTACAGGCTCAGGACTTAACTGATAATCAGAAACAAAAAAATACAAATTTGGCATGCGAGTAAGCACACAAGCCAAGGAGGTCCACACAGCTGGAGCTTAACCCGGTTTCTGTAACATGAAGCAGCTGAGAGTATTGTTACTCCCCTCTGGAGGGGATGGTAGTCCCTCGCAGAGTTACCCCCAGCAGTATGTCGCTGGTACCCATTTTAGACACCTGGGTGGAGAGAGACAATGTGGGGAAAGGTTTTTGTCTAAGGAATCAACACGATGGCAGGCACTGGGCCTCAAAACACCGACGTTTAGATCGAAAGCCCAACGCTCCATCCGCTACACCACCGTGACCTCACACATTTGGCATAGGTCACAAATCGCAGCTGGTGGGAGGCAAACCAGTTGGGTATTAACATTTAACAAGCACAACCAAGGAGTTTAACTCAGGTCTACAGTGAAACAAATTGAGCTATAGCTAGTGTAACCTGCGATCAGGCCGAATTTTAGCATCACTCTCATATTCTCTTACGTTGGTCGCTCGCTAAAATTGTCTGTTTTTCGTTTCGCCCTTCCGGCCTGAATGTTTCTCCGAGCGAAACGAAAAAAGAGCCTGATCGCAGGTTATAGCTTGTGATGAAAGCAGCACTTTAACCCAGGTCCTCTGGATCTCAAGTCCAGCATCCTAATCACTTTGCCACACTGCCTCCAAAAATGTCAATTAATTATTAATTATGCCTGAATGTTAACTTTACCTCAGGTTGTTTAAATTCCAATCAAGTGTTCTTTTTACTTTATAGCATGGTGCTGAAGGAGGACAGCACGTGTTGTTTTCTGTGTTCAGTGGCCTCCTTGTAGCCATCTCTTACCATCTCAGCCGCAGTGCTAGTGACCCTACAGTTCTGGGGTAAGGATGTCACAAAGTTAAAGGGAATAGGGAGGAGGTCACATTTTATTTTCGTTAATGCTGGACTGTTGTTTATCTTGATGACAATGTGACAGCGAAATGAGCGTTTTTTTATTGACTTCATTTGCATTCAGCAGTACCCTTGTATATCCCGGGGTTGACAATTACGTTCTATTAAACCACAGAATGTTTCTGTCGAGGGACCATCGGCTGACAGTTTTAAGAGCATCAAATTTCCAAAATCACATCGATGTACCGAGACAGAAAGCACTTTATGTTTTTTTTTCTCTCTGTTTTTTTTTTTTTTCATTCACTGCTGAATTTTCATCGTTTTTTTGTTCGCCAATTTGCCTTTTTAGGCAAAAGGCTCAAATAAAGAGAAGAATAAACATACAAAATATTAATACAAAGAAAGAAACATATTTGCTAATGAATTCAAGAAATAAATGTCAAGGTTTTTTGTGAATGAGTTCAATCCATCCGGGTATTTCGCCTCATAGATGAACACTGTCACATCGAATGATGAATTTAAACTAATCAGAATTGCACAAGCAAACTTGTATTAGCAGATGTAAGTTTAGTCTCATTGCAGCCGCTTGGGCCGAAGTCATTCAATGTTGCAAGACTTCGGCCCGAGGGGCTGCGAATGAGACTAATGAAAGTTATTACTCGTTGTTATTTTTAATTGTAGATTGCTCAAAAATTTGTTTAACTCATACACTCCTGTTTTTTAGAGCGGTATTTAGAAAAGCCTTTGGTCAAGAAGCTGATGATAAAAGTGAAGAGGAATTTGTTGACCCTCTGCCTGAGAAACTAAGAGCAACTGTGGTAAGTTGAAAGTAATAATCTCTTGGTCAGAAAAAGACCACCACTTCGCCTGATGACTCCATGATGCGTGTAGTGTGCAGTAACCAGCAGTATTGCTACACTTTTCCCTGGATAGGAAGCGTGTCCGAAAAGTCACATTCCACTTTTTTTCTTTTTGTAGAGAAGGTGCAATATGTACCTGTATCAACCACAAAAACAGAAAAAGTAGATCATTTTAACTTGTGGCACGCAGGTTTTGACACTTTGTAGGGTTCCAAAGGAGGTCTTTGGAGCCCTGGAGCACCGAAAGTTTTGCCGTGGAGCCCCGAGCCCGGACAAAAATACCGATTCAGGCTAAAGGGAGCTCTGGAGTAAAGCAATGGAGCCTTAGAGTCCCACATTTTTGTCTCGAAGCCCTGGATCCCTGAACTTTTTAGCGTGGATCCCTGAAGGCATAAGCTTCTTTGGAACCGTTACTTCACCAGTGGACTGATCTCCACCGCTTGATTTGTTTCTCTTTTACAGCCGATGTCACTGCTATTTGGATGTCCGGATTTTTCAAACGTGATTTGGTGGCTATGATGCGCCCGTCGTTACTCGCCCATTTAATAATTATTGTCCTGTTATTTTTTACAGGGAAAGCGTTTGCAGAATGACGTGGTGTGCTGTATATTTATCCTGGTGTTTGTTTTCGCTATTCACTTGAGTACAGTGTTTACTGCTCTACAGGTATGGTGACGATTTGATGAAAAGACTTAAATAAAATATAACGTCCATTTTCAGCTAGAAAGCATGGTCATGTCTAAGCAACAGTTTTCCAGGAGAAAATCTCAAGATGACCATCCGTCACATTCATGTTTACAACTTGAATGAGCTGAGCATTTACCATCTCTGTTTTTCTACGAACAGTTTATTGTTCAAAATTGAATCATCTTCTGTTACCAGTCTCAACAGATATTCAATCTCTCTTTCTCTTCAGCCGTACGTGAGTTATGTTCTGTATGCTGTTGCTGGTTTGCTGGGAATCTTGAATCACTATCTGTGGCCACAGCTTCACAAACCATTACCCTGGTTGTGCTTCGCCAGACCCTTCTTACGGAGTCGAGAGTTCAACCAATATGAAGTTAAAGGTCGGTAGTGTTATTACTGAGGAGTTGTTTATTTATTATGTATATTTTTTCCCTAGAAACAAATGATTTGTAAAGGACGTCGTCTCGCAAACTAAAACTGAACGGTCTTGTTTTATTTGTACAGTGTTATTTTCTAGGCAAGACTTGTCATTTGTTTGTCTGCCCGGTGTTACTGACGAAAAAATGGGGCGATGAATTCGATTGTTCAACTATGTTGATTTTGTAATGTTCTTTTAGCTGCAGCGAAGATTATGGCTTATGAGTGGGTTCACGTTTGGATGAACTTTGTGGAAAGGAACTTCATCTATCCTGCTGTATTCTTGAGTGCACTGACGTCAAATGCCGGCAAACTTGTCGAGAAATTTGGGCCTTAGTAAGTACCAAGGGTTAAACCTAGAGCGCTCCCCATTTCGGCAAAAAAGAAACAAATTCTGGGGTCAAAATCAAATATAACAAAAAGAAATGTTCGAAAATGTTGTTATTACTTGCGTGGAAAGACCCCAATTTTCTGTTTCATTGCCATTCCTATAGGCTACTATTACTCCCCTTTTTTTCCCCTAAGGAATGGTGACGAAGATGCAACACATGTGAAAATCGCCTGGCGCGTAGCACCCTCGCGTTTCCGAAACGCGTGGGCCACGCGGCACGCAAGCCAGTATGTTGTTGTCCGACTCTTCCTGAGCGAAAAGAGCAACTGCATGTAGTCTACTATTCCTTCGCCAAATCAGATAAAAGTTGCAGAGCGTCAGCCATTTTGCAATTTTTCTGATTGGTTGATAACAACCAAGAAGACTTACACGTTTCTTTGACCTTCGAGAAAACATTGCTTTTGTTGTTGTCATTTTACAGTGGTGGTCCAGCGATTATCTGTATCGTGGGTCTGAAGCTGCTTCGTTCCTCCTACTCAGACTCCTCTCGGCAGCACTTGGTGTTGTTATGGACAGTACTGTTCTTTCACTTTGATTACAGCCACTCGTCAGAGACCTTTGTTGTGGACTATTTCTTCATGTCCATATTTATGAGCAAGGTAATTGGAGGATGATAAAACTGAGTAAACTCCGAGTCTACGTTGAAATTGGGCTGGTTTTAGTCTTTCACAGTCGTCCAAGAAAAGCCCATTTTTTGGCAAAATGTACTCCACCATAAAATTACAACGTTAGTGTCACCAATATTATTCTAGACATTGCCAAAAAGATAGCTACGTAGAGTTTAGTAAAAAATAAGGGTCAATATGGCATTCATATTGTTTGAGTATTGTACTCAGCGAAATCAGTTAACTGAAATCGCAAAGATTAAGTCTCCCGAGAAATTTCTGTCTTTCCAAATGGCCAAAATTTCATTTTGCAAACCCTGCACCCCCGTTGTTCGGGAATTCTTATAACTAATTACCGTTAATCAGGTAGTAAATACGGAAGATGTGTAAACTGAAAGAAATCGCCCAGAAAAAGGTGTTGGGGGCAAAGTCACGTAAATACGCCATTTGGAGAATATTTGATTTCTATTTGCTGAATTAGTAGCCGGATAAGGCTCCCATGAAAGCTTCTTTTTTGACTTGACATCTTGATGTGTCATCTCTGTTGCAGTTGTATGAGCTCATCCTCAAGGTGCGTTTTGTGGTGACGTATATAGCGCCTTGGCAGATCACGTGGGGCTCTGCTTTCCACGCCTTCGCTCAGCCCTTCAGTGTTCCTCGTATCCTTTAAGTTGGGAAAAATTCTGCAAAATTTTGGATTTTTTTCTTGAAGCCGAGAGTGTTAGTTGTCTGTCTAGTGTGCTTGCTTGTCTGGGTGAGAGAAGTCCTTAACCGTTTAAGCCGCAGCATCATCATAGAAATTCTCCTTACTGGTCTCCATAATCTTATTGAGTACCAGTTGGGAGAACTTGTTTAAAAATCAAGCCTATTCATCTTTGGTGATCAATTCCTTAATTCTCGTGACCTGTGTGTGTTATAATGTACTGATACGATGAGGAGAAACTTGATGCTGATCACCGCTTTTACCAGTAAAGTCTGTATATTCATTGAATCGGCTTGGTTAGGGCATATTTTAATCTTTCATTCCCATTAGTGATTAATTTCAAACCGTAGTGTAATTTCCAGTTTCATATTGCAAAAAAAATAGTTTTTAAAAAAAGACGGCGATAACAGCCTTCTCCTTAAAGAATACTTCGCCAAAGTCACTTGGTTTTTTCACACTTCAGGGTTTAAACCACAGGTTCGAACTATATTGCAAAGCATAAGCATTACGACAGGCATTTACTGCTCAAGACCTTTCATTTGAATGGTCAAACTTTGACCACAAAACTAATGAAGAATTGAAAAAAATGAAAATGTAGCTTCATGTATGCCATGTAAAAGCGATGTTTCCTTGACTACTCGTGCCCAGACTCTGCTATGCTATTTTTTCAAGCTCTGGTGTCCTCAGTCCTGTCTGCACCACTGAACCCTTTCCTGGGTAGCGCCATATTCATTACGTCGTACGTTCGACCTGTCAAGTTCTGGGAGAAGGACTACAAGTATGTGAACTAATCTGACCCACCCAGTTTGCATTGCGCGCTTCTGTATCATCCGAGAAACTCTTTTATTTTTCCCATATTTGGGCGTAAGATTAACTTTCTCATTGGTTCACAGCACACACAGTTATTCCACTGTGAAGTGGGGAGGAGCGTTGCGTGACGAGCCAAAAACGGCTGCGTACTAGGAGACTAGCTTGTTGGATGGGAAGAGATTATAACCAGCTCAGCGCTACGCGCCTCGTTGGTCATGTATCGCCTCATATCCAACGCGGCACTCGTGGACTAATTGTTAAATAGTGCTTAACGGTCTAAAATGGACATACTATCCTATCGAAAACCAAAGAAAACAAAGTAACGTTTAGAATGGCGAGAAACGTTCAAATTTACAACCCTCACTGAACGGTCAAAAAAGCAACAAATGCTCCAGGGAAGGTTCACGGGCAGAGATTGTTGTTCAAACTTGGCGTTCATTCAAGGAAAAGCCTGACGACCTACACCCCATTCATACCCACACATTAACGTTTTCACGAGCTCAGTTGATTATTGGAGTCGGTTTCTACAGCATGACTTAAAAACAAATATTTCTATTCTTTCCCGTATGGCATGGTAGTCGATCACAAGGTTACCCCCACTCTCCCCTCCCCCCAGCCTTTTATTTGGTTTTCTTAACAGTTTGCAATGGGTGGAGTGAGACAACGTGGACAAAAGTTCCCTCTCTGGGGAAACAACACGACCAGGCTCCAGCTAACGTCGTTTAGATAAACAGCTCAATCACTACAACCTCTCTGGATACACTACACCTCTGTTTACAGATTCAGTTGTTTGTTTGTTTGTTATTTTTTCAGCACCAGCCGTGTGGATCATTCCAACACTCGTCTCTCTTCACAACTTGATAGAAGTCCTGGTAAGTGAGCACTTAACCCTTTCAACGTGCGTGTCCTCCTTACTGTTTTCCAGTGAACACGTTTAGTTGGTTTCTGGATGTGTTGGGCCTAGTTCAAACGTCGATCTTTACATGTACCGAACTTGATGCAAATGACCGAAAGCTGTTAATTTTGCTAATTTGTATTAGGTGCGGCACATGTCTGGAGGAGTGTTGCTTGACGGGCCAAAAAACGGCTGCGTAGGAAACTATACTCTACCACCATAGAACAGTTCGTGATGTTACTTTGTTTGTTCACTGTAGGTTCTGATGACAATAATCTGAACTCCATATTTTACGAGCACCTGACGCGGTCGCTACAGCACAGTTTGTGCGGTGACCTGATGATGGGCCGCTGGGGGCCCTTTAACACAGGGGACTGTTTCGTGTTGGCCTCAGACTATCTCAATGCTTTGGTTCACATAATTGAGGTTGGTAACGGCCTTGTCACCTTTCAGGTCCGGGGATTAGAGTTCAGAGGTGAGTGGTGTTAAGTTCTCGTGTGCTTTCCAGTCGACCAAAATCTCCGGAAATTTTGGGAACGGAGTCGAATGCAACGGAATTTTGGTTGTCCAAGCTATTTAAAAATGTAATTCCGGTAATTTATCAAAATGTTATATCCCAGCTGTTTCAAAACAAATGCTACTATTTGATTACGATCACGCCACGCAATTGCCGAGCATTTGTTTTCTCCAGTTGGTAACAACAAGTAAAATAACATTTTAGGTGCAGAGAGTTTTAAATCCCAGACCAAATGGCGACGTCACACGGAAAGTTTGCGTGGGTCTGAAACTTAAGCAAGAGAGAACCTTCTCCCCCACTTTATTTTAACCATGTTAGTTAACAAACTGTTGTAGTTGCGTCTCGCTCTTATTTGGGAACTTAAGATTTGAGTACGAGATTCAGCACGAGTACGAGTTTTCAATTCCAGTTTGCAGGCGTTACATTATCACGTCACATACCAAACTTATTCCTGGAGCTACCTTCTGTACTAGTGAACTACACGAAAATAAGTGAGGTCTCTGGAAACGTCACTGGTTTGAAATTCAAAAGTCGTACTTGTACCCAATCCGGTACTCGTAATCCGATCTAAAGGTCGCTATTGTCTCATAGTTTCTCATCTTAGGGGTGAACAACTTTGGGATAGAATATGGCTAACTAATGTGCTTTAAACGGTTGTTTTCTTGCATCAGGCACGTACTGTCAGCAACGAGAAGTTGAAGCAATCACTGAAGGAGTGGAAGATGATGACGGTTGGTCTTTATTCACTTGCTGTGAGAATTAGACTGCATACATCTTGAGACAGTACTTCACTTTTCTATACCTGTTGCCTTTTCAGGTTGTTGTTGCTGTGAGCCGGGCCATCTTCCCAACATGCTTTCTTTAAACGCTGCGTTTGGTCAGCGGTGGTTAGCATGGGAAGTAAGCGCGACCAAGTACATCATTGAGGGTTACAGTATCAGTGATAACTCAGCCGCCTCCATGTTACAAGTGTTTGACCTGCGCAAGATTCTGGTCACATACTATGTGAAGGTGAGTTCGCGAAAGTTAAGGGACTAAATGTTAAAGCTGAGGGTGATAAATGAAACAAATCAGCCCACTAACTGCTCAAACAACATATTTATTGTTAATCTTCATGACGCGTGACTGGTATTTCGAGAATTTGGGTCGAATCTTCAAATTGACACACCAGTTTGAGTGGACAATTCAAAATTGCAAGGAACAATTGAAAATTTACTCCGAAATTCCGAACTTTTATGGAAATTTCTCGAAATTAAATCAAACATTGGACGATTTAGTTTCATGCAAGGTGTACTCCGTCATCGTCATCGTCATCGTCATCGTCATCGTCATCGTCATCGTCATCATGAAATGTATTGTAACCATTAAATTGCGCCTTGCCGTTATTAAAGTTGTTTGGCAAAAGATTCCGTTCCCTTTGAAGTTTTTGAACTATAAAAAACGGCCTAAGCCCGAAGTCCTTCTCCTCCAGAACAAAACAAACGATTTCATGTCAGACTTAAACCACAACTCGTTATCCTCGTTTAACAAACCAAAGGGTCAACATACATAATATAGCTTATAATGTTACGTGAGAACCAACAAACCTCACTGCATCACATAACTCGGTCCTGTAAAGATCTGATTTATGTTTTTCGCTGATCAACTCAAGCCTATCTTCATGGCCGTTCACAGTCCTGAGGGCCTTTTATCTGGCGATGTGTTGTTCGAAAGTTGTTCTCTGCCATCATGCTCAAAAGTTAAACCCATTTGAACCACGTCTTGGACAAGAAACTTTGTTCTACATTATCTTTCTTTACCAAGGTGTATAAATGGGTGCCAAAGAGTCGTCCAGGAATTGTTTTCCACCTTCGAATATCACTGTCAGTCACTCATTCATTTGTTATTTACCAAATATGATTCTTTTTTCGTGTAATTATCCGTTTAATCAAAGGTATCTGAAGTGTTTGTATCGTTGCCATTGCAGTCTGTAATATTCTATGCTGTGCGGTCGTCCAAACTGAATCACTGGTTACACAGTGACCTTATTCAAGAGCAGCTGGTTGCACTTCAGGATCCCCAGTACGTGGATATAGATCCTACCTTCTATCACAACATCGACGAGGACTATGATCTCCGTCAGGGAGGAATATCTAAAGCTAGCTTCCTGAATTGTTACTTTGCCTGGATTCAGTACTGCGCGTCACGCAAAGACCCGGTGAGTTAAACCTTTAGCGCCCTTTGCAAACGTTGGGCTCGTCACGCAATTTGTGGTGGGAGTGAGGGATTACGTGACATGCACTCGTCACGCAATTCATGATTGGGTGAGAGATTACGTGACATGCCCAAAGAGTCTGTTTGCTTTCAAATAAGACTTGCTGTTTTTGCAGCCTACTTTACGTAATTAGACAAGGTTTCTTTTGGAAATTGCTCACGTACGAGGTGAGTTGAGAAGCAGAGGTGGTTGGAATGAAAATGGGAATGAGAATGTATTTACATAACAGAAATGTCTTACAAGTGTTTAAATCGGCTTTTGCACATTTTTAACCAGTGAGATTGGATGTCATGATGTAAAAGGAAATATGAGAGCAGCTATCAGTCCACGGGTTCTTTAACCCTTTCAGTCCCAAAAGTGACAAGCATCTAATTCCTCCTTACAATATCACTACTTGATCAACATACAGGTCATGAGAATAAACGAAGTGATCACCAGAGACTAAATGTCTGCATGGTTGATGAAGTTCTCCTAGCTATCACCAAAAGAAGTATATGTAGAACAGTGCCGGAAGAGAACATGGATGTTGTTATTGGGGTTTAAGGGGTTACAACAACAACAACCATTTTATTTTGCCAAATTAATAGCCCGTACTAGTTTAATCCGAGAATATTTAGTGGACAAAGGCCAACGGCCTAAGATCACCTCTGAAGAACGCGATCATCTGACCTGAGACAAGGTGTTGAGCAAAGCCAGTATGATATTTCCAGTTATTTTAAGGTGGCACACCTAAATATAGTAGGTCCACAACACCCAACATTTGAGCAGCTGATGCTTCGCTGTCAGAGCTTGGTAGAACAAGCGACTTCACACAAGGGCCTAAAGGTTCATGAGGGTCAAAGATTAGGTCTAGATGTCGACAAAAATTGTAAAATTGTAAAATGCATGATGTCATTGTTATGTTCCTATGGTAACACCTATTCAATCAAACTAACTTCATTGAAAAGTTTGTTCAACGTGTAGGAAATGTGTGAAGTCCCTAGTCCTATCGAGGCTTGACAGTGAAGTATCATCCGTTCAAATGTTGGGTGTTGTGGTCTTACAAGATTAAGGCGAACCACCCTAAGACTCTGGTCATGTAATCCAGCCAGGATTCGAACCCAAGACCTCCCGCCCTGCAAACTGCCTCCCACTGACTGACCTAACCAGGCAGCAAGTGAGTGGGGGCCTGTACGTCAGCACTCTCTCGAATTTGTATGTTGTTATTTCAGCCCATGGAGTGTGAAAAGGACTCCTTGTTGGCAACTCTGTGCTTTGCATTGTGTCTGTTGGCCAGGCGCGCGTTAGGAACAGCTTCACACCATCAGTCTGCCAGGTGGGTACACTTGTCAATAATGATGGATGTCTAATTTCTCCCCTCGTGTTTATGCGGAGAAAACTGGAAATCAAGTAACGTCATAGAAAAAAGTGCTCAATGCTTTTATTTGAATGGTCACACAGACGGAAACAATTCAAACAAAAGAACCGCTTTGTGTTGAATAATATACAGTGCCACAGGGAAGTAATGCTCAGTAGTTTTAATTGAAACGGTAACTCTAGGATTCCAACTCGGCGGGGAGTAAACCTCGGACAACATAATAAGCAGTTCCATAGGAGAGTACTTCCCAGTAGCTTTCATTTGAATGGTCACACTTTAGGATTTCATCCACAGACTCAAATGTTAGAGCCACCTTGTATACAGCATAATAAACAGCACCACAGGAAAGTACTGCTCAGTAGCTTTAATTTGAATGGTCACACTTCAGGATCTCATCCACAGACTCAAACATGAGAACCTCTTTGTGTAGCAGAGAGCACCACAATAAAGTAATGCTCAGTAACTTTAATTTGAATGGTGACACTTTATGTTAATCCTCAGAGAGCGTCACTATAATCTAGCATTAACGTTTGCCTCTTTCGTTTTCCAGCCTGGAGCCTTTTCTATATGGTCTTCACGCTCTGTTCAAAGGAGATTTTCGCATCACTTCTCCAAAAGACGAGTGGGTGTTTGCTGACATGGATCTCCTACGCAAGGTTGTGGCGCCTGGGGTGCGAATGTCACTAAAACTGCATCAAGTAAGTAAGAGCTACTGCGGGCGTAATGTGATGTATCTTACAGAATGTTTGTGCCCTGTGCTAAGATTATTTAATTGTTTTTATAAATGAATAAACAAATAAATGCAAAAAAGTGATTCTATTTACTGCCCCTTTTAGTAATTTGATTCATAACGTTAATCCCACGTGGTCGATCATAGTAACGCAAATGGTAGAATGAACAAAACAGCACTCAACGCACCACAGGACGCCCAAGCATAACATTTGAATATTATTAAATACGGCGTTTCAAAATATAAGACTTTGTATGGGATTTCGAAGCGAACATTTTGAGCAATACATAACAGCAAACTAACTGAATAAAGTTCATGAAACATTACGTGGTGTTGTTTGGTATCCTTACAACGTATTTTGAGCAATTTTAGGTCCATTTACTTTACTGTGTATTAGTACATGTATAATACATTGACAAGGAAGGAGTCATTTGGCCTGATTTAGCCACTATCACCGCTCGACACGTTTCGGAATTCGCTCGAATTTACCCACAAATATAGTTCAGGCTCCCATTCTGACTTAGCGACTTGACAAAAGGAAGACATACAAGTGATTTTCTCAAAACCAATTGCACATACCTCGTGTCCCAAAAGAATTATCCACTGCACAAAATCATAATAGCATCTCAAAATAGGCCGCCATGGATCCGTGAGGATCCCGATAGTCCCATTTGACCGCGGTTGGCACTGGACACCAGTCAAATTATGCCCTTATGGGGAGGGCCACGCTCGTTTTGGTCGTGTTACAATTGTAGTAACTATGACCCGATGCGGACATAAATTGTCGCTCCAACGTAGTCTGGTTCGCGCGAGAAAGGTGGAATTACTGGGCGGGACTGCGTGACCTTATGGAGAGAATTAAGTTATCGAAAGAAATTAAAACGGTCTTGGCCGTTAGAAAATGAAAACGAGTCAAGAAAAAAAGAAAGTGAACCGTGTTTCTCCTTCCTCCTATGTTCCGATTCATGTGTGGTAAATTGAACATATTTGCGTTCATGTATAAAACGTTTGTAATACAGGTCAGTCTACTGCGTAAATTTTAAATACGTACTCTGCGTGAATTGAATGTGTTCAATTTTCTGCCATCGTCGATAGGTTTTATATATCAGATATATTTTTCGAACCGAAGTCGGCAAATTCATTTAAATTCATATCCTCACGCGAGTGAAAATGTTTTATTTTAAAATTGTTATTGTATATACTATATCTATTTCTATATTTGCATGAAAATGTGCGTAGCCTGCCAGATGCGGAAAAATGTGCGCATGCTGTGTGTTGCGCCTCATTAGTTTTATAATACCAGATTTATTCTGATTGGTTCCCAGCAAGTTGAAATTTTCTCTTCAGTTATGAAGCTTTGGAAATGCAAAACCAAAACCTTAATGGAGGACCTTTTTACTGTTATATTTCCTCTTGCTTGTCAGGATCACTTCACCTCCCCTGAAGAATACGAGGAACTACCAGTGCTGTATGACGCCATCTCCTCCCATGAAGAAAATCTGGTGATCTCACATGAAGGAGATCCAAAATGGCGACAAGCTGTGCTGACTAATACTCCGTCTTTGCTCGCTCTCAGGTCAGTGAATTTTTTAAATGTAGCACTTGGCCTCTCTCACCTCCAAGGGTGCACATCATTCGAGCGGTAAAAGATCTGAAACTACTTTTTGCAAAATATAACGAGAAACAAATTACACGAAAGCAACAGGGCTAAGTAGCCTTCATCTATCCTGGTGACATTTTACATCACTCAAGGATGTCACACAGACTGAAGAATAAAAAGTACTGTTCGATTCTTTCATTTGAATGGTCACACTTAAGGATTTCATCCACAGACGCAATAGTCAATAAACTGCAATGGGAAATAAGTTTCATTTTCATAAATCTGCGCCAGTAAAGGAACAAATAATTTGTCCTGAAAAAATATATATATATATCACAAAAGTAGCCGGCACAAACGACCCAAGTAGCCGGTTAATTCTGCCGACTGCCGGCTGTTAGGGACAAGCCTGTGAACCACATAACTTAAACCCAAGTTTGACCGTGGGAGTGAAAGCGTTAACAAAACAAATTTCTGATCTCCCTAAAAAATCCAAGGGATTCATTTTCTCAAGGAAAATGTTTGTTACAATTTTGGAATAAAGACTCCTCTACGTGTCCTCTCGTTTGACTTGAATTGGTTTTATGAATTTTCTCTTCAGAATATCGATTGGCAAAGTGGAGTTGAAACCCAATTCTCTTTACGCTCTGATTTATACAGTGATCGTATTGACTTTTTTAATTCTGTTTTCAGACATGTGTTTGATGATGGCACGGACGAGTACAAGATAATTATGCTCAACAAAAGATATTTGAGCTTTAGAGTTATTAAGGTAGTAAAGAGTTAGTTTATTTGCAAAAGATTAAAATTCTTGCTACGCTTTATCAAAGTACGAAAAACAAAAATTGGTGTAGTTGTTAGCGTGTTATTTTGACAGATGCGTGTATTGTTTCCACCTCTCGTAAGCGACCGCGACCACCATTTGTGCTGACATTTTCTGCTGTTTCCAACCTTCGCTAAGCGACTACTTGACGCAAGATCCCATCTCACTAAGTTCAAACTGAATAGAATGGTGCCATACAAACCTAATATGACTCATTTGTTCATGCTATGTACTTGTGACACTCGTTGTTCGCTAAATATATGACACTTCATTTTGGGCTATATATTCACCTGCGTATGAATTAAAAAAAATTAACCTCTAAAACTAAATAACGATTTTGAGCCCCTGTGGCCTTACCTCTCGTAAGCGACTACCTCCCGTAAGCTACCACTTAGGCTTGACATTTTTGGTGTCGCTTACAGGAGCTTCAACTGTGTTTTCACTTTGTTTCCAGGTCAATCGCGAATGCGTGCGTGGATTATGGGCAGGGCAGCTTCAGGAACTGATCTTCCTTAGGAATCGCAACCCTGAGCGAGGATCCATCCAGAATGCAAAGCAAGCGTTACGCAACATCATCAACTCGTCATGTGATCAACCTATAGGCTATCCCATATACGTATCACCGCTGACAACTTCCTACGCAGACTCAAACTCACAGCTTGCTCGAGTCATAGGTGGTCCTCTTAGTTTTAACGGCATCGCTGGATGTGTTGGACGCTTGTGGCACCGCATACGCATGCGCTGTGGTGCCACTTGTCAAAGTGGCGGCGATATCCCGGATGGGACAGTCCAGGACGTTCCTGTGGGACCGACTTTTGCGGAGCGTTATACGAGTTTCCGTGAAGGCCCTATTTATATAAGCGCTCGTAGGTCCACTCCAACATCGTCTTTTAACCGGGGACAACCCGGCTTGCGAACAAGTCAAAGATCTACAGCCAGCTCTGGCTCAAAGAGACCAAATACATTATCAGTGAGCATAGCTCAGCCCCAGAGCCCCGGGGCCGCAGCGGCCGCGGAGGACTTGACCCAGCGCGTGCGCATTATAGACCGCGGGCAGGTTTACGATACTATTAACTTGGGTCGCAGGATTGATGTCCTGTGGCCTTCAGAGCTCATGAGGGAACATGGCGGGAAATCTTACTGGAAGGACTGGAACCCAGTTGAGGGTATGGAAGGCATCGTGGTACATCGGTGGACTCCATGCCATAGGGACCCCGCCAGAAGGAGCCACGTGGATCGGCCGATTGTTTTGGTGAAAATTGATGACAAGTTCGTTCCCATTGCTGAGGCCGGGGTCATGGATGCTGGGATAGAAGTGTAACACTTGTTCCGTTTTTCGCGAACTCGATGTCTATTTTTTCTCGAAATGTAAAAGTCGGACATTCTAGCGCGGGGGGGGGGGGGGCTTAGGGGGTTGCACCCTTCCCCGCTACCGCCTCAGCCCATGAGAAGTTGAAAAGTGCTAAAATTCCCTTGTTTCTGGGGAAAGTGTTCTCGTTGTTATCTTACAAGCATTGTCAAGCCGTTGCCTTCAAGCGTTTACTGACTTACAAAGCAGTATGAACATCTTGACTGAAAATAAGTATTGGCCGACTTGAAATAGTTTAGGTCAGTTTCTCTTCTAAATTGTTTATTTGGTTGTTGTAGAGCTTGGCAAATTTAATACTAGAGTAGCGAACAATGCCAAGAATCGTTTATCTGAGTAGACGGGAAAATAATACACATGCAAAAACATTGACGCAATTGTAGATAAATGTAAACTGTAAATATCTGAAAGTTGTTTATAGTTAGGAACATAAATTGTACAAAGCTGAATAAATGGAAAACAAATAGACTAAGACGGACAAGCGAGTGACTGTTCTCGTTAATTTAACTCGAAGCGCTTTAAGATAATGTTCTCGCATATTCCTCGAGGGTCGCAATATACTGCGGGGACTAGATCTCTTTTCTCATGCTGCGCGTCGGTCATCGCCCCGTTCTCCTTCCGCATTGGCGCTCGCTGGTAACGTTCGCCACTTTCCCCTCGAGCGCAAGGAGGGTATTCATCGGTTGTCAAAATGTACACATAGTACCACGTGCACCCCACCCCATCTCCCCATACGTACGTTGTGTGATTTCAGTGGAAGGGAACTGCAAACTGCCGTGCTGGCAATTCCAAGGACAAATTCTGGAATTCGAAGTAAGCGAACGTTGGAGGGAAATGATTTCACTGACCCTGAGAACCTTCTGCACACATACGTTCCCAGTCCCTACTAATAGGAAGCTTCCGGATTTCTCAATAAACCCTCGGAGACAAGTAGTGCCATGAAGTGCACGCGGGATATTGGGAATTAGTATATACCAAACCAGTGGATAGTGTTTTCCGCGCACTCTGATTGGCTACTCAAGCTCGGGATAGCATTTGATATCCCCCTCCTCCTCCGGCATGTTTCTGGACTTCGCGCGCGAGATTTGCCTTTCATTCTCACAAAAAAGGAACTATTTGGTGCTGGCTATCCACTTGTTTGGTATATACTAAAACAATTATTCACCTCAGTGTCGGTGAAGAGTGGTAGTTATTTACCTCGCCGCTTGGCAAATATCCACCACTATTAACCTCCACTTCGGTGAATAACTGTTAAGCATTATTCAATACATTTTTAAACGTGGCATTGCGTTATGATCCAAAAAGATTTTTACCTTTACACTTGCAACGTAGAGTCTGGAAACAACGCTTGGCTACAAAGATCGCACCACGGGACTAATTAAATGAGCCTAAGGCCTCTCGTAACCCTGAAGACGAGCACAGGTCTACCAGCCGCTTTTGGATATGTACGTTTTCGCAGGTCTGTTTGTACAGGAAGGGTTAGAATGCGTCTCTTCTCCGCAGAGGCCTCGTACAGTCGCGCCTTGACTGCACGCTTAAGAAAAAACGCGCGGTGCGCGGAGGCTGGGAAGAAGGAAAATTAAAGCGCGCGCGCGGGGTGGGGGGGGGGGGCGACTAAAGCGCGCGGGGGAGGCTGGGCTGCCGTTTGCTCTCTCCAGCACTCCCGCTCCCGCTCTCAAAAGGGGGGTCATCGGAGCTCTGGAGCCCAGAAATTTTTGCCGTGGAGCCCGGAGCCCGAAGCCCACATGAAGTATATACCATGATGATTCTTGCTAACTGGATCCCTAGAGTACAGTTGTGGAGCCCTAGAGCCCCAATTTTTCTGTGTTTGTGCCCTACATTTTTTAGCCGAGAGCCCTGGAGCCCTAAACCCCTTTGGGACCCTGACTGTTGTTTACTAAGAGGAGCCTCTGCAGAGGAGAGAGGTTAGAATGCCCCAATCGTGTCGGAAAATATGGAATATCCCACGTCTAAGTGACGAAGTAGAGAACTACAATCTGCTGGTACAGTTACCCGCAGGTGTTCTTCTTCGTGCCCGAAAACCAGTATACGCAAGACTAGTTTTGCGTCCGAAAACACAAATCAGATATCCAATAGTTTTTGGGTCCCCACGGGTTCTCGGCAGTTTTATCGAGATACAGGCCCCTGCTCCGAACGTAAATTTTCTCAGATCTCCCGTTAATACGACGTCCAAAGTTTAATGGCCTGTCCATGGTCTTATCAACAAGTTTCACTGGTAGCCTCGGGCAGCGCGAAACAGTTATCATTCAACTTCAGTCAGCCTTCTTATTTCACTGCCTTTCCATCGCAGCGTTTGCCTTGTTAAGTGTCAGGAATGTTTTTTACCTCTTCCTGGAGACAACGTCGGTCTTTAATTGAGATTATTGCTTCCTTGCATTTTTTGGGTCACCTTTAAAGAGTGGTTTGTAGTGGAATTCTTGCCAATTTTTAAGTTTAAATAAGGTGCTATGAGAGTTTCCGTTAGGCTGTTATCTAGTTTTTATTAGCAAGTATTAGGTTACATCATTAGCCTCAGTCTGAAATAAACTACTTTACATTTGAACCACTAGCCATCAGTGTCGTCAGAAAGTACATGTATACCCATTTCAGTTAAACGAATAAAACTTACACAAAGAAACAAAGAAAAGCTTTGTGTTTTACACAGCTTTATCCTACTTTAAGATTACTTCACTTCGTCCCTATTCACAAATACTACACAGGATGTCATAACTTACATTTTATCCATCTTGCTCTTTTTCTACCTCGTCTTCCTATAGCTTGGTACCGACTCATTTCTTGGACAGTTTATGCACCACGTTGCCTGATCTCAATTCCGTTTCCCATTCTACCAATACCACTCCCTCACAAACCATTTCACCAATCCCACCCGCACAAACCACTCTACCAATACCACCCCGACACAAACCATTCTACCAATACCCCCCCCCACACACACACACACACACACAAACCATTCTACCAATACCACGCCCCCAAACCATCTCAAATAAACATTCCACATCGTAGTTGTGTCCACCACTTTCACCTTGTCCTAGGGTTTTGAACAGTTGGAAAGGAGGGTGTTTCATAATGTAGCAACGCCACTGACCCACAAACGAACAACACAAGCTTACATGAGTCGTTTGTCACTATGTTCTTGTGCAACCTCTCATTTACGCTTCACTGTACCCAGGCATTATAAACGCTACATCGACCAACTGAGGGTGTCAACACCACTCAGTTCATTGGAGTCTCTATCCTCTCTTGCTCGCCCATGTTTTTTTCACACTTCATTTACCACTCCAAGAATCTCAATCCCTGATTAAACTTTCTTCTTTTTGCCAGGAGGTTGTTTCGTGACTGGGTCTCCACTTGCCGATCTTTTCATGGGCTGTTGCGAGTTTAATGGCCCACGCGATACGTTAGTGCCCAGGCTTCCAGACATGGCGGTACTGTTGGGGACTGGTTCTAGTCCTGCAGTAGGTTCTGCAGTTTGTCCTTCTTTGGACTCAGTGTCCTCGTTTGCAGTTTTGTCTCCATTCTTCTTGGCCTGACCTAATAAAATGGCAAATAGGTAGAATGAAAGCACCTGTATTGAAAAAAGTATTTTCCCAAGAGACATGTTATACCAGCTATTTGAAGTTAAGGCCCTGGGTTAAAAAAATATATGATGACAATGTATTTTGCTGACCTTTTTGATACCATTTCAAGTGCTCTACTACTGATTCATCAAGTGCTTGAGCAAGTACTTTGTGGGTATTTTGAATTCTTACAATTTTAAAAATAACATATTAATCCGTTTTGGTGACAACACCCATAATGACAGAAGAAGTGTCTCACAATCAACTGACACAAGTTTTACAGCCAAAATTTTTCATTATGCGAATTCCTGAACTGAAATGCTAGTTTTTTTACAGGCAGTTTCCACATCACAAAGTTTAAGGCAGTTTCACTACAAATTCCTTACTACAGATAGCGACCAGAAAATGGCATTTGCGCCTCCAAAGTGCAATTTTCAGCGAAGACATACATGTAGGAATCAAATCAATGGATCAAATTTCACTTTTTGGCTTACTTGGGCCCATTAACACCACTGGGTTGAATGAAAAAACGCCATGTTAAGGCCGTGGCAGACACCATGCTCAAACTACCAGCCTTCAAATCAAAAGACTGGTGCACTAGAACACAATGTATAATCACCTGTTGGTGCCTGGCCTTGCTGAAGGAACTGAGGTGGAAACTTCCTCGACAGTTCACCTAACAGCATGTGAACACCTTCTCTTTGAAACAGGGAGCTTGGCTCTGAGTTAGGGTCCTTCAGTGATTTACCCTTGTCACTTTTGTTGTTCTTTGTACCTAAAACGACAAAGTCAAAACCATCATGGCTTACAAGATTTTTAAAAGTAACTTCTGCAAAAATGTGTGCAGTCAACGAAACATCTTAATGGCACAAACATTACAGCTGTCAAAGGTTACTGCTGTATTAGACTTCATCTCGAATGCCAGTGTTAAAAAAATAGCCTATGCAGGGTTTTCAATAAGGGCCGGCAGCCGGCGAAACTCTCCGGCTATTCCACATGAAATCACCACCTATTTGATTGAGAAATTACCTCATATTTTACGACTAACAGGAGAAACATTTGCCACAAAACACGAGCCTTGGATCGGCCAAGTTCTTCAGGAAAAACAAAAGAATGTTGCCTACATTCTGAGTAATTTCAGCGGCGATTTGTGTTTCCTTTTCTGTTCAAATACCCTAATTCTTGCTCCAGAATGCAGGAGATGCATTCTAAGTGTCCCAAATTTTCAAAATTTTCCGGGGGAGCATACCCCCGGACTCCCCTAGAATTTCCCACCTTCGGTACGAGTACTTAATTCTCCACCTACTCCTACAATTTTGCCACCTACTCAGACTGCTGTTGAAAACCCTGCCCATGGCAGGTTGCAACAGTTTCAGCTTTTGTTTCACCCACAGAGAATAGATAACTGAAACAAGCTAATGCCATTCAAACAGCATTATCCAAGAAAACAATGTAATCAACTTTTCCTTGAATGACTTCCAATCCCAAAACAAGTCTGAGCTTCCTGACAAGTAATTCATTTGAATCTCATTTACAACTAACTGGCTCTAAAAATGTCTAAAAACTTGTGAGCACCTATATTAATTTTATGATTTGAGTGTCTGCACAGTAAAGTAAACAAGATGCCTGACTCTAAAGAAGTAAAATGTCTACCAACCATTCAACTGTTTCTGCTGTTTGTCTTTAAACTGCCACCAATAACCCTTAGATGGATGGTATCTGGAGTACGATGAGGCTGCATAACGCAACAGAAAAACATGGTCAAAACCAGTGTCTTCTAAAGATCTATTTTTAATTACAAATTCACCACAGCAGGCTATGTTCTAGGACACTAATTAGATTAACAGAACTCCCAGGAACATTCTAAAGCTCAAATGTGCCAGCACAGAGTCTGCTTCAAGTCTACAGACTTTGCAGCATGCACATTTGAGCTGGGTGGGATGCTAGTCCATTGCAGGGATATCCCCCCCCCCTGCACCAACACCAGAAATTTGTTAGGTTTTTGTAACAGCAGCTTCTCTAAAAGAAACATTTGGTTTTACCAGGAGATTGTACCTTTGAGAAATACAGCCAGACCTCTCACACACCACCGAAAAAAAATATGCTACAAGTTAACTTATTGTTCAAAAGCCGAATTATGCTTTACCCTGGGTTTAAAAGAGAAGAGGTTACATGTACTTTTTCTCTTGTTTGAAAGTGTTTGCTAATTTTAGAGGACATTTTAAAAGCAGACAAAGTCAAATTATAGAACAAAACTAATTTACAGGAATTAACACATTGACCCCTGAACCGCCTGTAACTGCCCTTGTTTAACCACGTCCCTTGTACCACTTGTGACATCATCAGTTTTAACAGTCCTAGACAACTTGGACAATTAACTTGTGCAGGGAGATGAGATCTTTCAAGCCATACCCAAATGAGCACGATTCAGTCAAACAGACCAGAGAAAGATGCAAAAAACTGTGTAACTTTGACCAGAAAATTCCAATGAAAATCTTGTCCCACTACCCACTCATACTTCCTTTTCCCACCGAAAGGAAGCCTAGTAAATGCCCAACAAAAGAAAAATAACGGGGAAAGAAAAGCAAAAGAAGCGGGGAGGAGAGAAAGCAAAAAGTAAAAGACGAGGGGGAAGGAAAACTTTCTCCAAAAAAAAATATCGAAATTTTGCTTTTTGCGCATGCCCAAACTTCAAAAGCTGCAATTTGACATCAGGAACGAAAGCTAGTCTAGTGCTCGACTTGTAAACAACGTTTTGGACAGTTTCAATTCTTTTTGGCTAGACAGCGACCTAAAAACACCTTGACTCACTTCAAAAGGCATTTTTTGGCAAAATTTCCAGGAGTCAATGGGTCAACATCACTAACCTATAAAACTGAAATATAAAATTGATATTTCTCCTAGATTATATTAACAATGGTTTTAACAACCAGGCCCAGGAGAGTTGGTTGCTTAACCTTTGAGCCCTAATTACTGATCTCCATACATTTCTTATGAAACTAGAAAGGAGAATTAATTTTGTCTAAATGTCAAGACATCCTATTGTCAATGATCACTTCCTTTATTCTTGTCACTTGAACATTCACACAAGTAGTGATCATGTAAAGAAAAATTTCTTTTTTATCAGGGCTTAGGGCTTAAAGGGTTAAAAGAGACAGCTGCTTGTGAGAGACCTAAAAGTTGTGAGTTGATTGAAAAGAAATTTGGTATCACAGCCTAGCATGAACAAGTGGCTGCTAAAGAGAGACGGTCTCTCACGAGAGATGATCACCAGGAAGGTTTCTTGAGTATGGTACTTTCAGAGTCAATACTTTTAAAATTTTACTGCAGCAACTCTTGAAGCAAGATAAATTTTTACATACCTTCCTCAAATGCAGCCTGTATGTGGTGCAAGGCAGAAAGCTAAGGAAACAAAACCAAGAAACAAATGTTTAACCCTTTCACTCCCAGAGTCAGTTATGGAGACTTTTACAGTGTAAGTGATTCTAACTTCTGACTCTGGGGACGAAATCCTATGGTGTGACTATTCAAATGAAACCTCTTCAGCAGTACTTTCACATGGTACTATTTATATTTTAGTATTTTACAAAATGAAATATAGGATTCGTCTTGAATTTTGATTTAAGGCACTCTTGGGAGTGAAAGGGTTAAGGAATACAAATCATTACATACAGTAACAGACAATTCTTAAATCTATTGTAGCAATAAGGCTCACTTGTTGGACAATAAAACAGAACTGACAAGCAACAGACTAAACAAAAACAAATCTGACTAACAACGAAAATAATACCAGTACTTCAGTGAATTAATGCACACTGTCAAAAGCTGATTAACAACACATTTAAGATTTCACTCCCAATAAAATCACAATTAAACTGACCAATCAGGTTGTTTGCTAAAGACTAAGCACAATGATACGCTATTCACTGAATATTTATTAATATGTATGAAATGATCATATTATTTGAACTCTGTTGAGTCTCAACAGAGATCCTCAGGTTCAGGAATTAGCTCAGTGTTACAGATAAAAGAAGGCTCCCATGGCCAAGTTAAAGACCCAATAAACCTTGTTACCTTTCCCACTTGAAGAGACCCACATCCACTGACCCTTTTAAATTCCTCTTGAAACAACTCTCCTTCTATAACAATTAACTGGAACACTGTCCATCACTAGAAGGAAAAGTACCCTGGTTACTTACCAATCTTGAATTAAGGACAGAGCAAAGATCAGGGGCTTGGTAAACCACTCCTGCCAGCATGTAGTAATCTGCAATCGGCGTGACTAAAACAAGAAAGGAAAAATAGGGACATTCACGCTTACTTAGCGACTAAAGCAGCTACAATCAGAGCCCCCAAAAAATTAAATTTTAACAGGGTTTAATCCATGGCTTTTAAAAAAGGTCACTACTTTGATCAGACTGACTCACAACTTTTTTTTCAGGCTCTACTTGCAACTACTAGGTTGTGCATAACTGCAAAGATCTCTTACTTTCTCTTAATTTCCTTCACTAGCAGTTAATATGTACACAGCAAGATTAAGTATGTCAATTACCAATGTGTTGTTCCAGAAAATATCCATACCCCTTTCCTCCACCAGTGGAAGGTTTTTTGGTTAGAAACCCCCCACCTCCACTCTAGAAATTCCAGTTAGCTTCACACCATCTTTTAAAAATTTTGGCATTTGAAACCCCCACCCTTTAACAATTGGTGTACGCATATTTTCTGGAATGGTACTGTAATTGAAGCCAACCTTGTGTAGGAGAAATTCTGTGCTGCTTTCTGATCACATAAAGGATTGGATCCTGAACATGAAGGACTTCATACTCAATACCCGTCATGGTTCTTGGAGAGAAAAGATTTTCAGTCAAAACAGCTGAAGCATGTGCTTATAACTTGAAATCCAACGGGATTTGATTTTTTATTAATTTTCACCTTTCATACATTTAAAAGAAGTGAAACACATCATAACCTCTTTTCATTTATTGAATGTTGTCTGGATCAGTTACACAGGGTTTGTACCCTTTTAAGGTTTTGAAATTCCAGCACCTTTTCCATGACCTTTATACATTTTCCTTGACCTAAATCTAGCCTATTGTTTACCAGAGAGGTAAAGTAGATCAAGTTTATGACTCATAATTTTCTTTTGATTCACAGAAAGGGCAACCTGCTAAGTTTATTTCGTACAATGAACTTCATTTTCCACGACTTTCCATGACTTTTCAGGGCCTGGAAAGAGAAATTCTAAAATTCTATGACTTTCCAGGTTTTGCATGACCCGTACGAACCCTGTTACAAAGCGAATGCCAACATACAGGTCAAGGTTTGTGTAATGCAACATAATGTGTGGTAAATAAATAAATAAAATAAACAGTCCATGTTGTTCTGACATTTCTAGGCTACTTCAGAAGTTTAAAAGTAGCTTTCTGCTTTCATTTCCTTGGCAAGTGGCTCCAACTAGGTAAGCTTACTTAAGGGTGATGTTTTAAAGGTGATTAAAAAGTAGAGAGACAATTGAGTCTGTTGTACTAAATCGCTAAATTGTGAGGGTGCTAAATAACTGACTCCCTGCCACCATGTTTTTTGTTTGGTGACATGTCAGAAAACTGCATTTGAGCAGCTACAAGTTTATATACAAGTCATGTTACCTGCATAAGTGAGTGACAATGCAATTATGATGTGAGTGCATGTCATTATTACATGATAAGGTGCTAGTGCTCATGACTACTAGACGTCCTACTACATAGTGTAACAAGACCTAAAGTCAATGGTTTGAACACTTGAGTCAGCAGTCTGTCTAGTGTGAACATCCGGGTGAGATTAGTCGAGGAGGACTTGCTTTTAGAGACATTGCCTGTGTCAAAAACAACAGTCTTTTTACTTTAGAAAGGAATCCTTTCGCCTGGACAATCACATCAGACAGACTCACTTGTTACATACACACTCAATTGAGTTTGTTGCTGCCTTTGCTTCCACATTTTCGTTAATCAAGTCAACATCCAAGAACTGAATGAAGGTTTATTAATACCAGAATAATCAAAATGAAATTATTTTTGCAGCAAATGCAGCCTACTTACTGTAATGTTGAGGGGTCTAGCCTCTGCATTTTCACCACTTCATTGTTGCAAGTGCGATCATAAAACGGATTAGTTCTTTGTGAAAAATATTCCAGAACATTTCCAGGGTTAAGGACAGGAATCCACGCACTATCATGCCACGAAAGTCCTAACTGACTTTCCGAAGGTTCGGCCGCCATCTTGTCATTCGCTCACAGGTACAACCGAGTGGGTCTTGGGTACGAGAGAATTGCACGCATACTTTCGGTAGGTACGTGGTGTAACTATCATATAGTGGTTTGACTTTATCCAATATAGGCATAAACATAGGAAGCAATATACATAGCTATACACAGCTATACATGGCTATACACAGATATACATAGCCATACATAGCTATACACAGCTATACATAGCCATACATAGCTATACCCAGCTATACATAGCTATACATGGCTATACACAGCTATACATGGCTATACATAGCTATACACAGCTATACATAGCTATACATGGTTATACACAGCTATACATGGCAATACACAGCTATACATAACTATACACAGCTATACACAGCTATACACAGCTATACACAGCTATACACAGCAATACACAGCTATACATGACTATACACAGCTATACATAACTATACATAGCTATACACAGCTATACACAGCTATACATGGCTATACACAGCTATACATGACTATACACAGCTATACATGGCTATACACAGCTATACACAGCTATACATGGCTATACACAGATATACATAGCCATACATAGCTATACACAGCTATACATAGCTATACATGGCTATACACAGCTATACATGGCTATACATAGCTATACACAGCTATACATAGCTATACATGGCTATACACAGCTATACATGGAAATACACAGCTATACATAACTATACACAGCTATACACAGCTATACACAGCTATACACAGCAATACACAGCTATACATGCCTATACACAGCTATACATAACTATACATAGCTATACACAGCTATACACAGCAATACACAGCTATACATGACTATACACAGCTATACATGGCTATACACAGCTATACACAGCTATACACAGCTATACATGGCTATACACAGCTATACATGACTATACACAGCTATACATGGCTATACACAGCAATACACAGCTATACATGACTATACACAGCTATACATAACTATACATAGCTATACACAGCTATACACAGCTATACATGGCTATACACAGCTATACATGACTATACACAGCTATACATGGCTATACACAGCTATACACAGCTATACATGGCTATACACAGATATACATAGCCATACATAGCTATACACAGCTATACATAGCTATACATGGCTATACACAGCTATACATGGCTATACATAGCTATACACAGCTATACATAGCTATACATGGCTATACACAGCTATACATGGAAATACACAGCTATACATAACTATACACAGCTATACACAGCTATACACAGCTATACATAGCAATACACAGCTATACATGCCTATACACAGCTATACATAACTATACATAGCTATACACAGCTATACACAGCTATACACAGCAATACACAGCTATACATGACTATACACAGCTATACATGGCTATACACAGCTATACACAGCTATACATGGCTATACACAGATATACATAGCCATACATAGCTATACACAGCTATACACAGCTATACATAGCTATACACAGCTATACACAGCTATACATGGCTATACACAGCTATACATGACTATACACAGCTATACATGGCTATACACAGCTATACACAGCTATACATGACTATACACAGCTATACATAACTATACATAGCTATACACAGCTATACACAGCTATACATGGCTATACACAGCTATACATGACTATACACAGCTATACATGGCGATACACAGCTATACACAGCTATACATGGCTATACACAGATATACATAGCCATACATAGCTATACACAGCAATACATAGCTATACATGGCTATACACAGCTATACATGGCTATACATAGCTATACACAGCTATACATAGCTATACATGGCTATACACAGCTATACATGGCAATACACAGCTATACATAACTATACACAGCTATACACAGCTATACACAGCTATACACAGCAATACACAGCTATACATGACTATACACAGCTATACATAACTATACATAGCTATACACAGCTATACACAGCTATACATGGCTATACACAGCTATACATGACTATACACAGCTATACATGGCTAGCACAGCTATACACAGCTATACATGGCTATACACAGATATACATAGCCATACATAGCTATACACAGCTATACACAGCTAAACATGGCTATACATGGCTATACATGGCTATACACGGCTATACATGGCTATACATGGCTATACACAGCTATACATAGCTATACATGGCTATACACAGCTATACATGGCTATACATAGCTATACACAGCTATACATAGCTATACATGGCTATACACAGCTATACATGGAAATACACAGCTATACATAACTATACACAGCTATACACAGCTATACACAGCTATACACAGCAATACACAGCTATACATGCCTATACACAGCTATACATAACTATACATAGCTATACACAGCTATACACAGCTATACACAGCAATACACAGCTATACATGACTATACACAGCTATACATAACTATACATAGCTATACACAGCTATACACAGCTATACATGGCTATACACAGCTATACATGACTATACACAGCTATACATGGCTATACACAGCTATACACAGCTATACATGGCTATACACAGATATACATAGCCATACATAGCTATACACAGCTATACATAGCTATACATGGCTATACACAGCTATACATGGCTATACATAGCTATACACAGCTATACATAGCTATACATGGCTATACACAGCTATACATGGAAATACACAGCTATACATAACTATACACAGCTATACACAGCTATACACAGCTATACATAGCAATACACAGCTATACATGCCTATACACAGCTATACATAACTATACATAGCTATACACAGCTATACACAGCTATACACAGCAATACACAGCTATACATGACTATACACAGCTATACATGGCTATACACAGCTATACACAGCTATACATGGCTATACACAGATATACATAGCCATACATAGCTATACACAGCTATACACAGCTATACATAGCTATACACAGCTATACACAGCTATACATGGCTATACACAGCTATACATGACTATACACAGCTATACATGGCTATACACAGCAATACACAGCTATACATGACTATACACAGCTATACATAACTATACATAGCTATACACAGCTATACACAGCTATACATGGCTATACACAGCTATACATGACTATACACAGCTATACATGGCTATACACAGCTATACACAGCTATACATGGCTATACACAGATATACATAGCCATACATAGCTATACACAGCTATACATAGCTATACATGGCTATACACAGCTATACATGGCTATACATAGCTATACACAGCTATACATAGCTATACATGGCTATACACAGCTATACATGGAAATACACAGCTATACATAACTATACACAGCTATACACAGCTATACACAGCTATACATAGCAATACACAGCTATACATGCCTATACACAGCTATACATAACTATACATAGCTATACACAGCTATACACAGCTATACACAGCAATACACAGCTATACATGACTATACACAGCTATACATGGCTATACACAGCTATACACAGCTATACATGGCTATACACAGATATACATAGCCATACATAGCTATACACAGCTATACACAGCTATACATAGCTATACACAGCTATACACAGCTATACATGGCTATACACAGCTATACATGACTATACACAGCTATACATGGCTATACACAGCTATACACAGCTATACATGACTATACACAGCTATACATAACTATACATAGCTATACACAGCTATACACAGCTATACATGGCTATACACAGCTATACATGACTATACACAGCTATACATGGCTATACACAGCAATACACAGCTATACATGACTATACACAGCTATACATAACTATACATAGCTATACACAGCTATACACAGCTATACATGGCTATACATAGCTATACACAGCTATACACAGCTATACATGGCTATACACAGCTATACATGACTATACACAGCTATACATGGCTATACACAGCTATACACAGCTATACATGACTATACACAGCTATACATAACTATACATGGCTATACACAGCTATACACAGCTATACATGACTATACACAGCTATACATAACTATACATAGCTATACACAGCTATACACAGCTATACATGGCTATACACAGCTATACATGACTATACACAGCTATACATGGCTATACACAGCTATACATAGCTATACATGGCTATACACAGCTATACATGACTATACACAGCTATACATGGCTATACACAGCTATACACAGCTATACATGACTATACACAGCTATACATAACTATACATGGCTATACACAGCTATACACAGCTATACATGACTATACACAGCTATACATAACTATACATAGCTATACACAGCTATACACAGCTATACATGGCTATACACAGCTATACATGACTATACACAGCTATACATGGCTATACACAGCTATACATAGCTATACATGGCTATACACAGCTATACATGGCTATACATAGCTATACACAGCTATACATAACTATACATAGCTATACACAGCTATACACAGCTATACATGGCTATACACAGCTATACATGACTATACACAGCTATACATGGCTATACACAGCTATACACAGCTATACATGACTATACACAGCTATACATAACTATACATAGCTATACACAGCTATACACAGCTATACATGGCTATACACAGCTATACATGACTATACACAGCCATACATAGCTATACACAGCTATACATAGCTATACATGGCTATACACAGCTATACATGGCTATACATAGCTATACACAGCTATACATAGCTATACATGGCTATACACAGCTATACATGGAAATACACAGCTATACATAACTATACACAGCTATACACAGCTATACACAGCTATACACAGCAATACACAGCTATACATGCCTATACACAGCTATACATAACTATACATAGCTATACACAGCTATACACAGCTATACACAGCAATACACAGCTATACATGACTATACACAGCTATACATAACTATACATGGCTATACACAGCTATACACAGCTATACATGACTATACACAGCTATACATAACTATACATAGCTATACACAGCTATACACAGCTATACATGGCTATACACAGCTATACATGACTATACACAGCTATACATGGCTATACACAGCTATACACAGCTATACATGGCTATACACAGATATACATAGCCATACATAGCTATACACAGCTATACATAGCTATACATGGCTATACACAGCTATACATGGCTATACATAGCTATACACAGCTATACATAGCTATACATGGCTATACACAGCTATACATGGAAATACACAGCTATACATAACTATACACAGCTATACACAGCTATACACAGCTATACACAGCAATACACAGCTATACATGCCTATACACAGCTATACATAACTATACATAGCTATACACAGCTATACATAGCTATACACAGCTATACATAGCTATACATGGCTATACACAGCTATACATGGCAATACACAGCTATACATAACTATACACAGCTATACACAGCTATACACAGCTATACACAGCAATACACAGCTATACATGACTATACACAGCTATACATAACTATACATAGCTATACACAGCTATACACAGCTATACATGGCTATACACGGCTATACATGACTATACACAGCTATACATGGCTATACACAGCTATACACAGCTATACATGGCTATACACAGATATACATAGCCATACATAGCTATACACAGCTATACACAGCTAAACATGGCTATACATGGCTATACATGGCTATACACGGCTATACATGGCTATACATGGCTATACACAGCTATACATGGCAATACACAGCTATACATAACTATACACAGCTATACACAGCTATACACAGCTATACACAGCAATACACAGCTATACATGACTATACACAGCTATACATGGCTATACACAGCTATACACAGCTATATATAACTATACATAGCTATACACAGCTATACATGACTATACACAGCTATACATGGCTATACACAGCTATACACAGCTATACATGACTATACACAGATATACATAGCCATACATAGCTATACACAGCAATACATAGCTATACATGGCTATACATGGCTATACATAGCTATACACAGCTATACATAGCTATACATGGCTATACACAGCTATACATGGCAATACACAGCTATACATAACTATACACAGCTATACACAGCTATACACAGCTATACACAGCAATACACAGCTATACATGACTATACACAGCTATACATAACTATACATAGCTATACATAGCTATACACAGCTATACACAGCTATACATGGCTATACACAGCTATACATGACTATACACAGCTATACATGGCTATACACAGCTATACACAGCTATACATGGCTATACACAGATATACATAGCCATACATAGCTATACACAGCTATACACAGCTAAACATGGCTATACATGGCTATACATGGCTATACACGGCTATACATGGCTATACATGGCTATACACAGATATACATGGCAATACACAGCTATACATAACTATACACAGCTATACACAGCTATACACAGCTATAAACAGCAATACACAGCTATACATGACTATACACAGCTATACACAGCTATACATGGTTATACACAGCTAAACATGGCTATACATGGCTATACATGGCTATACACAGCTATACACAGGTATACACGGCTATACTGACACGGCTATACTGACACTGCTATACGTGCTGTATACAGCTATATATGGCTACACACAGCTATATATGGCTATACAAAGTCATATATGGCTATACACAGCTATACATGGCTATACATGGTGAGTGCTATCGAGGTTAACAAATCACAGGCAAAAACGATAAGCAAATCCACCGTACGTTTCTTCTACATCAGACTTCAGTTGTTTTTGTTGTTGTTATTGGTTAATAAAGTTGTATTTTGCTGCTTCTTTGTGTCATGTCACCATATCAATCATAAAAAAAGTAATTTCATGGGTCTGCGTTTTGAAATTTTTAGGTGTCCTCATTTGGTTAATAAAAGTTTGACTGACGTATGTACATACCATCTCCATACATTTGTTACTCTGAGTTCGAACCACTAATTTTAACGAAGACAGGTGAAGTCAGTGACGTGCACAAATTGCAGAAAACCATTATTAGTCACAGAATTGGTACAAAGTGTTGCAACTTCTTGACAGTGTACCAAAATGACTCGGACTCGGACTATTATTGAACGAATGGATTCCATTTGGACGTGCGTGTGTACTC
Source organism: Siderastrea radians (assembly GCA_964017195.1). Lineage (NCBI taxonomy): Eukaryota > Metazoa > Cnidaria > Anthozoa > Scleractinia > Rhizangiidae > Siderastrea > Siderastrea radians. Next base: position 31,326,992 of record OZ024892.1, read on the forward strand.
TGATAATGAACACACAGATGACTTCAAAATGTGGTAAAAACACAGAAGTACGCTAGGAGCCGTGTGTACTGTAATAACAAACTCCTCTAGTTAAAAGAGAGGGGTTTTCGTAATTACGAAAACGAAGACCCCCTCTTTTTTAACTAGAGGAGTTTGTTTTTACAAATATTACACACGGCTCCTAGCAATTCGAATTCTTCATTGTGCGGACTTTTAAAAAGTCTACATCTGGTAATCATGGGGTTCTTGTTTTTGTTTTCTTCATTTGAAAATCAGTCATATAAAAAAACAAATTGAAGGCGAGTGAATCCACAACCCTTTACTTCCTGTGCGAATTACAGCGGTAAACGGAAGCTTAACCACACAGTTTTGTGTTACTTTCAAATGCCCGTTTAGATATCTTCTTGCCATTATATTACTCTGTCTGTTTTTCGTTTCCCTCTGGTTAAAAATGAGGGGGTTTCGTTTTCGTAATGGGTCTTCGTTTTCGTAAGGGTCTTCGTTTTCGTAATGGATCTTCGATCACAGATATAAAAAGGTGTGGGAAGGCCTGCACGACTCCTACTTCACGTCTTTGTAAGCCGCGCCTTAGATCACTCGGTCTTTCGACCAATTTAGCTTCTTGTATTTTTGTAGTGGGTTAAGTCTGGAGGATTTTTAAATGGAGACTGAATAGAGCCGTGAAATTTAAGGCGTCGCATTTTAAGGACTGTTACTGTATAAAGGTCATGTCTGCTATTTGTATGATGGACTCCTACGGCTCTACGCCTGCTTGTAATATTTGACCTTTGATCGTCTGTAAAGCGACTTCTAATGCCGCTCTTGGCATATTAGATTGTTGAATTTGGCTCGTTTACGGATTTGATAGGTTTTTCAGCCTTTAATGCTTAAATTTCTGACAATAAAGGATCCGAAATATTATCTGCAACTTGACGAGTTTCTTTGTTTGTAGTGCCGGGCCCGGCTAATATTATCTTAAAAACTCTGTTGCAGGATGTAGGTTTTCGCATCGCGGAGTGTGATCTATAGACCCATCTCGTCAAGAAATTGAAGTTGTAACTTCTTTAGAGCTATGCAACGTGTAATAGATGGCTGAACTCGGCTTCAGTCAAATATGTGTGACTAACTCCTCTTGAAACTGAGTTTCGTGTCTAGGAGCTAGATATCTTTCCTCCTGTTGCGGTCAGCAATTCCATTGACTGCGTGTTCAAATATGCCAATATGTACAGGCAAGACCGTGGTTTCGACCCTCCACATGGGTCTCATCAGTTGCCGGGATTGGCTTTGTGAGTTATGCTTTATTCAAGCTCGTGTACTTTGCGAGAATGACAAGACATTCTGTTTGGCATAGGTTTTCTGTCGTGTATATATACCCACTGTGCGGATCGAAAATCCTGGATTTCTATTGGCTACCCAAAGGTAGCCAACTGTCAAATGTGGTTTTCGATCCTTTTCTGTTTGAAGCTTACGTGTGTTTTTCTAGACTGCGTTCTTTGAAATTATAGCACTCTCTGTTAGTTTGTACATGTTGTTCATAAACTGCGTAAACTGCAGTGTAGTTGCTTTGAATGTAGTACGCATTGTCCTGCTCACTTTGCTCCTCTGGTCCGCAAGTTTCGTGATGGCGGCGCTTTTTTTTGACTGGTTTCCTCGGCGGGTCTGAAAAGTTGAAAAGGTATGGGCCACTAATACTACCCTGAGTTGTACCTTTTTACCCCTGTATAGCTATGTATAGCTGTGAGTGTGGAAGCGAACGAAATGAGGGTGGTACATGCACTGTCTGTGAAGAATGTGCTGAAATTTTAGTTTGTGCTAGGGATCAGAGAAACTTACAGATGTTTTACTTAGAATTTTAAAGCCTTCATTATTCTGGATATCCTGACTAATAATTGCTTAAAAGCTGACTGAGCTAACACAAAATAACAAGCGGTGACCCGTCGTCACTACATGATTCTAGATTAATTTTCTGAGCGAGCACTGACCAAAAAAGTTGTTTCAAACCGGTTAACTGGGGCAGCTAAATAGACAGGGACCGTGCGGCCTATTTTAGAGTCTGAGGGGGCTAATTGGTGATCGCTCGTGTAAAGCAGGTGGGGGGAAATCTCACGCAAAAACTTTCTCTTTTCAAGTAATTAGCAATGTATCTAGAGCAGCCAAGTGTGATAAAAGTTGTCAGTTAAAATAGTCCCAAAATAATGCTCCTTGACAGGTTCTTTGGTCGGCTCTACTCGAAAGATGAAACCGGCAAGCTATGAACCTTATCGTATTCGCATTTTTAAAGATCTCAACCATGAAAACATTTTCCTTTAAAAAAAACTTGTACAAGCAGACCTGTAGAATATTAAATCACTACTGAGTTTAGTATCATGAAACGTACATTTCTACCAAAGTCAGTCCGTAGCGGCCTAATTAAGGACTGAACGCCTTATTTCTTATCGATAGAACTGAGGAAATGACATCTTTTGGCAACTATAAAGCTGTGTATAGCTGTGTATAGCTGTGTATATCAATGTATAGCCATGTATAGCCATGTATAGCTGTGTAGAGCCATGTATAGCTGTGTATAGCTGTGTATAGTTATGTACAGCCATGTATAGGCATGTAGAGCCATGTATAGCTGTGTATAGCCATGTATAGCTGTGTATAGCTGTGTATAGCTATGTATGGCTATGTATATCTGTGTATAGCCATGTATAGCTGTGTATAGCTGTGTATACTATGTATGGCTATGTATATCTGTGTATAGCTGTGTATAGCCATGTATAGCTGTGTATAGCTGTGTATAGTTATGTACAGCCATGTATAGCCATGTATGGCTGTGTATAGCCATGTATAGCTATGTATAGCTGTGTATAGCTGTGTATACTATGTATGGCTATGTATATCTGTGTATAGCCATGTATAGCTGTGTATAGCTGTGTATAGTTATGTAGAGCCATGTATAGCCATGTATAGCCATGTATATCTGTGTATAGCTGTGTATATCAATGTATAGCCATGTATAGCCATGTATAGCCATGTATACCCATGTATACCCGTGTATAGCCATGTATAGTCATGTATAGCCATGTATAGCCATGTATAGCTGTGTATAGCTGTGTATAGCTATGTATGGCTATGTATATCTGTGTATAGCCATGTATAGCTGTGTATAGCTGTGTATAGTTATGTACAGCCATGTATAGCCATGTATGGCTGTGTATAGCCATGTATAGCTATGTATAGCTGTGTATAGCTGTGTATACTATGTATGGCTATGTATATCTGTGTATAGCCATGTATAGCTGTGTATAGCTGTGTATAGTTATGTAGAGCCATGTATAGCCATGTATATCTGTGTATAGCTGTGTATATCAATGTATAGCCATGTATAGCCATGTATAGCCATGTATAGCCATGTATAGCCATGTATACCCATGTATACCCGTGTATAGCCATGTATAGTCATGTATAGCCATGTATAGCCATGTATAGCTGTGTATAGCTGTGTATAGCTATGTATGGCTATGTATATCTGTGTATAGCCATGTATAGCTGTGTATAGCTGTGTATAGTTATGTACAACCATGTATAGCCATGTATGGCTGTGTATAGCCATGTATAGCCATGTATAGCCATGTATAGCTGTGTATAGCCATGTATAGCTGTGTATAGCTGTGTATAGCTATGTATGGCTATGTATATCTGTGTATATCCATGTATAGCTGTGTATAGTTATGTACAGCCATGTATAGGCATGTATACCCACGTATAGCTGTGTATAGCTGTGTATAGCTGTGTATATCAATGCATACCCATGTATAGCCATGTATAGCCATGTATAGCTGTGTATAGCCATGTATAGCTGTGTATAGCTGTGTATAGCTATGTATGGCTATGTATATCTGTGTATAGCCATGTATAGCTGTGTATAGCTGTGTATAGTTATGTACAGCCATGTATAGCCATGTATGGCTGTGTATAGCCATGTATAGCTATGTATAGCTGTGTATAGCTGTGTATAGCTATGTATGGCTATGTATATCTGTGTATAGCCATGTATAGCTGTGTATAGTTATGTAGAGCCATGTATAGCCATGTATAGCCAGGTATAGCTGTGTATAGCTGTGTATATCAATGTATACCCATCCATGTATAGCCATGTATACCCATGTATAGCCATGTATAGCCATGTATAGCTGTGTATAGCCATGTATAGCTGTGTATAGCTGTGTATAGCTATGTATGGCTATGTATATCTGTGTATAGCCAGGTATAGCTGTGTATAGCTGTGTATATCAATGTATACCCATGTATAGCCATGTATAGCCATGTATAGCCATGTATAGCCATGTATAGCTGTGTATAGCCATGTATAGCTGTGTATAGCTGTGTATAGCTATGTATGGCTGTGTATATCTGTGTATAGCCATGTATAGCTGTGTATGGCTGTGTATAGTTATGTACAGCAATGTATAGCCATGTATGGCTTTGTATAGCCATGTATAGCTATGTATAGCTGTGTATAGCTGTGTATAGCTATATATGGCTATGTATATCTGTGTATAGCCATGTATAGCTGTGTATAGCTGTGTATAGTTATGTACAGCCATGTATAGCCATGTATGGCTGTGTATAGGCATGTATAGCCATGTATAGCCATGTATAGCCATGTATAGCTGTGTATAGCCATGTATAGCTGTGTATAGCTGTGTATAGCTATGTATGGCTATGTATATCTGTGTATAGCCATGTATAGCTGTGTATAGCTGTGTATAGTTATGTAGAGCCATGTATAGCCATGTATAGCCATGTATAGCTATGTATAGCTGTGTATAGCTGTGTATAGCTATATATGTCTATGTACATCTGTGTATAGCCATGTATCGGTGTGTATAGCATGTATAGCCATGTATAGCAATGTATAGCCATGTATGGCTGTCTATAGCCATGTATAGCTATGTATAGCTGTGTATAGCTGTGTATAGCTATATATGGCTATGTATATCTGTGTATAGCCATGTATAGCTGTGTATAGCTGTGTATAGTTATGTACAGCCATGTATAGCCATGTATGGCTGTGTATAGGCATGTATAGCCATGTATAGCCATGTATAGCTGTGTATAGCCATGTATAGCTGTGTATAGCTGTGTATAGCTATGTATGGCTATGTATATCTGTGTATAGCCATGTATAGCTGTGTATAGTTATGTAGAGCCATGTATAGCCATGTATAGCCAGGTATAGCTGTGTATAGCTGTGTATATCAATGTATACCCATCCATGTATAGCCATGTATACCCATGTATAGCCATGTATAGCCATGTATAGCTGTGTATAGCCATGTATAGCTGTGTATAGCTGTCTATAGCTATGTATGGCTATGTATATCTGTGTATAGCCATGTATAGCTGTGTATAGGTGTGTATAGTTATGTACAGCAATGTATAGCCATGTATGGCTGTGTATAGCCATGTATAGCTATGTATAGCTGTGTATAGCTGTGTATAGCTATGTATGGCTATGTATATCTGTGTATAGCCATATATAGCTGTGTATAGCTGTGTATAGTTATGTAGAGCCATGTATAGCCATGTATGGCTGTGTATAGCCATGTATAGCTGTGTATAGCTGTGTATAGTTATGTAGAGCCATGTATAGCCATGTATAGCCATGTATAGCTATGTATAGCTACGTATATCAATGTATACCCATGTATAGCCATGTATACCCATGTATAGCCATGTATAGCCATGTATAGCTGTATAGCTATATATGTATATGTACATTTGTGTATAGCCATGTATAGCTGTGTATAGCTATATATGTCTATGTATGGCTATGTATAACTGTGTATAGCCATGTATAGCTGTGTATAGCCATGTATAGCTGTGTATAGCTGTGTATAGTTATGTACAGCCATGTATAGGCATGTATAGCCATGTATAGCTGTGTATAGCTGTGTATAGCTGTGTATATCAATGCATACCCATGTATAGCCATGTATAGCCATGTATAGCCATGTATAGCTGTGTATAGCCATGTATAGCTGTGTATAGCTGTGTATAGTTATGTAGAGCCATGTATAGCCATGTATAGCCAGGTATAGCTGTGTATAGCTGTGTATATCAATGTATACCCATGTATAGCCATGTATAGCCATGTATAGCCATGTATAGCCATGTATAGCCATGTATAGCTGTGTATAGCCATGTATAGCTGTGTATAGCTGTGTATAGCTATGTATGGCTGTGTATATCTGTGTATAGCCATGTATAGCTGTGTATGGCTGTGTATAGTTATGTACAGCAATGTATAGCCATGTATGGCTTTGTATAGCCATGTATAGCTATGTATAGCTGTGTATAGCTGTGTATAGCTATATATGGCTATGTATATCTGTGTATAGCCATGTATAGCTGTGTATAGCTGTGTATAGTTATGTACAGCCATGTATAGCCATGTATGGCTGTGTATAGGCATGTATAGCCATGTATAGCCATGTATAGCCATGTATAGCTGTGTATAGCCATGTATAGCTGTGTATAGCCATGTATAGCTGTGTATAGCTGTGTATAGCTATGTATGGCTATGTATATCTGTGTATAGCCATGTATAGCTGTGTATAGCTGTGTATAGTTATGTAGAGCCATGTATAGCCATGTATAGCCATGTATAGCTATGTATAGCTGTGTATAGCTGTGTATAGCTATATATGTCTATGTACATCTGTGTATAGCCATGTATCGGTGTGTATAGCATGTATAGCCATGTATAGCAATGTATAGCCATGTATGGCTGTGTATAGCCATGTATAGCTATGTATAGCTGTGTATAGCTGTGTATAGCTATATATGGCTATGTATATCTGTGTATAGCCATGTATAGCTGTGTATAGCTGTGTATAGTTATGTACAGCCATGTATAGCCATGTATGGCTGTGTATAGGCATGTATAGCCATGTATAGCCATGTATAGCTGTGTATAGCCATGTATAGCTGTGTATAGCTGTGTATAGCTATGTATGGCTATGTATATCTGTGTATAGCCATGTATAGCCATGTATAGCTGTGTATGTCTGTGTATAGCCATGTATAGCTGTGTATAGCTGTGTATAGTTATGTAGAGCCATGTATAGCCATGTATAGCTGTGTATGTCTGTGTATAGCCATGTATAGCTGTGTATAGCTGTGTATAGTTATGTAGAGCCATGTATAGCCATGTATAGCCATGTATAGCTATGTATAGCTGTGTATAGCTGTGTATAGCTATATATGTCTATGTACATCTGTGTATAGCCATGTACAGGTGTGTATAGCATGTATAGCCATGTATAGCAATGTATAGCCATGTATGGCTGTGTATAGCCATGTATAGCTATGTATAGCTGTGTATAGCTGTGTATAGCTATATATGGCTATGTATATCTGTGTATAGCCATGTATAGCTGTGTATAGCTGTGTATAGTTATGTACAGCCATGTATAGCCATGTATGGCTGTGTATAGGCATGTATAGCCATGTATAGCCATGTATAGCTGTGTATAGCCATGTATAGCTGTGTATAGCTGTGTATAGCTATGTATGGCTATGTATATCTGTGTATAGCCATGTATAGCCATGTATAGCTGTGTATGTCTGTGTATAGCCATGTATAGCTGTGTATAGCCATGTATAGCTATGTATAGCTGTGTATAGCTGTGTATAGCTATATATGTCTATGTACATCTGTGTATAGCCATGTATAGCCATGTATAGCCATGTATAGCCATGTATAGCTGTGTATGTCTGTGTATAGCCATGTATAGCTATGTATAGCTGTGTATAGCTGTGTATAGCTATATATGTCTATGTACATCTGTGTATAGCCATGTATAGGTGTGTATAGCCATGTATAGCCATGTATAGCTGTGTATGCTGTGTATAGGCATGTATAGCTGTGTATAGCCATGTATAGCTATGTATAGCTGTGTATAGCTGTGTATAGCTATATATGTCTATGTACATCTGTGTATAGCCATGTATAGCCATGTATAGCCATGTATAGCTGTGTATGTCTGTGTATAGCTATGTATATTGCTTCCTATGTTTATGCCTATATTGGATTAAGTCAAACCACTATATGATAGTTACACCACGTATCTACGATACTTTCTGTTGCAAGAGCACTGGCAGTAAATTTGCAGGCTCGTTCAAAATGGCGGCAAGATTCAACAACAACAGGTCCAACAACAGAGAACCTTTCGCCATGTTTTCGTTGTAATTTTCCCTCCTTCCAAAAATTTTTTGAGAGTTTGGTTCTATAATAAAAGAATAGTATTTTCTCCATCCACATAGCTGCACAAGGGAAGTGACTTTCTCTCGCTGAGATGAGCGCAAGGCAGATGCTAGCTTCTTGTACGAAAATCTTGATAGTATTATTTTTGGCTGAATTCTCGAGTTCGGCAGCCCATGACTGTCACCGTAATTTGGAGCCTGTATGGCAGTCAGATGTAGGATCTCCTGTTGTTTCAAGTCCAGTATTGGCGGATTTCAATGGTGATAACGTGAGAGATGTGTTAGTAACTTCTTTTAATGGTCAGGTGTCGACTGTTGATGGTCGTTCAGGGCATGACCTTCCTGGCTGGCCTGTCACCCTTTCTGGAAAAATGCTGTTTGCAGCGCCTTTACTGGTACGTAGAGCCTCAAATTTATTCCCAGTTTATGTTACTTGATCAAGCTTTGTTACGCAGGACCACTAATTTAAATTTTCTGTCTGCCTTTGTACAAGCTAGTCTGTCCCTAGCAAATAAGAAGACGCAAACACCCTCATAAACAGACAAACACACTTGACCAAACCGAACAAGTTGTCTTAAATCAAAGTTGTATTGGTCCTATGTATCGGTCAATTTAAAGGGGGATTATATCTCCCTTCTCCCAGAGCCCTCCCTCCCCCCTTACAATCACCCCTATCCCCGCATATTCTGGCAATTTGTTTCAAGGAGGTCTCTGCCTTGGGAGCATATCATGTGCTCTGTGTGGCCCTGGTCAGTGGAGTATTAGTACAACTTTTACAAATTGAGCATGATAGAGCTAAGAACCCCATCTGGCTGCATGCAGACCATGACATGTGGGGCTACTGAGAAAGAAATGCCATTTAGTGGCCAGGTCAACATATTTGCATGCTGTTGTAAAATCAACTAATAAATCACAATTTTTGCTATCTATTTTATAATTTGGGCAAATTATTTTGCCATATGTGTCGAAAAAGTCTGATGCTCCTGGCTGGGGAAAGGGAAAACATGGTCCCGCTTACAACTGGCTGATGCATCAGAGAGATATAAAATAAAAAACTCAAAAGCACTTGGAAAAACACAAGCAGGGCAAAATTCCTAAGTTCATGATTGCATAAGGCCATACTAATGTTTGCAACAAAAGTAGGGCTGCCTAAGTGGCCTTTATATGGGAGTTCAGTGTGAGTTTTAAGGTCAGATATGGTTCATTGCCATAGAGAAATAAAAACATGGCTCTTGGACCTTTCTGCCTATTAGTTCTAGTTGTGACCAGCATCTGATTTCTCCTTGCAGTATCACTAGTTAATCAAATATACAGAATGTGAGAATAAAGGAAATTATCACCAGACAAATATGTTTATTTAAACTCTCCCAAGTAGGAACATAAGAAATAAATAGAGAACAGTGAGGAGAATATACCTGTGGATATTGGGGTTTGAAGGGTTAATACTTGTGGGGCACAACAACATTCCTAGTGGGACCAGTACCTTCATACTTCTCAAAATATGTCAACAGCCACCAATTTTGCTCATCAATTTTTGGGCACTTACTTAACTCTGGACTTTACTCAGGACTCCAAGTAGGCACTAGGGGATGTGCCCTTACTTGCCCTTACCCTGCCCTTACAACTCCTGGCTGCACCTAACAAACATGGACTGTGATAAAAAGAAAAGTCACCATTACAGCTACACAAACAGGTCACTGAGACCTAGCAAGACGAACTCGTGACTGTCAATAAGGGCCGCAAACTGTAACACCTGTTACGGCTGAGTATACTTGATGGGTCCTTGATGTGGCAGGTGCACTTGGCCTCTCTTTGGCACAATTTATGCACAAAGCAACAGGATTGTTACAGGTGTGAAGATCAAGGTAGCATGCAACTCAAAACTTAATGAGAGTTCTGCACTTTCACAGAAACTCTTTCTCTGTCATAGAGGGTCTACAATGGGTAACATTATATTTTATGTTCTGTGTATTTCAGTATGACTATGACAATGATGGCTTGCATGAAGTATTACTTGCTACTGCTGATGGTATTGTAATCTTTGTTAAGAGCGATGGCACCTTTCTGGAGGGAGAGACTCTTATGGTGAGTGATACTGTAACACTTACATGGAAGCATGTGTACTTAGATGCCTTGGATCATTACATGTTTTAGAATGGACACTGTGATTTTCATTTAGAAACCTTTCCTTGGGAGGGGTAACTTTAATTTTTAGCAATTCTATTATTAATAAGCTAATCAGTTAAGTTTGCATGTTGAGTTATTCTTATCAATATTCTCAAATGCAGGTTCCACCTCTGGTGAAGAAGAGAGACTGGTTTGTCATAGACTACCAACAGATCAAAAACACTGAATACATCACTTCTCTTTCCCAGCCAACAAAGTCAGCCAGACTGGCTTCATATTCAGAGTTCATTGTTGATCCTGACCTCCCTAAGGTATTGACAAAGTCCCATGAAGTATAATCTATCACAAGTTTCTGCCTTTTTTGTTAAGTACATATCTTCATTTGAAATGGCACTTGAAAGTAGTTTACCCAGAGAATTAAAAATATAGGCAAGACAATATGAATCTCAGTAACAAGGAATATCTTGAAGTTTGCAAGGAAACGGAGAAAATGTAAGCACTGACTGACACAAAACCCAAATACAGATTTGGGAATTATTTTTCCCTTGGCTTTCAGATATAAAAAGCAGGTCTTAAGGTTTGAGGACAGCTCTAGAAAATTTAACAAAAATCACATTTTCATGTAGTTAAAGAAACTTGCCCAATTCAACTCAATGAAGGAAGCAAATCCATGGCATTTTGTTCATGACATGAAAACAACAAAATTGCTGTTGTGACCAGGATGTGACCATGATCTAAGAATGGCAAAATGAGCACAAAAGTCTGGTCCATGATTTTCCGCATGGTTTTGAATCCTCATTTCATGTCACTTTGTCATTGCTAAGTCCTCTTATTAACAGTAAATTGAGTGGATGTTGGCAGAACAAATGTGAGCAGATGTGAGAACAAGTTTGAAGTTCTGTCATGGGTGGAACCAAAACAAGGAAAGATTAAGTTTATGGTCAAAAGAAGTTTGAAAAATGGTGGGACACAAACACCACCTTTCTTTTTCAGGAGAAGCAGTGGATTTCAAACACAAGCAGTAGTTATAGTGTTGATTACACCTTTTGGTCCAAGTATCACCCAGGTGTGTGTCCTTCGGGCTTATCCACAGATGGATCAGCTGTCTATATTGACCCACACATCTTATCCACTCCATTCATCACAGACTTTGATGGAGATGGGTCAGAGGAAGAACTTGTCATTGCTACCAATTTTTATTTTGAAGACAGAAGGTAAGACTGCCCAGAAAGACAACATCGATTAAACTTAGGACCACACCCCTGTGTTCTTTTCAGATTATAGTGTTGTGGCTGTGAGAGTCTAGGATGGCTTGATGTGATCAACCGAACAGATGATACATTGTTTCATGACAAAGATACAACAAAAGAGTTACACTGCAAAACAGTTTGTATTTTAATATTTTAGATTGGTCTGTCAAAAGCATGGGTTCTTCAATCAAAAAGGAGTGAAGCAAGTGTGAAATAAATGAGTGGGACTCCTCACCTTATGTGTTTCACTTTAATCTGTTTACAAGTGCACTTCTCTCAAGAGTTTGAAGAAAAAAATCACTGTTTTGTAGTCTGCAAAAGAGTCCACTTTTGTAAGCAGGGTTTTGAGATGCTGCTGTTTTGTGTTGGTAAATTTTAAGCCTAGTTGAGTTAAGATTTTGCGCTTCTGTTGTCCTGAATGCAACTAAAGAACAAGGTCTAGTAAACAGAACTGAAGGACAACATTTGAATCAGAAACAATACATTTGCCCATACTTTAAACAAACAGGTATGTTCAACAAAAAAGTTTGAGAGGGTGTCTATAGAGTTGCCAGAACTTCTACAGTGTATTTGCCACATTGTCTAGGATTCCTGACAGGCCTTCGTAGCTACCCAATGTCTCTGACACACAGACTCCACTGAGTTCTCCTAACAGGCAGTCCCATGCTGCACTATTGTTTACCTTCCACAATCAAAGGGGTTGGCCTTTGAGAAATATTTGTCTATGATGTTAAGTTATACTTGGTATCACCCTTGGTTGACAACTCTGATGGTTTGGAAGATTAGTGTAGACCATAGCATGGTACCCCAGCTGAATCATGCTGAGTAATGAAGCACATTTGTGCCCCTTTCATGATCAAAGGGGGGTACACTGTCTTTGGGGAATGTTTTCCTGCTATACTAGTATCACCCTTGCTTGACAACTCTGACGGTTTGGAAAATAATTATTAATGTAGACCAGGCATGGTACTGCATCTCAATCATTGTGAGTCATGTTGCCTGCTCAGTTGTTAGGGTATCAGGCAGCAGAGTAGGAGGTCGCAGGTTTCAATCTTGGTCAGGAAACCAATCAGGGTCCTAAAAATAAATTCGTAAGATCATGCTGGCTGTGCACAGCACGTTGTCATAGTTCAGATGATCACATCATTGAGTGGCAACATGAAGCTGTTGACCTAATTTTCTCCTACTGCTTATCATACTCCATAAGTAGGGGACACTAAAGGACCCACAACACTGTTTGAAAAGAGCAGGGCATGTAGTCCTCCATGTTAAGCTGTGGTCTGGTCTGTTAACATTCATTCATGGGTTGGGTCGGTGGGGTGAGTTCACAAATAGTTGATGGCAGTTGCCATGGACACCTTTGCATGCTGATGTGTGATCTTACCCCTTACTTGTTTAAAAGCGCATTTGATCATGTACGTCAAAACTTCATTTTGTAAATCACATTACCATTATCATTATGCTCCTGCTCTTCTACTGTTCAAATCCGGGTTCAGCATGGAAGAAGCAGGACATCTTAAATAGGTGTAAGTTACTTCTGACTGGCACAGCACAAAGCATTTTGATGACTATCTTGTCTCTACACAGTCCATCATCACCATCAGGGCAAGGTTTGTCATCTGAGGAACTTCAGAATTACCTTGGTAGTGCTGTGGTAGTCTTCAACCTTTACACAAAGCAGCTTGTGTTTTCATCCATTTTAGAGGTTTCAAGGGTAAATATCTTTCCGCCATTGACTGTAATACAGTATGGAGTCCAATGCACACAATTAGGACACCAGTCATCCCAAGCGTGTATATTGTGTGTGAGGAGTGGGGTGCCTGTGGGAAGTATGGTTGGGTAGGTGCTAGTAGACCCTGATCCTTACCCTGTTTAAGTCAAAAATCTTTGGTTTCTTACCCTATTGCCCTACATCACACACAATGCCTCATTTCATAAAGCTGCGTTCTGTCAATCTTCGTCAGACATGACCAGTATTTCGAAGATTTGAATCAAATATCCAATGTACACATCAGTTTGAATAATATTATAAAATAATAAAATATTTAAAGATTGCCAGTATCCTAACATTCAAAGGTGCTTCACACGAGAAACCAAATTAAAAATTAGAATAAAAACCAGGGAATATTACAAAATGTACAAAGGGCAAATTTTAAAAAGTTAAAAAGTCAATAACATAACGTCACAAAAAGGCTTTTTTAAAAAGGGAATTTTTAAGTTTATTTTTTAAAAATGGACACTGAGGAACTCTTTCTGATGTCAGATGGCTGAGCATTCCATAATGTTGGCCATGGAGAAGGATCTTGCAATGTATGTCTTAAGGTCAAAAGCAGTGGAATGGAGAGAAGTTTTTTTTATGAAGAACATAGCTGGTGATATGGGGAATGAATGAGTAATTCATAGTTGCAAGGAAAAATGGGCAATTTGTTGAATGATTCCAAATTTCTATGGATATATGTCAAGTTTAAACTGATGAAGTTAGACATTAAGAGGTTTACTGTAATGTACTGTAAGGTGTTACAATGCTTCATTCAAACTGACACATTATTTTGGAGACTCAATTCAAATGTGCAAAATACAGTTCACATGTGACGTAGATTAACTGAAAGGCAGTTTTAGTTTATTCCATCAGCTGTGTTTTTACATTGTTTAGTTTAGGACCCAACATTGGATTGCTGGTAACAGCAACAAACACATTTACTCACTGCTATTACACTAACAAAATGTCTCATAGGTTACAATTGACTTTTTTAAACACCCATCTACTTATGCTGTATTACTATAGAACTTACTTTCAATGCTACTTCATGATTATTTCTCACTTAGATTCTTTAAGCCACGGCTACACGAGCAATTTTTTGCTTGCGATGGTGATGTGATTTTGAAATTGTTGCGTGGCCAGCACGCGGTGAAAATTGCAAGTGTAGCCACCCTCTGACAAAGACCGTGATTTTGTCGCAAAAAATTCAACTCATTGAATTTCTCGCATTTTTTTTCTGCGATTTTTTCATCTGTCGCATCACCTGTGCGAGGGTGGCTACACATGCGATTTTCACTGCGCGCTGGCGACGCGACAATTTTCTAAAAAATCGCATCACCATCGCAAGCAAAAAATCGCTCGTGTAACCACGGCTTTACACATTTTATTTTCATGACAAAAAAATGGCTTGGACTTTAAGTTCTTAGGCTGAATCACCCTGAGCAATTACTCATAAATTTTATACAGGCCACAATTTTCACAAACTGCAATTAGGTGAATATTGCCCTTGAAACACTGTATTTAGAATTTGTGGCGTGCTTTTCTCAAAAGCCCCCAAAACTTTCTGCTCTGAAAAGCCATTTGTACAAACATGAACCACTCATTCTTCAAGGCTGTCATTTTAACATGTGCTTAAGTCCAAAAAATTTTAATTATAACAAAGTTTTGTTCTTAGAAACAGCTTTGTTTTCAAGTCACAGTATGAATTATCGTTCCTGAAATCAGCCCAGAAAGTTTCTGGGCTTTCAAGAAACGCACACCTGATCCTCAAGGGGAGCGCTTCCAATTTGTTAGACTGTTTCTTAGAATCTGTCTCATGTGACCGTCTTCCTCTAGTGAAAGCCCTTCCTGATCCATCAGCTAGTAGCTTAGGAAGGATTCAAGTGTGCAGTGCTTGGCCAACGTTTCTGCCTGTTTGTGTTCCAGCAATCCAGTCAGTACCCTGGTTATGTGTTGTCAGCTGCATCTTCAGTGCCAGGTGCTGGTGTTGTTGTAGGAACTTCATCAGGAAATGTTTATCTTGTGAAGAGCTCAACAACAGAGCCACAGACTCTAATTGCCATGGATAGTGTGCCAGGACAAGTAAATAAATCACTTGATCTTTTTCTTGACTTTATTTATTCCCAGGAATTATAACAATTTCCCGCAGTTCCGTTTTCTTTTCCTCTTAAAAACAAATTATGAGTTGTGTTGTTGATATAATAATCTGACTTTCTCAGATGCCCTACCACAACTTAATTAAGGCCAAATTTTCCCAAGAATTACATTTGAATAACACAGATTGTCATCATAAACAGTGTGAAGCAAAGGAGTTGGTGACTCATGTAGAGTATTTCCTCAACTTTTCAGGAGGAAACCTGTACAATCCAAATTTAACACAAGAAAGCTTCTCCTCCCTCCCCTAAAATACATACCAGTAGTTTATGTGACATTAGTTAAGTAGTTATTTTTCCATATAATTCAGCTGGGATTAGTATACATTTACCACAGTCTATGTACAAGTCAGATTGGCTTTTCTTATCCTTTTTGTAAACCGAAGGTAAAAGGGATGTTGCCACGAACCATGTTAGGCGGTAGGCATTATTAATAAATACTAAACCAGTGGATAGTGTGTTTTGCACTCTGATTGGCTACTCAAACTTGGGATAGCATCTGCTATTCACCTCCCGGCATTTTCTGGATTTCGCGCGCGAGTTTTCCCTCATTTCTCAGAAGAAAAAAACTATTCAGCGCTGGCTATCCACTGGTTTGGTACATACTAGAACAATTATTCACCTCAGTGTCGGTGAAGAGTGGTTGACATCTCCCTCGCCGCTTCACTCTTTGGCAAATATCCACCAATATTCACCTCCACTTCAGAGAGGAATAGTTCCTCTTTAACAATTATTGTTAAATATACCCACTAAACTCTAAATTTAAACTCTCATTCATTCATCCGATCACTCGTTCGTTCGTTTGTTCGTTCGCTCATTCGTTCGTGGTTGCCTCCATCCACTGGTGGATGTTACCCCCCCCCCCCCCACCATATTCATCCACACATACCTGTCCATGGAGCATCCGTACCATTCTTCTCCCCCGTAGCTGTCTAAACCATCTCTTTATCTCTTCGATGGTCTCTATCTCGAACTGTTTCCATTCCTACGCCACCACATTGCTATTCTTGATGTCCACCTATTGTCAGATGTTCGCGCCAAAACCCTGCGACACCCACCATGATTCCAACGATGTAAGATAAAATAACAATTGCAAAGTTTCCCTGAACTACGTTAGTAGTATGAGAGGGGCTGAACTACGGCAGTAGTAAACAGTATACCTGTGAAACTGAATAACATCACAAGTGTGAGGAGTTGCGGAAATACATCAGTAGTATCTGAGGGTCTGAATTATATCACTAGCATGGGATGGACTGAGCTACATCGGCACATCAGTTGTACGGGAAGAGTTGAACTACGTGGCTAGTACACGGCTTATTGAACTAAATTAGTAGTTCAATCCGTTGTATACCACTGATGTAGTGTCATTCACTTTATGAGAGACTTCAACATCAGTAGTATAGGAGGGAATGAACGACGTCAGCAGTGTAGGAGTGATGTGTTTTCTATAAAGATAAAGGAACAACCCAGAGAATGTCATTCTAAGAACATGAATGATTCTCTTTTGCTAGTGGAGACAGAGGGCTTTGCTACCTGTCTCTACTGGAGAAAGTTTATTCCTTGTTCATGGTTGTCTTATCTCAGGTCATTGCTTCTGATGTGAATCAGGACGGTTCATTTGAAATCTTGGCAATAGACAACAGTGGTAATGTTGCTTGTAAGGACCTGAATGGCAAAATGGTTAGTGTCTTGTGTTTGAGTCTTTTCTCCCATAATGTTTTACATAGTACACTGTAACTCAAAGTAGTAATGTCTGAAGTAATCATGTTTTTAACCTTGAACACTGGTTTTATGATACTAATGTTAACTTTAAAAATTGGTTGGGGCATGTTGTAACCATTCCTACATGTGCAAGTACAGTATACCTCTCCAGTCCTAAAAGCGTGGACCAGAAAGCGAACCACCAAGCTTCAGGTCAAAAATCCAACGTATTATCCTCTTGACCACAATGCCTTGACCAGGGTAGCTCTGCCTAATGCCTAAAAAGCCGTAAAGCATTAACGCAATTTTAGTTTGCAATGTTTTGCATAACTTGTCTCGCAATGTTGCTTTCAACGGGCACGACGCACCTCAAAGGCCCATTTGTTAGATTGACGTAGATCCCATAATTTACCGTGCGTCTAATAAAACCATGAACAGTGAGAATTGTTTTTGGAATGTTCATTGTGTCACGACCAATCAGATGCGAAATCAAGCCACAAGAAAAAACCGCAAACCACAAAATTAGATACTGTTACGGCTTGCGGTTCATCCATCTCGTATCTGTTTGGTTTTCTTTCCCAACATAATAACATTCCAGCAGTAATTCAAGTGTTCATGGTTGTCTTAGTTTTACTGTAAGAGAACAAAGAAGGTGAAAAAATTGTGATCTAGCTCCTGTTTACTTCTTTTGTAGGTGTGGGAGGCTACAGTTTCTAGTTCAAGTGCAGCTGGAATTCGCGTAGCAGATGTGGATGGAGATGGCTTCATGGAAGCTGTTTTTGCTACGTTTGATGGGTACAGTGAACCCCGTTATAATGAGTACCGAGGGGGTGAAAAATGTGCTCGTTATAAGTTCATTACACACGAAACTCCGTTATAACGATTCAATTTGTGAGGAAAAGACACAGGGTTGACAAATAATTACTTCTTTTTAAAATTAAACGGTGTTTACGTCGCACTACTCACCATTCATGCAATAGTTATTTGCTACCCGGATTTGAGCAATTCAATTAAATTCGTGATTTGGGTTCTTCATGCATCTCTGTTGATCTGTTTCGCATTCAACTTCAGTCGTGTGATGATTATTTGTTCGTTATATCTGAGCAAATTTCAACTATGGGCTTCTGGGTTGTTTTCAGTATACTGGCCATAACCAGGAACGGTATTTGGGCTTATTTTATTGCATTGTCCTTACTAACGATGGATGTGCCTTAACTTGTTCTTATGACAGATATGTGTGGGTTCTAGAGGGGGATACTGGAAAAGTGTTGAAAGGATGGCCTGTCAAGTTACCGAGTGAGGTACGAGCCACTGTGCTGGTCACTAAACTCATCCCTGGAGAAAACGGCGCCTCAGATATAGTAAGTACTAATGACAGAGCCAATCTCGTTCCCAGAGCCCTTGCGCGTTTAGGGTGAGCGGAGATGAAACGTGCTAACCAAAAGGAGTGCGGTCTCTGGGAACGAGATTGATGACAGAACGCAAAAACAACTGGACGTGCGCATGAAGTGACCGGGACAAAGCTGCTTCAACTGGAAGAAGTGAAAGACAGAGTAGGAAACCTAAGAATTACGATGAAGGGGAATACGAAGACATCTTGTGACTGTGGTAAATTTTTAAGGAGGCTCGCAACAGTTTTTTTGACTTTGGAGTGTATCTTTTGAAATCAAAATTGCGCGTAGAACATAAACTTCGATTTCCTTGATACTATACCACCTTTTCGACATATGACCAAAGTTTATTTTTCCATTGGTTTCCTAGCAACAGCTGTCACCATAGCAACGGTAATTGACAACCCCTCATTTTAAATAATGTCGAATATCTCGAAAACTAGTCAGACACTTTATGACGAAACTTGAATTATTTTAACTACTCAACCTACACAACTTTTATGCGAAATTAGAGAAAAATCTGTAAGAGCGTTTTCAAGTAAATCATGATTCACTTTTTACGAGCTGATTTTGGTCATTCCTGCAATTTTCTCCAATATTTCAAGAAAGATAAAACTTAACACTTTCACTTTTCAGATGAAAGATCTTTTATGATAGCAAAACATTCTTAATGTACCTTGAGCTTCCTAGGTGGTTGCGATTTTAAGATATTTATATTCAAAAACTGCTAAAATACAGCACAAATCAGTCAAAAAGTTCGTAATTTGCATAAATAGAAATATTTCTAAACTGCCCTTACAGATTCTTCTCTTAAATTGATTGCGGTTAGAATAATAATTCTTTTTCATGTTCCAGCAAGTTTTATGCTGAATAAACATTTTGTTTATTAGATAATAAGGCTGACTCTCGGTCAGGTTTCAGTCGTTATTAACTCTCAACGAGCAACAGTTTTATTTTGTTGTTCCTGGTCTATTTCACGGTTACTCACGTGCAATGAATATTTATATACGCTGCGCTTGTATCCTGTCGTGCATTTATAATTCCTTCTCGTAATAATAAAAAATTTTCGTCTTCTGCGCTTCTCCCTGGAGACTCTTTTTCATTGGTCTTTAAATACTGAATGACGTTTTAGCATTTTTAATTACGGATTGCATGCATGTTAACGCCCACGACGGCATTACACTAGGGCCGAAAATTAACGACGAGAAACAAGCTCAGAAGACGAATATTTTTTTTTTGTTATGAGAGGGAATTATAAACTCACGAGAGGACACAAACGCAGCGTGTATAAATATTCATTGCACGTGAATAACCGTAAAATAGAGCAGGGAAAACAAAATAAAACTGTTGCTCGTTGAAAGTTAATAACGACTGAAACTGGACCGAGATTCAGCCTTCTTATCTAATAACAGAAATGTTTATTCAGCCTAAAACTAACTGGAACATCAAAAAGAATTATTATTCTAACGGCAATCAATTTAAAAGAAATATCTGTAAGGGCAGTTTAGAAATATTTCTATTTATGCAAATTACGAACTTTTTGACTGATTTGTGCTGCATTTTAGCAGTTTTTAAATATAAATATCTTAAAGTCGCAGCCACCTAGGAAGCTTAATGTACATTAAGAATGCTTTGCTATCATAAAAGATCTTTCAACTGAAAAGTGAAAGTGTTAAGTTTTATGTCTCTTGAAATACTGGAGAAAATTGCAGGAATGACCAAAATCAGCCCGTAAAAAATGAATCATGATTTACTTGAAAACGCTCTTACAGTTTTTTCTCTAATTTCGCATACAAGTTGTGTAGGTTGAGTAGTTTAAATAATTCAAGTTTCGTCATAAAGTGTCTGACTAGTTTTCGAGATATTCGACATTATTTAAAATGAGGGGTTGTCTATTACCGTTGCTATGGTGACAGCTGTTGCTAGGAAACCAGTGAGAAAATAAACTTTGGTCATATGTTGAAAAGGTGGTGTAGTATCAAGGAAATCGAAGTTTACCTCCTACGCGAAATTTTGATTTCAAAAGATCCACTCCAAGGCCAAAAAAACTGTTGCGAGCCTCCTTAACTTGGACAAAAACTGTATTTGAGGATGTCGTGGCCACGCAAAGACGAAATTCAGGGGCTGAGCTTAACCTTTCACCTCACTACCGTTCGTTGTTGTTACAGTTAAAGCAAGCCAAGCGTTCCTGTCGTTAACAGACTTTAATTTGTGAATTCAAAAATGGAAAATTGATTCCGTTCGTTGATTGAATAATCCCTTCCTGTAATGAATAATCCTATATTCCAATGAACCTCGATTCAATAATCGAATGTTGATTGGATTAATAAACAAAAAAGCCTTGCCTACTAAGCTCTAGCTCTTCCTAGGTAAAAAAAAGGATGGCAGACAAACGAAACAGTTTGGGACGGATTTACGAAACAGGGAGACCCGTTCTAGAGCTTTGCGAAAAGAAGTTTTTGAAACATACAATCAGAGTTTCAGTGCAATCAAGCGATTTTTATAAAGATAACAGTGCGAGGGGTCAAAAAAATTGTCGACCATTATACGGACGTCATGAAACTGTGCTTCATTCCACTGTTCCTCAAGGCCATAGTTGGTAGAACTGGGATTTCTTTTTTTTTTCTGAGTATGCCTGTGTGCCTCACTGAAACCTGTGTTCACCGTGAGGTCGGTCACCGTTCTAAACCTTTAAAATTTTTAGAATTACATAGAACCAACAAAGTTAGTTTGGTTCTTTGTGATTACGTAAAATTGATTTGGTTTTACAGTTCGGCCACTCCAACCGGGCCAGTTGGAAGAAAACTGACCAATCGCGACGTTAATTGAAAACAAAAGATAGCAACGTTTTTTGTAAATAACCAATAACGTTGAACACAGATCTAAAGATAAATATCGACATTTGCGCCCTTTGATTGTTCAATTACAGTTTAAACGGAGGTTCCCAAATCTCCTTATTCACTAAGTGCTTTTTGAATCAACAGGTGCTTATCGTTGATGTATTGATTCTGGCTTCTGTAGCCCTTTTGCAGCCGCGGTCTCAATAGCGCAAGGAAATCCAAATCCTTTATGTGAGCGTGGTGCTAGTCTGAAACGTAATCTCGTAATAGCTGGGAATGTCGGCGACTGTGGCCGTATATGCCGCCCTCTCGATTTAGTCTTATTTGTTTTTTCTGGGCAAAAGCCATTTTGGAAACATTTATATTTGCAATAAGCTTACAGCTTATGTGACGCGTAAAAACAATCCGCCAGATTTCAATCACAGCGAGTCAACACTGCTCTGTTTGAAAATGTAAGCAAAAAACATCTTTGAAGCTAACCAATGAAAACATTCGACTATTTCCCGAGAGGTCCGCAGAATGAGACAGTTTCAAATTTATTTGGAGATGTATTGTCTAGATCCTTCAACGTTATTGGTCAGTTTCTGAAAAAGATGTTGCCTTCTTTTGTTCTCAATTAGCTTTGCGATTGGTCGATTTTCTTTCAAGTGGCCCGGTTCGAGTAGCTGCACTGTAAGTTGTTTTCTGACTTATAACTTGGCCTTTCGTGATTTTAGATCATTCCCCTCGTTGACGGCCAGATTGCAATCATTAGGGGTAGCGATCGCTGCATGGAGCTGATCAGTGTTGGTAAACCTGTGCTGGCTGGTGCTGTCAGTTCTGACCTGTTAACAGGAAGACCAGGTCTGGAGTTGGTGTTGGGCACTGATGATGGAACACTCATGTGTTTGGCAAACACACCTTATACGGTAACAAGCAGGTATAGCACTTGTATTTAAGTAATATGAAAGCTGCATTAGTAACATTGCATCTCAGCTAGCTCACGTGAGGTCATGGCACTAATGACCGAGTGATTCAAGATCCTTAGAAAATCAAAACGTCTGTTACATGGCATAATCTGCGATATGTATCATGTATGACCATGAATGGCGCTGGATTTAATTGATCGCAAGAGAGCGAAACCAAGCTATTTTGCATGGTGCAGTGGAATTTTGCATGATGCAATGGTGCACTGGAAGCTCCTCCAAAAGATTTCCAGCACCTCACCAAAGGTTCTAACTAATTCTCCACTTATCCTCAAACTAAATAACAGCTCTTCGGACAATCAGCCGAAGATTTGCGACTCTTCCCCAAAGATTCCGATGATTCTGAGGGTTGTTCAAAACGTTGTGAAGGCTGTCTGAACATTTGTGATTAATTGCAGGACTTTCTGACAGTTTACAACGATTTTCTGGTGTTTCCCAAAGTAGATTTGAGATGTTTCTACTATGTACCAAATACTTTCTAAAATAAAGCTCACAATTTCCCTTGCTAAATTCACACTGGGTGGTGTAATTTTTTATAGAATCTGTGGTGCTGCGTCGGTATGAAAATGAACACAAAAATTGGGATTGGCCATGACGGAGCACTAACGCTCGAAACGTCAACCTCTGGATTCTTTGCGCTGGCCTGTGGGCGTACAAAAGAATTCCTCCCAAAACTAGCCATTCAGAGCACGTGTTAATAGCAGCTACTAACGCGATAATTGTAATACAAACATCAAAACTGTAATGATGTAATTAAGATAATGGTTTTGCTCAGTCTTCCACTAGATATGAATGAGCTGTTTTCCTGGCCAGCAGAAAGTTTACCGTGCAGTGGAGCAACATTTTACTTTGGAAAGGTTTGCATAAAGTAATTAATTAACATAAAGGAAATTAAAGGTAACAGTATTACTCATGTAGGATATAGGCCATGTCAAATATAAAAGCGGTAGTGATACAGCAAATAAGAACCCTTTTTGTTTTTGTCCATGCTATTAACAATAAATTTCATATTCTTAGATTTCACTTTTTTGGATGTGACTTGTCGAATAGATTTTTTTTAGAAAAATCTAAACTCAGTCTAAAAAGAAGGCATTAGGGCAGCAATATAAAGCAGGCTTTGCCAATATCAAAATCAGTTACACAAGCCGCTAATTTTCTTTTTACACCCTCTTCAAGGTGGCGGCCCACTAACGTTTTTACAAAAAAAGAGAGAGAGAATGTCCGTTTAAACAATTCACAAAATGAGTGGATTCGAAACCTTTGTAAGCTGCATCTCTATATTTTCACTACCGAGATGT
This sequence comes from Siderastrea radians, assembly GCA_964017195.1. NCBI lineage: Eukaryota > Metazoa > Cnidaria > Anthozoa > Scleractinia > Rhizangiidae > Siderastrea > Siderastrea radians. The sequence continues at coordinate 31,350,732 of OZ024892.1, forward strand.
TAGTTTCTCGAACTACCCATTTTTAGCGTGCATATTGTGGCATCTTAGCATTATACGAACTCTGTCCATTTCCAATACTGATCACAAACTATTCGGCGTAAATGTAAATTGTGACCTTTTCCTGAAGCCAAGCAATAGATCAGAGGTCAGTGTTAAGTGCTAGATGTTTATAAGGCATGCAAAAGTAAGCGGTTCGGAGAAGGCGTTTACGTTAACGATATAGGATGCATTTATTAGAGAGGGGCGTTAATCAGAAAATGCCTGTTTTTAGGAAAGTTGACGTTTACAAGCGCATTATTTTACTGAAGCCTTTCGTTTAGAACTTACTAAGAATATTTTGTTTATTTCGTGAAGAAGGTTGGGGTAAGATTCACCGCGAAATCTCAACAAAATACAAAGATCAGTGGCCGATCATTTGCTGTAGAGTTTGAAATCAACGATGATCAACCAAAAGAAGTGAAAGGCAAAGAGTACAACATCAAGGTTTGTATAATCTAATCGGTTTTTCTTTCAAAAACCCGTGTGGCAATAAAACGGTGTTAAGATGTGTAAAGACAAAATAGACAAGGATCAGGGATGATGCAATGTGAAAGCACTCGCCTACCAACCAATATGGTCCAGAGGTTAAAATCCTCATATGCGAGTTGTTTGTGTTGATCTTTGCCTCTCTTCCATTGTTTCTCTTTGGACAATTGGGTAGGCTGGATGGTTGATTTATCGACTGACTGACTGACTGACTGACTGACTGACTGACTGAGTGACTGACTGACTGACTGACTGTCTGACTGTCTGACTGACCGATTGACTGATTGATTTGCCATTAATTACTTGCTTGACTGACCGACCAACTGAGCGTCCAAGATACTGTTTGGTAAATGAATTGATTGGTGTTTCTCATAGATTGTCATCGGAAGGCAACTCGCGGTATTCAGGAAGAGCTACAGGTATCCTGGTGTATATACTGAACTAGTATCAGCTCCATCACAACCCTGTAGAGCTGTGGTGACAATACGACTCACCACTCAACACGGACAGTGTTTTGAAACCTTTTATCATGCAAGGTGAGGAATGATTTCTGAAACTGGCTATTTATCCAAGAATTTTTTATGAAATTAACCTAAACAAGGTAAGACGTCTGCTTACGAGTTGAAACGTTTCCTTTTCAATGGCGTAGCTTAGCCTACCCTACTACCATTATTAGGGGAGGAGTGAACGATTCCTCTGAAATAACTGCAGGGAAGGCTAGGCCTGACTTAATACCATCCTTCTCTTTATTATCACACAAGCCACTGGACTAGCACTGAACCTAGTAGTATACAGAACGTGTGTTATGCCGTTTTTAGAAAGAAAGAAGGAGACTACTATTTCAATTAACGTTGTTGGAAAGCTTGCGAGACAAGAAATGCCCCAGTGGCATTAGACCCCGCCGTTGTTCTTCCCCCCCGGGGGGGTGTAAAATATGTTACGGTCACTCAAGATAAAAGCCCTTGCCTGTGTAGCGAAAGACACGACGAGTATCTGTTTGGCCGAGCGAAAAGCGGAGGTCTGGGGCAAGTGACCACCAAAAAACAAGAAAAGCCCCACGGGCATTAGGCCCCGCCGTTGTTCTCCCCCTCCCCCCCCCCCCCGGGGTGTAAAATATGTTACGGTCACCCAAGATAAAAGCCCTTGCCTGTGCAGCAAAAAACACGACGAGTATTTGTTTGGCCGAGCGAAAACCGGAGGTCTGGGGCAAGTGACCACCAAAAAAAAAAAAACCACGGAAAAAAAATGGGTATTACTAGACCCCGTCCTGACGGCGGGGTAAAAAAAACCACGGAAAGAAAAAGGGTATTACTAGACCCCGTCCTGACGGCGGGTAATAAGACCACAAGGTCATATGGGTAATTTATTTACGAATTTACCAAACTTAGCTATAGCTCACCCCTACATATAAGAAATCACATAGTCGAGCATTTATCATACTTTCTCTTATCCTATGGCGGTAACAACCCTGAAACACAAAAGATTTACAGCTACCCATACTACCTTTCGGTCTTGTTGCGTAAGCTCGAGGCTTTAAAATTCGACAACGTTGGGAAAAGCCCACTTTAAATCAACAGGTTAAACATGTTAATTTAAAATTGTTTGTTTAGATTTCACATAATCACGCTTTTTTCTTGTCACTCTTGCTTATACATTTTCATTTACAATTCCAATCACTATTGCATATAAATAGCTTTGTTGTAACTTTTTCCTTCAACTGAGGATGGCATCAGGGATGCCGAAACATGTCTTTAAATCTTAAAAGTGTTGTGTTGTTTTTTAAAATATTAACTTGTTTCCTGCTACCAAGACCTTTCGACAACGTTAATTGAAATACCCCATGAACCTACCGAGTCTCCCAGTAGCTCAGTGATGAGAGCATCTGAGCGTGCGTAGAAGGCCATGGGTTCGACATCCTGTGGGTACTCTTGAGTTTTCGTGCCAAGGTTAACGTTTACCACCTTTCTCTTAATTAACTGGTTATTTCTCTGAGAATTTTAACAAAGTATTGAGGAAGGTTAAAGATATTTAAAATTGAACATTACATTTCGCTAGCAGTGACTGACAATAGACCAGCGGACAATAGACAGATCCAAACTTACAAAAACTCCCCAACAGTTTTTTGAGTCCTTTCTTACACCATCAACTGGACAGACTACGGACACCGTTGAGTTCACACCGTTCACTTTGAATACATTTGGTTTTTCTTCAGTTTTAATCTCCACTTCAAAGATGACATTGCGTGGCTGCTGCTGGTGCCATTTGTAACAACTGGTTTGCTTCTGCTCATTCTTCATGGCTGGACACAGCTCAGCCCAGATCTATTACCTTTGACAGTGGCCAAGAGAAAGAGAGAAAGGTAGCCATGGACTTAACGTTGAACAAGCATGAAGAAGAGGCGTGCAAAAGTTGGTGCAAGGGAACAAAACTGGATTCCTACAGAGCAGCGTGCTGGATTGATTTCTCCCTTCAACACCATGTCTGTGTTACACTTAAAATGCGCCCAGAGCTGTGTGAAATAATTATGACCAAAAGAAAAGAGATGGTCTTGCTGTCGTGGACATAGAATAACTGGAATAAAAACAAAGAAAAAGAAGCATATCATGGGAGTGCAGAAGCTACTGCTAAGTTTAGCAAGTTTGGCATGATCGGTTCAGTATGATGCACCATACTGGTTCAATACTGGTTCATACTGGTTCAATACTGGTTCAGTACTGGTTCAATACTGGTTCATACTGCACCATACTGGTTCAATTTCTGGATTCAATATTACATCTGGGTTGTGCTTGAGTGATAAAAGTATACATAGTGCTTCACAGACAATTAATAGAACGTCAGCTTGTGGATAGGAGACGCGAGATCAGAGGCGAGATCAGAGGTTCGCAAGGCTTGGTCTCTGCATTGTATCGTGTTGTTTCCTTAGACAAAAAACATTACTCCACGTTGTCTCTCTCCACCCAGGTGTATAAATGGGTACCGGCTAACTGTTGGGGAATCCTAACAGAAAAACTGGATGCAACCCTGCGATGGAATAACGTAACGAACATGAACAGTGTACTGTTCAGCTTTGCCACACCTATCTGGTCTATCTTTTCCCGTAATCCTCTACGGGTGACCGACACAGGATACACAGGCAAAAACACTCGTGTCTTTCGAACATGCCTGAGAGGACAAACAGTTTTCTCTTGTGTTTCTCTTACGTTTAATGAGACTTATTTGCGTAAATAAAATTAAAAACCCAGTTACTGTTTTCTCTGTGGGTAATTTCCCTTTTATTTAATTTGAAAAGACATGATGACATAAAGTTAAGGTTTGCATTAATCAAAGCATATGTAAATTGCTGACCTGTAATATTTTTATGCGTAAGTCAAGAACACACCAATCGACTTGATTGTCTAATACTGCTGTCCCTATAAACAAGTACAATGTAGTACTCGTTTGTATTAGTTAAGTTTTGAGGTTTTGCACAAATGTTAAATTGAGGAGTTCTTACTGTAAGAAAATGAATCTTACATACCTGATCCTTTTCCCAAGGGTCTTTGTTCTTCTACAGGCTTTATATATTCTTGCAAAGTTTCTTCTGGCCCACTGAGCTCTTATTCTTCGCAGTCACGATTGAAATTCTTAATGGCCTCCTGTCTCGAAGCGGGTCTAGGGAATAACTTGACAAATGCCGTTTTTTCTCCGTTTCATCTTCCGACGAGGAGCTTTTGTCATTGACGCTGCTCAAACAAATCATTCTGGCTAATTATTTTTAATTTTTACCTCTCTGGAGGCAAACACGTTTTGTTATCAGTATTACCTCAAAAATAAACAAATGTCTCCGCCCGCAAACGACGAAGTCATCGCGTTTTGGTCGCGGTTTTTTTTACTTCTCTCGAAGCGACGACTTCCAACTGAAATTATGTATTTTTGTTTTGTTTTTTGTTTGTTTTATATTTTTGGTTCGTTTTCGAATTTTTTCTGTGGAATTTCCTTCGAATATGTCGAAATTTTATCCGCTGCGAAGAAGGAACTGACCTTATCGAGAGCTGAAGCAAAATGATTGTTTTCTTTATACAGCCATGGAAACCAAGCTCCATCATTTCGTCACAAACAGCGCTCGAGAGACGTTTCTCGTTCGAATGCTCGCGCAAAACAATCTTACCAATTTACTTTTAAGAAAGTGTACTTTGTACTTTTAAAAACTACCTAAACATCTTTCAATGTGCGAAAGGTTGGCTTAAGGTTCACTTTTTTGAGAGACAACATAATTGAGCTCAAGTTTAGAGATCTAGATTGAAAAATTACCGGAATAAAAATAGTGTTTTTTAGCTCACTGAATTGACAAGTTACTTAATTTAAACTTATATTGCCTACAAAAAGATAAAAAAGAAACCGGCCTACGCTAAGTAAAAATGAAAAAGTCCTACCAAAAAATCGCTCATAAAAAGCAAGAGTGAACTGAACTTGAAAATAAGAACTGCTGCGTATTCGTTTGAACAAAGGAAAAGCTGCTCGGTCTGTTGAACGTTAAAGTATAATGATACAAACCGTAAAGTAATTCACAGATATGTTCTTTCTGATTAAAGAAAATAAGTTGACAAATTACCTGTGGCGAATCACTCAACAGTGAAATTTCGCACTTCCATACACTTGCTTTGAGGTTAACTGAGCCAAACTTTGAAAAGAAGCTGAGAAATGAGCAAAGGAACTTCCTCGCCCCATTATTAGAGCATTTCTTCGGCAAACATAAACAAACCAAGCTTGTCAGCACAGCTTTATTAAAATATCGGCTTTGCCAACAACTCTCGTGAACCAAGAAAACAGGTTTCAGCTTTGGTTGGTAAACCACAAGCCTACTTTTATCCAATTTTTCGTACATTTCAAAAAAGAAGTTTTTTCTCCAAATACAATACGTCCAAATCCTTTTCAAGCCAGTTTCAATCCAATTCGCAGAGCGCAGAAATAAACCAATCAGGATCGAGAAAGAAACAATCAGCAGCAATAGAAAGCCTATGAAAAGCAGCAACGTTTTCCTTTTTGACAGTTGACTTAGACCAAAACGCCATTTACAACTTGGACGGTGTCTTATGACATTTCGAGGCATTGATTTTTTGGCGGGTACTAATTTTTCTAGTTTTGTGTCAAACTTGATAAAAATGAGGAAAAATTAACACCCCATTACACATTAATGTTACCAACTCTAGACTACTGGTAATACAAAGCCAATTTGAAATAATCTTTTTGTCGTAGTAGCTGCTTGTGGTTCAGTTATTCATCACTAAACCCCAAGGGCAAAATTCCTGGATACAACCCTGGCCAGGAAGAAACGCAAATTTAAACCGTTTATGAATAAACAATGCTTCAGTAAATGTGTTCAGTTTTTATCGAATTTTTTCGTTTTTTGGGGTGGTGGGGCTTTCCGAGCTAATGTAGAAATGTGAACCGTAAGGTAGTTTTAAGAGCAGTTGATACATATTGCAGCAGTTTGATACATATTGCGGCCGGTCTCAAATAGTTCGCTATCCCTCTTGCTGACGCACTAGCATTCAGGTATGAGGAGACATCCCGTCGAGCGAGACGAGATGGAGCCACGGCGGTTAATGAGCCAACAAGAAGGGACGGGGGCGAGGACACCAGTTCCATGCCTGATAACACACCTTACATTAATTACAGGTGGGATAAAGAACAAGACATGAGCTGTGAAAAGGGAAATTTTTGCCAGCTGTTCAATAGAGAGGAAGGTTTGTACCACAGGCAGCCCAAGCTCACGCCTCGAGAAAGCGAGGAATTTCATTATTTATAAAATTTAGTTTTATTTAACGTTCGAAATCGACCATATTTTATTTCCCATACAAGTGCCCCAAAACTCAATTTTGCTCTTCAAAACAAAAACACCCATACTGATACAATGTGTATATTACCGTATTTAAAATGTCTTGTTTGCTCGCTAAGTAATAAACTTGAATCAGATGACTGTGCAACATTACTTTTATTATTTTTACATACGGTAAGTTATACAGTCAAATGCAGTCACGTTATCGTATATATCCACTGCCTTAATTGGCAGGCCTTAGCTTCATCGTAGTTCTAGACTTCCCTTGTTTCAATGTCTGCCCAAGACCTAGGAAGGGTGGCCTGGGAACTAGGCTTATAACACTCATCCCCAGGTTCTATAGGCACCGCATGATACAAGGTCTCTAACCGTTGCCCTAAATATTTTTAACTATCTTCATGCCTTTTCAACCGCAATTTTCTGTTAACTAAACTATCTATAAAGAAAGCATGTTTTGATTTTAAATTTAAAATATTTTAATAATTTATACATCTACTTTTGAAGTTAATTATCAGCGAATATAAACTGAATGTACAAAATATGGTGAAGTAATAAGTGAAATCCAGTAGTCAACGATTGCCAACCCTGCAATTTGTTGGTCACTTGGTAATGCTAAAACAGTTTACACTGCCCACGTATTTCTGCAAGTATTGGAACAGCAGTGATGTAATGCGCAAACCAAGAAGAGGGTGTGTTGTGTTACTTTCATGTACCACTGCAAATTCCCAGAACTCGCCCTATATTCCCCAAAATGTATGATAATTTATGAATTCAATAACTAAAGGTTTGTTGAAGCATTTCAACAGGAAAATAAAAGTTAATGCGGTGCGATGTTTCAATGTTTCTGCCATCTTTTTATGTGTGATGAAAATTCAGCTTCAAGCTGATGACTGTAATGAGACCTCAAAGGAAGATTCCTGGGTGTCTCTTCTTCTTCTTCTTTTTTGGCTTTTTTTTTTCTTGTTTCAAGTACATTTGGGAAATCCAGTTGGATCAATGTTCTTGAAAATGGAATGTATAAATCTTGAACAGAATTCTATTTCTATTTGCAATTTCTCTAAGAATGATCGTGTAAATAAAAGCATCATTGAACACAGCCATGGAACAAAATGTACCAGAATGAACCAGAATAACTTGCAATGTACAGTCAACTCTCTTTACAATGGGCACTGTCTGGACCAAGATTTGGTATCTATAATATAGAAAGTTCGTAACAGCAGGAGTTGTTTTCAGTAGCTCGTATTCTAGGGGACTTCAGCTCCTACCATAATAATGGGGTGTCCGGTAAGCAAGTACTGTGCACAAATTATAAAAATAATTGCTACTGATAACATAGTTTCACTGCACCCACAGAACTAAAAGATACAACAATTCTTCTCTGTTAATGAACTATTTTACAACCTTGCCTGTTAAACTGTTCTACTTTAGTATATCTACAATAAACTACTGATTGAATTCTACAATCCTGTGGCTGCTCATTACTTGAAGCTATCCTTATAAATTGCACATGGGCGAAAGACAGTTCTGGTGATCCATCAGTCTGCACTTTGGTGTCTTAGGCCCTTCCTGAAGGGATTGCTAAAGGAGGTGTTGGTCTTCTTCTTTCGGTTCAAGGCTCCTAAGAGAAATTAAAAACAAAAGGTAAGTAAGAAGAGTTTTTGTTTTCTTATTGTAGTATTAGTTAATTGTCCATTGAGGTTAGCAGGGGGTTTTATTAACATTGTGGTATTAAAAAGGTAAGTCACACAGGCCACCCATTGACAAGTGACAAGTGACACAGGTCACCCTGGCACAGCTGGAACTCAACCAGCTCACACAGGCCACCTACAGGTGGAGCTAAACCCAGTTCATGAAGCATAAAGCATAACTAGACGTATTTCTACTGCCCACCCCCCAGATGAAAAATCCACTCAACACAATGCTACCTACAGTATTTTATAAATTTTAAGATGCTTATAGCTATTTTTACAGTCCAATTACGTATTACCAGGAAAAAAAAGCTACAACAAAACTTAAAGGAAAGGGGAATAATAAATAAATACTTCTCATTAGCATTACAGCCAAATTCTCCATTAGGAGAGAAGGACCTATGACAATGTGTTACTTCATGCTAAAGAAATTGGAGATAACAGCTGACAATTTTACCTTGTTCTTGAGAATAACTAAAAATGGTTTTCATAACAAAATGGCCAAGACTGTAAGTGTGTATTTGCATGTGTCTTATTACAAGAGGTTGCTGTCATTCAGCTGCACTACAACTACAAGTGTTTGCATGAGAGATAAACAGGTTCTAAAAGCTGAAGCACAAACCTTCAAGTGTGGAGAGACTGAGGCGTTCCATTCTACATCTAATGGTGCCTCCTGATGAAGTAAAAAACAACCTTAGTTTTATATCATTAAGTCCCTCAAGTCAACAGCAAGTCATTTGCACTGAACATGCTATAGCAGCATATCAGGATGAGGGAGAAAGATTACTTAGTTTTCCTGAATTTTACTGCCAGGCTGGCATATTACATCATGAACAAACCCAGTAAATTAAAACCCACCTTGTCTGTCACTATGGCCCTCTCTGTTGACAAAATGAAAAAGTGAAAGAGAATTCTGAGTAACAAATAATCTATGAAAAACAAATACATCACAGGAGGTATTCTAGCACATAGTACACTCAAACAAGGGACCTTTTGGGGGGGGGGCAATTACAGTGCAAACATGATTTATATGATGGCATGCAACACGATGACCACCTTTACATACTTTTGTATTATTGGGAGAGTTAACTCAGAAGAAAACAACAGAGTTACTGTCCAATCAGAATCCAACAGAAGAGTGACTATCCACTAAGAAGTCACCAACAGAGTTACTGTTCAAACAGAAATTATTCACAGAAGAGTGCTATCCACTTAGAAGTCACCAACAGAGTTACTGTCCAATCAGAATTCAACAGAAGAGTGACTATCCACTCAGAAGTCACCAACAGAGTTACTGTCCAATCAGAATTCAACAGAAGAGTGACTATCCACTCAGAAGTCACCAACAGAGTTACTGTCCAATCAGATTTCAACAGGAGTGATTATCCACTCAGAAGTCACTATCCAACCAGGAGTCATCAACAGCATTAGTGTCCAATCAGCAGTCACCAACAGAGTTACTATCCAATCAGAATTCAACAAGAATGACTATCCAATCAAATTGACCAATAGAGTGAGTTCCCAATCAGAATTCACTGAAAGTTTCAAGGGAACCAACTCAAGTGTACAGGGCAACTTCAGCTTTTTTCTAGGGGTCATCTTGAAATGTGATTGGATTGAATAGTCCCTCTAAAGAAAGTACAACAGAGAACAAATCTATAACAAACACATGACGGCAAATGCATAACAAACTGAACATAAAAAGAACAAACATAGTAAACTTTAAATGTTTTACTTACCCATTAGGATCGTCACAAAAAACACAAGACTGCACCATGGCATCCATCATTTCTGCCTGTAGAAAACAAGAGAAAAAAGGTCTTACCATTTTCAAAAGGAAACTGACAGACAGCACAAATCAACCAGTTAAACAAAGACTAGATGACATTCATTAGAAGGTTGTATAAACCAATACTAAGGAGAGTTGCCATGATTCTAGAGCCACATGTGCCAGACAATGTTTAGACCTGTTCTTTGGAGTTTGAGGCTTGGTCATGTTCAAACAAGTCAATTCAGACTGCTTAGACAGTCATGGTTTATGGATCCCTGGTTTGAGGCTAAATGGATTTGTTTACATAAAACTGTTTCAACATCTTCTATCCATAAGAGTCACACTGGTTTGAGTCACTCTGGTGGCTGTACAAGATCGATTCTTACTCTGGTATAATGACTCACTCCAACGTCCCATACAGTGCACACAAAGTATGACCGTTTCTTCAATCCTTTTATTGTTTTAACCACATAGTTTTCTAACAAAACTCACAAATGGTTTGTGTAAACAATGGTATAGACTTTTCAGCTTGTACCAGAACACAAACAAACAAAACAAACCCTTATTCAGTTGACGGATAGCTTGTCTGTCTGGCAGGTAGAAAGGAAAAGTTACAGACATGTACAGTCATGCCCATCAACAAAATCTGCTTGGTGTGGACAGCTGAAAGAGACTTTTCAGCAACCCTATATCAAGCTCTTTCCCCTTAGCATCTGTTTGAGGAGGTTTAATTGTACATTGTACCTGTTTAGAGAAGATCTGCAGTCTCTGTGCTTCTGGTGAATCAGCATCACTGCCAGGAGCATCAAACTCCAGCCAGAAGGTATCCATTGCACCTGGATCCATTGCAGGAGCAGGGGTGTAGTCCCATGACAACTCATCAAATGCCAGACTCAAAAGAATGTCCTTCAAAGCAAAACATCAAACCAAGAGTTCCCAAAATGAAAATTCAAGACAAGTCCCAAATTTCATTTTGTTAAATACTTAAATATAAATAGTAACATGCGAAAGTACTGCTAAAGAGGTTTCATTTGAATGGTCACACCATGTGATTTCATCCACAGACTCCAAAGTTAAAACCACTTTAAATGTCTCTATAACTGACTCTGGGAGTGAAAGGGTTAAATGATGGAAACCAAAAGTAATCTGCGCATCATGCATGGGACTACAGTCCCTGATCAGATCACTTGTCCTGGAGGCATCCATTAAAATTTGAAGACTACTGGATGCATTATCCATGAACTTCTGCAAATACTGGCTGTCCACAGAATGCTCAAACATCCTTCCAGTTAAAGGCTTGGAGGAGGATTGAAGCTATATCATCTCAAAAAACAGTTGAATGCCCTATATTTCTGAGTCACAGGTAGACTTATGACAAAGATGTTCATTTTTTCTAGACTCATATATGAACCATTGATTTCGTAATTCTAAAGGTAAAAGTTGAATTTTCAATTGAAGGGCCCAGTGGGAAAAGGGCGTAAGTGATGATTACAGATTGAAAAACTAAATTGGTGCCATTTAGCTGAACATTGGCACACAGGCTGGTTTTCGTGTAAGGAACATTGTTGTGCATTTATTTCTTGACCTGAGAGCTTCAATTTGAAGAATTAGCATATTACTTTTGCTTAAAACTGACATAAAGAAAACAACAGGACCGTGGATTCAAGATTGAATTCCTTTGTTTTAGTTCAGGCAGAGAACAAAAGAAATCATTCATGCTTCGTTTGAGCGAGTTCAGTTCAACAATAAGCTAATTCTTCAAATTTTGGATCTCAGGTCAAGAAATAAATGCACAACAGTGTTCCTTACATGAAAACCAGCCTGTGTGCCAATGTTCAGTTGAATAGAACCAATTTCGATTTTAACCTCAAATCATCACTTATGCCCTTTTTCCACCGGGCCCTTCAATTGGCCTTCCCTCAAGTTCTTGATAGCTCAGTAATACCATACTACTACATTTTATACTTGTAAAGGACATGGGTGCAATCCAACTCAAGCTATATTTTTTCTGTCCTTGATTGCAACTGCTTTAGTTGCATCATACCACTCAGGATCACATTCTGTCTTTCCTCTAGGGTTTCTTTCACATACACATTGTCAAACATGTTGTAGCTACATAAACATTCAGCAATACAATAATGGTTAGGGAATGACAATGCACATACATTTTTGATGTCATCAATCACATGGACATGTTCCCTGTTAATGGCAACTCTAACTGGCAAGTCAGAATTACGCCAAATGGTTGAGAACAAGGATGACGAAGGACGTTCAATCTGGCCACGGAAAAACACACTCCTGTCAAAAACCAGAAATACACCAGTTAACCAATCAACTGAGTTTAGAGGACAAACAATCAGAGACCATACATGTTTTTAAAACGCGAATGAGAAGTATAAGCCTGGATAAACAATTTTAAAACAGTGCCATTGCTCATTATGACAGTTAATTAGTTAGTTAGTTAGTCAGTCAGTCAGTCAGTTATTTTTATTACGATTATTTGAATTTTTCAGGAAATTATGGTAAGGATATTATTTACACATCAGTGTTTTTGTAAGAATTTGTCACTATAAAATAGCTACGTGCCCCCAGTTAGCACCCTGCTTCACAGGGTGCTAGATCAATTGACACCTATTAGTAAATAAGGTTATTATAATTGTTATACCAGAATCAGACACTGTACCTTAAAGTTATAAAAAATTGTCACTGGCTAAAACTGTTTTTAAAATTTTGGACGTTTAGTTCATGTATTGCAGCCTTTGAGTTAGCATGCAATCAAATGATGCCTTGTAAGGGAAATGCACTCACTTGATCACAGAACTAGCATCTTACATTCCAAACAAAAAGAAAGAGAAATGAACAGGATACATGCATATGATAAGAAAGTTCTGTTCAGTAAATATAGATCATTCAAGGAAAAAAAGAAGACATTTTGAAATGGTGGGCTATCATTAGCTGCCTAAAGGCTATAAACTTTCAATAATCAACTATCCTAGGGACCAGCTTCGTAAAAAGCTAAGGGATCAGAACTGCAAGTGCTATGCTTTTATAAAACGTATTGTATCTAAATTGAAGTGAACCTACCCATAGAATGGAAATCCCCAGCAATATTCCAAGAACACTTTATGGCAGGCTTTGACATCTGTAACTTTCTGAGAGATGTCTACATACTGCTGCATGAGCTTGTGCTCCAGTGAAGAACGAGGCGATCGACCAAGAACCGACCAGCTGGACTTGCAGACCCATGCTGGTAAGTAGTCTGTCAACTTGTATCTACAATGCAAACAAGATAAATGTCATGCGGGATAATTTTTTTTTTTCAAATACTGGTAGCAGATCCAAGGGAGGGGTCCACAGGGCCTGCCTCCCCCCCCCCCCCCCACTCCCCACCATTAAAGAAAATAAGGCCAGGAGGCCCAAAGTTCTTACAGCACTTCTTTTCTGCTCCAAACCAACACTTCTCATTAAGTTCTATCTACATCTACCACTGATCAAACCACAACCCACCACCTGAATGGGGGAACTGCAGCTGGTTAAGAAAAGTCATGAGTTGTAACCATAAGTCCTTAATAGGACACAATTTTAGGCCTTAATCACATTTAATTCACTAGTAAACTCTAGGACCCATTTTTTTAAGTTTACCAATATGCCCCTCCCCATTCCCTATAGTGTCACATGTGTTACATTTTTCCTTCATAAGGGTAGTCCTTATCAGAGTCTGATTTTTATAGTAGAGTATCTTGAGTGAAATGGAAGTTGACAAAAATTGGAACTTACTTGAAAACACCAGCAGTGTGTTCTTGTGGATTATAGGGTCCATTTTCAATGTAAACCAGAATTCCTCCCAGCATGAGTGCATCATCAATACTGATTGGATAATTTCCACTCAGAACATTGTATTTGGCCTGGAAAACAATTAAGACATAAGAGATCAATTCAAATTCCTGTTGTAAAGATTAGTTCCTGGAAAGTGTCCTTGTACAAGTTCACTAGTAGCAGAAATTAAATCAAAGAGTGAGCACAGCAACAAGCAAGCACATCAAATTTACAGGTACATGTAAGTAACTGCACTTCCACTAGTGAATTAAAACTGCTGTGTATAAAGCACTCTTCATGACATAATGTATTTTCATTTCATTGGTAATGAAATTTATCCACAATTTGTTTTCTATCATTTATTTTCCTTACTAAGGAATGCCAAAATAAACATTATGCCTTTACCAAAGCCTTGTGGATGGGCCGCTTTGTACTTTGAGTCCTGAGTGAACGTCAGAGTTTTACCCAAACCATTCAAGAAGAATGCAAAATAATATTGAAAATTTCACTTGTGAAAAAAAAACCGAAGCCCATCCAATCAAAAACATCAAAAATAAAATTTTAGAACTGACTAAATGTTCCCATAACTATGTATCAAGAAATTTACATAGTAGAACAAATAAGATGTGTAAATAATGATGAAACATGCAATCATGCTCCCTGTTTTGAGATGGTACAGTAGTTCAGTCTACACACTTATTTCATTCATTTTCTAGTTATATATTAAATTATATTCACCTCTTCAAATAATCTCCTGATGATTCTATCATCTTTTATCTGCAAAAAAGAAATGTAAGACATTCCGGCAGTCATTACAACAACATAAAACAATTAAGTGGTGAAAATGAGATTTCTCTTTACATTATCACTACTTGTTCAAACATTAAGGTGATGAGAATAAAGAAAGTGATCACCAAGGATAAGATGCCTTGATATTTACCAGTAGAAAAATTCTCCTTACTAGATCCATAAGAAGTGTATGGAGAACAGTAAGGAGAATATGCATTTTTATATGAGGGCTTAAAGGGTTAACACAATTGAAACTAAAGTCACTTTACACTTACTCTTTTTTCCTCTGCCAGGGGAAAGAATGAGTTCCTTTGGTAGCTCAGAATGGGTTCATCTGAATAAAACAAAAAACAACAAAAAGTAATTAATTGTTCTCCACAAAATTCTCAATCAATTTGTCATCTGCTGAGTCTCTAAGGAAGGTGCCTCCTTTTGTTACTGTGTATACATTCTGTGCATCTTGGGTCTGGTCCCCAAGATATTCAAGTTTCTTTAGGAATTTGCCTTCTAATACAATGGTATTTTTGCATGGTTTATAACTATGTGGAAACAGTAGATCTTAGCAAGGGCCACCTAATTCTCACTAACTGTCGCGAGTATTAAATTTCACAAAAAAACAAGAGCTATCTTTGCGAGTATTAAATTTTGTGATTTTGAGAGGAAATTAGAATTGGAGTGTATTAAATTTCGCAATTTTTTTCTATTCTTCAATATGTAGCTTTGACCTCAGAACTGTAACAACATAATTTAAATAATTATGATCATAAGACAATAGCAAACAAAACAAGCTAAACATAACAAAGCATAAGGTATTCCACAGTATAAATACCCGATAGGTACATCTGTAGTTACACTTTGATAAACTTCCTTCTTATCATGTTCTGTCAGACATGATCTGGAGGTCCATAACAGTAATAAAGCAACAGCTTGAATTTTATTATTACATTGATATTATACAGTATTAAATTTCGCGATTTTAATCTTCGTGTGTCCTATATTTTGCGAGTATCAAATTTCGTGATTTTTCAAAATCGCAAAAATCGCAAAATTCAGGACTCGCGAAATTAAGTGAGAATAAGGTATCAGAATTAAAAGAAAATTGGGGGGTAACCACTAATTTTTCAGAGATAAAAATGCACAGTAACCCACATTTTTCTTTCTAGATTTCCATTACCCTTGCTAAGATCTGCTTTTTTCCCATATAGTTATAACCTTTGCGAAAATACCTCTGAATTAGGAGGCACCGTCCATAAATCTCTCTAAAAAAAAGGGAACAGTGGAAAAAATAGGTAGAAAGTATTTTATTTTGTGACTTCAACACCAATGATGAAGAAGATGATATCTATTTATTGTTTATGGCACGCTCCAAAATAATATTGCTGGAACTCAAAACTGCTGCAGACAGTCGGATATTCCTTAAACACAAAGAGGGCAGTATCAAAGGAGCCTCCTACACATAATTATGCTTATTGGGCTCATCGCACAATCTCTTTCCTCCAACACAAACATCTGTCTGCAGACAGTTATGTAGGAGGACAAGCCGAACCCAGAGAATGTCTGCAAAGAGACAGACAAAAAAGGAAAAAAGGCTAACATGAGGTTAAACTGGCCATATATAGTAAACAAGGTACCTAAATATTAATAATAAATTCCCTTTTATTACTGCAGTCACACTTTGAAGATGAAATGTGTTCTAACATTTGATTTTGTGGATAAAATCGTTAAATGTGACCTAGTTTCAAAATGAAAGCTACTCAGAACTACTTTTTTTATGCTGTATGAGGTGGCTTCACCATTCAAGTCCATGGATAAAATCCTAAAATGTGACTATTTAGATAAATGAAAGCTACACCATTGTAACACTGAACAAAACTCTACCCTGGAGTGGTGCAGTTTGTTAAAATCAAAATTTTCCCGACTCAGAAACAAAGAAAACTTGTACCTTAGCATTTTAACAGAGTGTGAAGTTATTTGAGGTTATTTAACATGCAAAGAGTTTGTCACCTTTTTCAGCAACTTCATCTGTTACATTAGTGAACTTCTTGAGTAACTCAACCCAGACTTTGCGTAATCTGAATGGTTGGTGGTGAGCTTTCAACTGGAGCTCTACCAAATGTACAAGAAAACAAAACCAAGAAGATGAAAATATGTACAGTCAAATCTCTCCTTTCAGACGCCTCAACAATAGGACAACTCCTTACTACAAACATAACTCTACCTCTATAGTATGGAAACCTCCAATAACACTGAAACTCACTTCTGTCCCTTGGGCAATGTTATTAATGAGATCCAAAAACTTACATATATCACACAAGAATGATTCTGCGAACAAAAAGTTTTTTGGTCAGTCTGTGTGCCAATCAGAGAGAGACAAACTTTTCCAAGGAAACTGTTTGCTTTCCAATTGTGCACATGTAAATTAATACAAGCATCAACCACAAATGTTGTTTGTTTGTCTTGTTAAAATGATCTGAAGAAGTTTAAAAGAGCCAACAAATTTTACATCAGCTGGCATTTAATAGGAGCAACTATTTTAATTTTACTTTTACACTAAAGATATCACCAATGTAGCACAATGTGACAATAAGACATTTCTTAGACACAGGAAGCTACACAATCCCCTGAAGTTTAAATCATAAAGGAGGATTCTCCAAAAATTGCAAATTACACATTAAAGAAGTTTAAAACTCACGTAGCAATGGAGAAATGAGCCAAACGCAGAAAACCTGTGAGGCTATGGGTGGAAGAGATAAATTCTCCGACATGATGGTATTTATCGTTCCTGCTATGGTATTTCTTCCCTCTTCAAGGTTCAACAGACGGCCTGACTTCTCCACCAAAAATACAGCCACAGTCAGAGCTACAGGGAGTAATTAGACAATGCTATTATAGAAGTAACTGTTTGTAAAATTTGTTTAAAGAGCATTGTTTATAATGTTTCATTTGCCTAAGTCACCCCCTGGATAATAAAAACTTTATCAAGGTTATCAAATGATCGTGTCGTATCCCCCTCGAGATGTGCCAGCAGCTGATGATTTTGCTATCCACATTTGGTTATTTGCTACTTGATTCACTTCAGACTCCTCTAGCAGGCAAAAGAATGCCACCTTCGCTTTTAGCTTCTTCTGTTGTGCGACTTACTACTACAAAACATTTTAAGAGGGCTAGGTATGAAGGCTGAAAAACTGTCAGGAGATTCTAAGTACAGAGCAATTAGATTTCCACAGAGGTCTGCTGAAGGGATATGGTCACATACAGGAGATTCTAAATACAATGTTTGACTAAGACTGATTCAAACAAACAGGACTTCAAAAAGATGGTCGCTTTTGGGAAATGGTCTTTTTAAGAGATAACCACTCAGAAGATTCCAACTCTATCAGCAGCATCACTGACACTTGCTGCTACAGTGTTAACTTTTCCTACAACAATCACAAGATGTACATGTACTGTACTTACGTTGAAATGACATCGTCCTGAGAGCGTCAGATCTGCTTCCCCATGAAATAGATTTCTTGATGCCTTTTGGTTTGTTATAAGAAGCAGCATCATCTGAATGCAGCCTCTTAAAATCTGGATGCCCCACGTTTTCCTTTTCCATTTGAGAAAGTTCTAATCCCTCTGCAGCCATGGTCTGAAGGAAGAATAGATACTGAATTATAACAAGAACTTGTAACTTTTAAACGGTTATAACAGTTTAAAATAATCCCATATTAAGGGAAAACTTTCTCAATGTTGATCCTAATCAGTTTACTACTAATCCAAAAAAGGAAACCTGGTTTATTTTTAAATTGCTCTTTCTAGAACCCAGGAAGTGTTCGTACTTCCTGTCATAATGGGCATTGAGGAACAGTTTTATTGTCTTTTATGGCCCAATCTCTACAGGTAAATCAATATTAACAGTAACTCCACTTAAGACAACTGGCAAGAAAAACTAAGAGGGTTTTACTATTCATAAAAAGATCAAAAGCAGTTACTCAAAATGTGTGAACAAAGACAGTAAGAAATGTTGAAGGAAAAAATCCAAACTTCCAACTCGATCAGTGCACTTTTAAATACTACATTGGGTAAGGAGTTATTTTTAATTTGCTAAACCAAATAGGAAAAAAGCTTTTAAACTTTTATGATTTGTATAGCTGTCATTTTCTCTTGGGTGGTCTCATTTTATTCTTGCACAATACAGAGCCCCTTTGCATAACATTGTGTATGATCTACCTTCTAAACTTGCCAATCATTAAACGTCTTCAGTAATAAACTAACAAGTCAAAACAGATCTTTCAGGCTATTAAAGGGTACATGTGTTTTTTCTAGACATCTTTGTCATCCCTGTTTGTTGTTGAGGGCAAAAGGTGAAGGGAATTTGAGTTCAATATGAATGAAACTTAACACTTGAACTCTTACCATCTAACAGCGTACAGAAGTGAATAGAAAGCACCTGGATAGCATAATCCAAAATTTAACTATAACAGAATCTCACACATCTAAAATAGGTAGATTTGCTTCTAAGAAGGCCTAGATGTGGGGGGGGAGGGGGGGGGGCTTGGCATAACAGCTAACACTAGAATTTTAGGCCATTTAACAGCTAATTGTAAAAAATTCACTGTAACATTTGAAATAAATAAATGAAAAAAAATTTATACAAAGATCGTGTAATTGGCCTTTTTTCGCACGTTTATGGCAATTTCATCAGTAACAACACTTCTGTAGTTTCAGTTATCCATTTTTCTTGTTTCATTTGGTATCTAGAATGTCTTGTAACACTTAACTGTAATTTCATAATTATTTAACAGTTAACGGTAAAAATTCGGACTGTAAAACACTTAACAGTAAAAAATATATGGCCCACAACACCTAACAGTAAACCCCATCGAGACCCTCTTCTAACTCTAACTATCTAAAACCAAAGCCTGTTTACAGCCAAAAACAAGCTCTTACTAATAAATTTAAACATTTTCATTACACATACAGATACTGCTATTTGTCATTCTGGAGAAGGTTGTTTTACAGAACTTGTTATGATTTGGTCAGTGAATGGTAAAGTCAACATGGTGCCACAGGTAGCCCAAGTGACCTACATTTAGCAGTGGTTTGGTTACCCGACAATAACATAGGTAGGAGTACATCTACCTCCCACTTGTGTGGGGCTGCTGGTCCATCTTATCTTAAGAGTACTTATCTTTGGCAACATGTACGATTTCTCAAAAGGAACAATTCTTACAAAGTAACCATGTAATGGAACATTGAGAATCTCAATCTGGGTCAACTTGCACCAGTATTTTGTAATGGTATCATCTAAACGAATGCAGGGATACAAAAGGAACCAGGACAGGCTCATACTACTTTGAAACGATTGTACCGGTCTCATTGAAACACTCCTTCCCAAACAGGACACAACACAGTGGAAAGACCAGGGGCAAGTTGCATAAAAATTAGCATCTGGTATACCTTTTAACGTCAGACGTTCACTCCAGTTTAAGTCACTGTATTAACGTCTGATGCTAGCAGTTACACCGGCGTTAGGTTTTATGCAACTTACCCAAAATCAAATCACCAATTGAAACTTCAAATGTCAGAGGACTGATGCACTGATCAATAAACTACCAAACAACCAGTAACGAGTTTCTACATATGTTTTGACTAACTCAGGTCACAACAATTGCTGTATAAGAAATAGGGACCTTATACATGTACCACCACACTGGCAATGCCAAGGAAAACATTTTAAAAATGTTCACATAAGTTTAATCCATCTTTTGCTTTACCAACTAATTTGTATAATTCACCTTATGTGATCAAACAGTCCACCTATCTTGGAGCTGAATTCATAGGGATGATCCTAGAGCTGAATTTGTGGGGTCGACATTCAGGTTTTATTAATACATAAGAAGAAAATTTACTGCCATGTGTTCATGTTTTTCATAATACCCACAATTTCACCATTTCACATTGCTGCTCTTGAGAGGACCGAAGGCAAAGAGATACTTATAAAAATGTACAATCCACAAGCAGGGCCAGTGTTTTGCTAATTACTCTTTTGTTTACATTTTGAAAAGAAACGGAGAGCAGGAATGTGTTTTTCTAATGAACAATGTGATTATGAGAATAAAGAATGATGAATACAGCCAGCAATCAATTTTTCATAGAAATTGTTATAGCTGGATAACCTTCAGCTCATACTGAAACATACTAAAACAATGTTTTTAAAATAAACCCTGTTATTGCTGCTAACTTCTGTACAAATAAAATGGACGGGCAAGAACGTATTTATAAATAAGAGTATCTAAAACACCTTTCTATGTAACACTTATTGGACATTCTTAACAATTTAAATTTGAGGAAGTACAATATCGCCAAAAATATGTGTAGGTAGTACAACATATAGTGACAATTTGCTCATTTAAGTCTACAAAATACTGTGGAAAACAATGAGTTACTGGCAGAAGAGAACTGTTTTCAAAAACTGCTCCAAAATTAATAAGCACAGCACTTGCTTCGTTTTGTGGTTTTAGTTAATTTAATTATAAAACAATCGTTTAAATTGTACAACCTATAAATCTTCTTTTAGTCCAGAGGTACAATGATAGTCAAGTTTTCAATAAACTCGTCCTAATCAACTCAAGCAGCTGGTAATCGCACGAAAAATTCAGAGGAAAGCACTTAACGTATGGACTTCCACTCAATTTCCTCTCAAGACTGCAGTTAAAATAAAATAAACAAAAGACTTTGGCAGATTCCCAGTTCACTCACCTAATGTTCTCCTTAGCTTGTTAGTGATTTCGGGAATTGTCACTAACCGATCTCCTACATGTAGTCTGTATTATTATCATATACAACCGGTAGATGCCTAATTTAGCAGTAACTGTCACAGATACTTGGTTTACGTGCACATACAACATCGACATCCAAATATAACAAAATGTTATAATCTCAGAGCTGTTGAATCAATATCGACAATACCAACTCGAGCAGGGAAAACAGAAGCTTGCACGCATACATGTATGTCAAGGTATATTGGTCTACGCATTATAAAATAATTGTAATTCACTCACCTAAAAGCACTAGAGCTTTGAAATCTTTGTCCTTCTCTGAGTAATCGAGTTAATTTAATGGACAGCACATCGAGAAACTTCGAATATGCATTTCGAAATTAAACTTACACCCCAGGCAAGAAACTTTCCAGAGATATAAACGTAAACGAAGATTGTATGAATTTTATCCGCTTTCCATCAAGACTTTAAACACATTTCAGAGTAAAGAAAGCGACTATTAAATGAGCATGTCCGCCACGTTCTTAACTATAAATCGGATCGCTCAAATCTGCAAAGCAAACTCAGGAAGCATTTGACGGACGTGTTTATTTTCGAATGCAGAATTTGCCAATTTTCTGGTAGATTACCCATCACAGAAAGCTGAGAAAGCTCACCTTGAGGAGAAAAACTTCTACCACGACTTTGCTAAGGAAGACAGAGTTTTCTGTTGACAGTGCACGAGGAAGAACACGCTCGACACCCGCTAAGTTGTTATGTCTTGAGCGAAAGTAGGTTACCTTATAACTGCGGCAACTCTACGTGACCGCAGAGGTCAGCTTAGTAGACCTTGTCCTCACTGACGAAATTGTCACACCCCGACGTATCAACTGACCATTTCTCGTCGAAAAACGACAAAGTATGTTTGCAGGAAGCTTTGCAGAAAGGAAATATGACTTTTCTGCCCGGTTCTAGTCGATGATTCCGAGAAAAATTTCCCTGCAAATCCCGTTTGATTCCAAAACTCGAGTAACTCCTTCCCATAATGCCCCTCGTTTAGTGGACATTTTCCCGTCCCTACCCCGGAAGAGGCCACCGTTGTACCGGAGGTGTGTGATATTATCGCAGAAATTTGGGTTATTCAATATATTTCTTGCACCAAACAGACATAATATAGCGTAATTACGGAACCGAAAAAGGTTGCCTCCCAAGACTTTAGAATGCGTTAAGTTTATTAAAAGGTCAAAAACGTGGGTTGTGATAGATTCACTAAAGCCGATCTAACGTCCTTGCCTATAATTGGGTAAGTAAATAGAAAGAGGTATTAAAACTCAGGAAAACGCTCCGTGACATGTTTATGGAGAAACCGATTCCTTTAATAGCTTGCAAATGTCGTTACTCTTCAAGTGTGATACTTGTTATTCTTGTTCACGGCTTTTAAATTTTCAAACCGCGTGAGAAATATCACTTTGGGGACAACGACAGTTCATGCTCTAAGACACGCAACTCGAAAACTTTTTGCTCTTGTTCTACAAAGTACAGCGGGAAGGACAAAGCGAAAAAAACTTGCAAGGAAGAAGAGTTATGCATCCCACCTTTACATGATAAAACAAATACATATATCCCAGTTTCTGCTATTACACAACCTCTGACGTCAGCTGGGTGTGACGTCAGAACATATACGGGAAGTTCTATTGGTGATATCGCTGTAACAGTTCAGACTGTGACGTCACAAACTGTAGTTCGTGAGAACATGCTTAATCATTATCTCTAACATTATCTTTAACATGCGTTAAATGCGAAATGTTTCGCTTAAATTTGATCTTTTTGTCCTCTTCAACCAGGTTAATAAAACGTTGTCGTAGCGGTTTGACTTACTAAGCCAATGAGTAAATTCTTCTCGGAGAAGAACAATCGGATTTTAATAAATAACTTCATTAAAGTTACATAACTTAAGGTTGCTTCATAAGAAGTTCAACCCTGAGTTCATCTTTCTACATCAGCTGTTACTTGACTTACTTCAGTTTTTTTAATCTAGAGCGTTTGAGGAGATTATTGTGGTTTTTTCCTAAAAACACTGCTAGTGCTACAGATGAACAATCGAATTTGATAATTATAACTTACAGTTACGTAACTTAAGACTGGCTCAAAAGAGGTTTAACCCTGAGTTCATCTTTCTCTTTCAGCTGATACTACTTCAGTTTCTATAACCTAGTAAGTTTGAGGGATCATTTTCACGTTTCCTATATCAAGTTTTGTCAAGTCATTCACACTGGTTATTTCATATATTCACTCTCATTTCTTTTCAATTCCTCACTAACTTTCAACTGATTTTATACCAGACATTCTTGCCCTGAAGATCTGATTACGAGATAAAATATTAGTAGCATTCCGAAAGAAGCCAAAGTCAAAGTCAAGGACAAAGAAATTTCGAGGAATCCCCGTTGTTAAGCTATAAAACAGAATTGCTGCAATTCCTGGCCCTAGGCTAGTTTATTGAACAACTTAGTCCACCTCTCTCCGCAATAAGTGCTGTCATTAATTGTATTCAGTGGACTTCCATTTCTCAGCAGAGCTTACGGTTCCTATATTGCCTGATATTGCCCAATCAGAAGCCCGAAGAGTTTCCGGTTCTTGTTGGCAATCAGAAAGGACACGAGCCCCGAACAATATCACGAAGAGTTTCCGATTCCCAGAATAGAACAAGCATTCTAATATCACAAAAGTACCCAAAGAGTTACCGATTTTTGTTGTCCAATCAGAAATAGCACGAGCACAGTAGTAAAGTTTAGCGTAAATCATCTAAATCAGTATGACGTTAAGTTAAGTCAATAAACGTGGGCTCAGACAGCAACTTACAATCGAACTTCTCTGGTAAGGACATCAAAAGTCCTAGTATGCATGATAATCCCGTGATGGGGAGAAAGAGAAGTAATTTGCAAAAGCGCCTGCCATTGTCGAAGACTACAATAGGACCGACCGAACTGTGCCCATATTACATCAGCTACAGATATGACGTCATTCAGAGGGCTCTATTGACCATAATAAGAGTTTGGGTCTTTGCGGCGTAATATAAAAACTTAAAGGCCAGCTGCAAGTGTAATTACTGCTTATCTTAAGGCTTTGTTTATTTATTTATTTATTTATTTATTTATTTAATTTTTAAATTTTACATTCCCAAAAGTATTGTTTTAATCGTTGTAAGTTTTGTTTTTCATGTTTTGTTTTTTTCCGTCATGCGTTTTATACATGAGCCTCTGGCTCGGATATGTGAGGCAAGCCCATCCCACGCACTGGCGTTAATAAATGGATTGTTGTTGTTGATGTTGTTGTTGTTGTTGTTATAGAATTCTGTTTTATTTGGCAGTTTTGAAAAAAAATGTCCACACCAGTAGAAGGTATTAACATACTCATACACTGTCGTTCAATTTTACCCTACAAATAAATCAGTAATATTTCACGGAATCATGCACGTGTAGACTTGTCGCGCGTGATCCGGGCACGTGATGATTGCGAGGCGAGTTATAAAGACTACGGTTTGAAGAAAAATTACTCAGATTTTGGTATGACAATCAGGCCCTTAATTATCAGTTTATGTATAGAAATACACAACGTCAAATTTGGATAACTGGATGATGAAAATTCCGATGACTGAGTGTAAAATTATCAAGCATTTCTCTGAGCTTCTCCCTTTAGACACTCATTACGTAACCCTGTTTCCCGCTCGCGACAGCTTCCGGTGTTTTTCAGCTCTTGTTTCCGCCTCCGAAAAGACAGTTGAAACAAAAGCCGAAAAAACTGGCACGGCATGAAACCTAGATTGACTTTGGACCCTGCACCCTTGACTCTGTACTTTGAACTACTGATTACTAGAATTAATTACTAGAGTGTCATTTGTATTAGTCTAATGATAAAGGTGTTGGACTATTACTTGTTTTTAACCCTTTAGGTCCCGAAAATGACCAACATCAAATTTCCCCTCGCAATATCAATATAAAATCAAAAGAACAGGTTATGAGAATGAATAGACTGATCACCAAAGGGAAATTGTTTTGATCTTGTTACAAATTCTCCCAAATAGTACTACAAAATGTGTAGAGATCAGTAAGGAGAATTTGTCTGTTCATACTGGGACTTATAAAGGGTAAACTACTTTGTGCACGGGACCATGGGCAGCCCAATCTAGGGTTGGCGCTTGGATTTAATTTTACTGATTTTCCCCTGGAGATTAGGTGACAACTTATTTTGGTGATGCAGACTTTTTTAGTGACACTGTTAGAACAATTATTAAATTCGGAGGTCTCCATCTCTAATAGGAACACCACAGTGACAAAGCTGTGTCTGTATCATGTAGGTACAGCTGATCGAGTAAAATGGGCCCCAAACAAATTGTCCGCAGCAAGGAGATGTGGGTATTGTGTAGGTGTCCGTACAATGATAATGAAAAGTGTTGATGTAATTTCCATATTCTCGGTCGGAGCGTGAGGGAATCAATATGACTGAGTAAGCAAAATACTACTTTCATCTGTGAAGTAAAAACTTTGCTGTGATGTTCGGAACTCGCTTTACCATTTTCTAGATCCGATTTTCTGCCTGTAGGTCTCCGTTCGTTCCTTTATAGTACTCACCTGGAAGAATTATTGAAGCTTTGAGGTCGTGTAACTCACGATACTTGGTGAGTTCTCTCGGGTTGAGCGGAAACGATAGTTCAGCATATCAAACGAGGCCTAATTGAAACAAGTAAGACGAGCATAATTCTATCCTGGCTCACTAGAGCGGATTCACAGTACGTACGTGTACAAGGAGCAGCGATATGAACGGGAAATTCTAAAAGAATAAAAGTTCCGGTCAAAACCGTAAGGAAAGAGACTAAAAGGAACATTTTCTTGTGGAAACACATTTAAAATCCGCCACGAAATTTTGACGTTTACTGATTGTAAACCGGGGCGTAAAAACATTTGTGATACGACTGATGACAACAAGTTGAGATAATTCACTTTTAAGCTGTTACACAGAACACCAGTTACCAACCAGGAACTTAAAAGATTTCAAATCAAAAATGAAGATCTGTGCTCTCAATGTCCGCGCGCTGATTCACTGGAACATACCTTTTTGAATTGCCCAGTTAGTATTAAATTTTACGAAGAAATTATATCATGGTTCAATCAAAAGAATAAAACCAAGATAACCTTGTGCAATGAGAAACTTCTATTTCAAAATTATGAGCTACCTCCGTCCCTTCCTCCACTCTCAAGGCACCAACTTAATCTTCTCGTCCTCCTTGCCAAAAAATATCTCTATGCAGGTAAATTTACTGACGCACGTCCGGATTTTTCTCAGTTTGTAATTAAACTTCAAGATCAATGAAAAATCGAACATTTAAGTTAAGCCCCCACCCACTTGTTTCTGACTCGTCTTGTTTCACTCCAATTTTTGTTCCCCTGTATTTCGTTTTGTCAAGTAGCGATACCGTACATTCTGTTATGTAAAATTCAATCAATTACCCGTCTTCTTTTGTTAAACAGAGATCGATTAACTAATAAACCAATAGTGGTAAATATGAAAGGAAATATTTTATGTAATTATCATGTACTTTGTATTATTTTGTCTTGTATTCTATGTAGAGTAGTATTTTGTTTTGTATTCAGTGTAAGTATTACTGTGTTGATCAAATAAACCATTATTAAAAAAAAAAAACCAGGGCGTAAATAATGATCTATAGAAAGGACAATTATAGTCAAGAAAAAATATATCAGTTTTGATTATTATTTTACCAACTCTATACAAAGGAAAAAGGGTGAACAAGAATAAAACTATAAGATTTCTGAAAAGCTGTGAACTACAAACTGCTGAGAGATATTGAGATAATATAGATACTGAATATCAAGTTTGCCGAGGAATCACTCTATTTCTACTATTTCATAACATTTTCCTTTGAAAACATAATTTGTTTTTAATTTCGCGTACGTGCCTCGGGCAGATTGTATATTTCACTCCTGTGTTAAAGAGCTGTTGCCATTCTCAGGGAGGAAAAGAGTCTTCTCAAAAAGATGATAATTTTCCCAAAATAATGTCAATTGCAAGGGCGTTAGCAAATAAAAGCGCTTCCCGTAGATTGATTTTCCAAGAAAAATAAATTTCCTTTTCAGTGACGTCAGGCAATTCCGTGAAGCATGACATTTGCAAACCCATGAATCATTTGTACTCTTCATTTTAGTTATACAGCAAAAAGTTGAGTTTTTATCTACCCAAAACTTTCTTAAAACGACAAAACATGTGTGACTTCAGCAGTGTTTTCACTAGTTTGCTCTCTCTCTCAAAAATTCCGTCATGTTTGATCCTTGTTTGCCGTCCGCCCACACTAATCACGTGGCACTAAACTATGATGTGAAGTTTCTACACATCGCCCCTCTCTCTGCAATGTTCTTTTTATTCAGTTTATTTTCTGGACTTTCTGACTTATTTATTCAGTTCAGTTGTGACCAGTTGTGACAAAGAGCTGAGAAGTAGTTTCTTCTGAGGAATTTTGTTCAAAATACGCTTATCGTCAAAAACCACACCATAAATATATACATCTAAGGGGCCGGTTACATGAGGCGGGTTGGCCCGCTTAGCCGGGCTGGCTCGGTTTGCCGAGATCTCGGCACGTCTGTGAAACACACTAAAGATCAACTTCCCAATTCAAAAATTTCAGCCCAGTTAGCTGGGATCCCGGCATTGCGATGCCGGGATCCCGACTAGCCGGGATGAAAATTTACCAAGTAATCGCGATTGCTGGGCCAACACTTTCTTGTCACTAAATTTCGCTTCAGAGCAAAATGCTCACCAGAAGATCGATATTTCTCTTTCCATATAACACATAAAGGCTTATCAGACCATAAAGCTACGTAAAACTGAAAATGATGCGCCAAAATAATGGATTAGCGAAAATAAAACACTTGATTTATGCTCTTCGATGTAGCCATCATTTCACACGACAGCTTCTAAATTTAGCCGCAGGCGGGCTGGCTCGCCTCATGTAATACCGGGCAAAACAGCCATCTCGGCAGACAGAGCCAGTCCTTCTACCGAGCCAGCCCGGCTCATGTAATCGGCCGCTAAGGGGCCGATTACATGAGCCGGGCTGGCTCGGTTAGCAGGGCTGGATCGGTCTACCGAGATGACGGCTCAGCCCGGTATTACACAAGGCGAGCCAACCCGCCTGCGGGCTAAATTTAGAAGCTGTCGTGTGAAAAGATGGCTATATCAAAGAGCATGAATCGATTGTATTTACTTTCGCTAATCCATTATTTTCGTGTATTATTTTCAGTTTTACGTAGAGAAATATCGATTTTCTGGTGAGCCATTTTGCTCTGAAGCGAAATTTAGTGACGAGGAAGTGTTGGCCCGGCTAGCCGGGCTGGCCCGGCAATCGCGATTACATGGTAAATTTTCAGCCCGGCAAGCCGAGATCCCGGCATCGCGATGCCGGGATCCCAGATAGCCGGGCTGAGATTTTTCCATGTAATCGCAAAGTTGATTTTTGATGTGTTTCACAGACGTGCCGAGATCCTGGCAAACCGAGTCAGCCCGGCTAACCGGGCCAGCCCGCCTAACCGGGCCAGCCCGCCTCATGTAATCGGCCCCTAAGTAAATGTTTTTTGTTGGCCATTTTGCGGTGATCCGTGGGGGGAATTATTGAGACATTTTTCGGGAAATAAAAATAGAATGTGGTAGGCAGAGCTAAGGGAACAGTTTTTGTCAACCTTGAACATTCCATCATTGGAACTGGTAACAAGCCAACCAGAGAGGAGTGTTTAACCCACGTGGTTATAAAAAGTAACAAGACCTTAGAGAAGCAGCAACGTTTACAAATTAAACGGTTGTATGGAAAAGTTCTTGCCGCTCTCGCCATTAAATTCAAGCAAAAGTAAGCCTAAAACAGCAATCCTCTTCGAGACCACTGAAAAGGAAAAGAAAAATAAGGTATGTGACTCAGTTTACCGTTAGATTTCGTTTAAATAACCGGCCCTTGTATCTCCGTTTCTAAAAATTCCAACTTTGGACAGCCGGTTTTTGAAAATCTGCGTCTGCGGTCGTTTGCGTGTAAACAGAGGAGCTAACCGTATTACTGGTAGCTTTCACACTTGAGCACAGACAACGGTTTCGACGAACATATCGTCTCAGGAGACCAAGTTGATTCTGGGGGGATTGTGAGGGTCGGTTTTGTCCATGCAGACTGCATTGTGGAGATTCATATAAAACGGACAGTGGTTTAAATAGATCTCTTGGGTTCCGAGATTTTCTCCATCTTCCTAATGAGAAGACAAGTTCGGTTTTCAGAGTGCTTTAGTGTAAGCCTTTCCGAATGCATCTATAACGCAATTCTTCACAGCTGTACATAGCGCAAACCGATGACTATCTTGAGATCACTCAAAATTATTAACATGATCTGTAAGTTTGCTTTCTTTTCTTTCTCTCCAATTTACTAGTATTTACTTAATGCAGGTTATATTAATTACACACATTTACATTCACTAATTTTAAACCGGCTTCCATAAAATCAATTTACTTGCTTTGTGATATAATAAAGTTTTGTTTTAATGTTAAATGGGACACTGTTGCCTTCGCCGGCTAAACTGTGGTGATTTGATTTCTTGACAAAGCTGGTGACTCGATTGCAGGCGTCTCAAGCACAAACCTGTTAACCTGTAAACCTGTTAATTAAACACACTTGTTGTTT
Organism: Siderastrea radians; assembly: GCA_964017195.1. Taxonomy (NCBI): domain Eukaryota; kingdom Metazoa; phylum Cnidaria; class Anthozoa; order Scleractinia; family Rhizangiidae; genus Siderastrea; species Siderastrea radians. Next base: position 31,380,604 of record OZ024892.1, read on the forward strand.
CAATGTTCCAAAAATTTTATTGGACAAACTTTTAAGTGTGAATAATGAATTGCATGGAACGAATTTCCCTTGTGTGTCTGCGGAGGTGCGCGTTCAGGTGACCAGACTGATTAAAAGCCTTGTTACATTGTGTACACTGATACGGCAATTCACCTGTGTGAGTACGGAGGTGCTGGGTCAGAGTATTAGACTGGTTAAATGCCTTGTTACATTGTGTACACTGATATGGCTTGTCACCTGTGTGAGTACGGAGGTGTTTGGTCAGACCACTAGACTGGTTAAATGCCTTGTTACATTGTGTACACTGATATGGCTTTTCACCTGTGTGAGTACGGAGGTGCTGGGTCAGATTATTAGACTGGTTAAACGCCTTGTTACATTGTGTACACTGATATGGCTTGTCACCTGTGTGAGTACGGAGGTGCTGGGTCAGATGATGAGACTGATTAAACGCCTTGTTACATTGTGTACACTGATATGGCTTGTCACCTGTGTGAGTACGGAGGTGCTTGGTCAGACCACTAGAAGTGGTTAATGTCTTGTTACAATGTGTACACTGATACGGCTTTTCACCTGTGTGAGTACGGAGGTGCTTGGTCAGATCACTAGAGTTGGTAAACGCCTTGTTACAATGTGTACACTGATACGGCTTTTCACCTGTGTGAGTACGGAGGTGATAGGTCAGATGATGAGACAGATTAAACGCCTTGTTACATTGAGTGCACTGATATGGCTCTTCACCTGTGTGAGTACGGAGGTGCTTGGTCAGATGACCAGACTCGGTAAATGCCTTGTTACGTTGTGGACACTGATACGGCTTGTCACTTGTGTGAGTACGGAGGTGCTTGGTCAGATCACTAGATTTTGTAAACACCTTGTTACATTGTGTACACTGATATGGCTTTTCACCTGTGTGAGTACGGAGGTGATAGGTCAGATGATGAGGCCGATTAAACGCCTTGTTACATTGAGTGCACTGATATGGCTTTTCACCTGTTTGAGTACGGAGGTGTGTGGACGGTTGTTGAGTCAACCTAAATGTCCGGTCAAACTGTGCTTCATTCAAAGAGCAAAAAGCCTTATTAGTGGCCGTACAGGTGTGAGTGTCAAGATCATTGAGTGACATGAACTTCGTTCCACATTGTTCACATTCCCAATTTGACTTCACTCCGGTCCTGATGGAACAGTAGTACCTCTTGTGTCTCTCTAGGAAATTCAAGGAGGTGAACATCTTTTTACAGCCCTCACACGTGTATGCGTTCCCTAAAAGTGATAAAAAAAAGCGTATGAACCTTTCTTTATTTAAATTAATTGAATAGTAAATATTCAGTCAATCATTTCCACAGATACTGACAGTGACCGGTGATCTTAACGCTGGTAGCAAGCTGGTCAACCTCCCACCAGTCTGGGTTAAGACCCGTTTGTCCTATACAGTGTTCCTTTGTTTGAACGCACGATCAGGTAGATAAAGTCCAAATCTAACGTCCAATTATTATTTTCCGTTTTCAACATGAATAGGCCTGTTCTCGAGTTCGTCAACAACTCGAGTATTTCTTTAAAGTTTTCAAAAGCTTGTGTTTTCATTGGACCGCTATATGTAGCAGCTCTATTGTTTTTACGCCTCGTTCTTTGTTTCTTTTGTTTGTTCTATTGTTTAGCGGACTAATCGTGGAAGATCTTACGACGGCTGCTACATCGCCCAAAGTTTTAGATTCGTTCTGCTACATTTATCAGCCTGTGCTTAAGCCCAGGGGTGTTTTGTTTATTTTCCTACTCAAGCGGACTGGTTTACTGTCATTGTTTGCACAAAAGCGGAAAAAAAGTGCGAGATAGCGGGCTGATGTTTGGTCGTCACCTTAAAGGCTATTCAACAGTTTTATGAAGGCGCTCAAATTATGCAGTACATTAAAACGTCCCAAGGAAACCACATTCAACCGGTAACTAATACTTTAGTTAAAAGTTAGAAAGCTGCTTTTTTTTGTGTATCCGTTTGCCGTTTGCCGTAAACGTGATGCTTAATCTCTTTATTAAAAACAATTTACGTGACCATCACCATCTTAAATTACAACAAGAATAGGAACGGCGCTGGGGAAACTAAAAAGCCTAAGCATTTCACTGTGCTGAAGACTTACCTTGCCCTTGTCTCTCTTCATAATTATCACTAACTGATATCCCCAGTTCTTTGGCGTAACACTCTCCGTACCACACCAATAGTTCTTTTCCTGGGAGTATAGTCTTATACGTGCGGTAATATATCTCGCCTCTAAACTGGAAGGCTACCAAGTTTTGCTCATCCTCACGCCGAGAGCAATTTACAAAACGCATCCAGTTACTATGGGATTCATCTCGGCCATCTAAGAAGTAGCTAAACTTCCCGTCTTTTACTATCTACAGGAGTGAACATAATACATTTGCGGGTAAAGTAAAAGCAACAAAAGGGTTACCATCTAGAAATCCCTTCATTTGAATAATTCATTTGAAGTGTTTATATTATTTACTCAAGGAAATGTGGTATAAAGAAGACAAAACTGCCAACAAAAAGTTTTTAAAAAAGAGCGCAATCGTTCATTTTTTTTCGGCTTTTTCCGAAAGATCTATCAAAAAATCTTTTAAAGCTACCTAAGAAAATATACCTTCCTGAAGGAAAGTGGTTGCTTTGGTTAATGAATCAAAAGCTGTTCAGTAATCTTTCGGGAAACTTGGTGAAGTACAACACCTATGCGCATGAGGGCTTAGCCGGCTATGTACAAAACTGTTCATAAAAACGAAATACGTTGCACGAAGCTTAAGGGAAAGAAACTATACTCCACCTCCCACATGTAACTCGTGTTTGTTTCACTTGTGATGTGCTCCCATCCTGTCTTTTTCCCTTTGTAGGGACCAAATCGTACCCCTTTTTCGATCTGAGAGTTACTAAAGACACCCAAGCCAGCTCCTGGTATTGACGACTGACTGATTGAAAGAATTGTAGGAAGGGAAGATACTGCTGCTGTCAAGTTAGCGTTTTCAACTTCACGTCTGTCTTCAATAACATGCAATGGCCCATGTACTGGACAATCACCATAATGCAGATCTTGGCACTCTTCGCAGACTAAAACAGTACAAGTGAAAGAAAGTTCAACAAAAAATGTCCTTTATAGAAAAAAGGACACAAATAGTCTTGCTTGTTGATGTTCTTGTTGGTCAAAGCAGAAAAGAACATTTTGTACCTCTTTTAAGGTACAAAAATGGTGCTACGTTTCAATCACCTCAGCCCATTCTTTTCAGAGGTATTCTTGCTTTTGTGATTTGTCTCTCTACTGTAACCACTTGTGATGTCATCATTTTTTAAATTTCCATAGTACAAAAACTAACTTACTTATCTCTGGGACGAAAGAATTAAAGGTATTACAAAACAAAAACAGAATCCTCCCTCAACTTTACAAGGCCTTTCAAATAAACGTAACTTGTTTTTCACTTCAGATGCACTTTAAAATCCAGAGAGAAAATCTCGACTTGCGGGAAAAACTTAGTATCACCCCCCCCCCCCCCGCTTCCCCTCATTTTTCCCCTCCCCCCTGAAACCACCCACCCACCCACCCATCCACACACACACACACACCCGAAAAACTGATCAGTTCAGGTTTGATTTGCAGTGAATGCAGTTTGACGAATTACAACAACAACAACAAGCACGAATTTAATTCGCAATACAACTTACAAATGTAGTGGTCATCATCTGGTACTTCAGCCTCACAATAACAGTACTTTTTCCCACGTGTTGCATAATGAATCCGTTGTTTTGGGGGGCGGTGTTTGTTTGCATTCTTTGTCGTTTTTGTTTTCTTTTCAGATACTGAGATTTCTTCTTCTGACAAGAATTCAATTTCTTCACCTAGACGACCAAGCTCATCAAACGCGCTTGAGTCATCTTCTTCGTTCTCCTCCTGCAAAAGTAACGAGCACAGAGGAGAAAGAATTCAAACTGGAATTTTTTTATCTAAACTACGGTTGCTTCCTACATACTATATTAAGAACTGTGTTTTTCGCAGGAAGAATCCTTCATATTATTTGTTCAATGTTTTAAATAAAATTTGTAAACTTGGTTGCCTTTATGAAAGCAAGGGAGACTTTTGTCTGCGCAGGCGCGAAAAAGTTTTGAAATTTTTTTTGTTTTGGGGATTTTCGATGAGCACGCGTTTTTCGGCGAGGTTGAATTTGACGACCTAAACTTTAAACGGAAAGCATTTATAAATACGTTGTCGACATGCCAAGTGGAGCATTTTGCCATAAAAAGGAACTCAATATGGAGACAGATAAGCTTGTTTGACATCGCTTGTGGTAATTTTGCTGCCGATGAAGACCTTTTCATGTAGACGTGTTGACCGTAAGATAGCGGATTGTCAGCAATTCTTTACATGGCAGGGCCGGTTTCAATGAACTTACCTGTCTTCCTAGGCTGTACTTCACGTCATATTCAACGCCTACTGAAAGGACAATGTCTATTGTGGTAAGTAAATCGCATATCTGGCTCCTTGAGTTTGTATTTAGGTTTTTTGTTTGCTTCATCTTGCGGTTTTGAAGAAACCATGTTGTTGTCATCCTCAATTTCACGGTGTCGTTCAACAAGGGCATCTTACCTTTTCAGTTTTCATCATTTCGTCATAAAAATCGAATACAATATTGAAATGAACTTGTTTTACCGTTTTCTGGGTTCACGTAGCGTACTACTTGAACACTTTTTATTATCAGGCGAAGTGAATATTTTGATCGATAAATTTAGATTTTCTGTGACCTGAAATTAAAATTTGTCATCAAACCTCCGAGACTTTTGTTTCCCTTCGTGATATGGGAATTCCCATCATTGAGGGATGGGTCAACTCATTTACTAGCTGTTGGCAGATTTTGGTTTATATTGACGGTGTACCCCCAATACTCTCCTACCGAACGAAGCTCCGCGGGTCGAGCTTCATTTTCAAAATATTGGTTATATGATATCACACATTTTAGTCCATCCTCGGAGACCCAGGGGCAGCTAGTCGGGACGACGGGATTTTCATGGGCGAAAGTTTACAACGAGAGCGGGAGAGCCCCTGGGCACTTTCTCTTACCGAACGAGTTCCAGAAGCGTTTGAAATCCCGCCTTCTGATTGGCCAGAAAAAATTTTTTCTGGCCAATCAGAAGGCGGAATTTCAAACGCTTCTGGAACTCGTTCGGTAAGAGTAAGTGCCCAGGGGCTCTCCCGCTCTTGTTGTAAACTTTCGCCCATGAAAATCCCGTCGTCCCGACTAGCTGCCCCTGGGTCTCCGAGGATGATTTTAGTCCTTCTTCACCTCACAAGTTACAACAAACCACTAATGTAAAGTATTCACCAAGTAGTACTAAGTTCAAATTTACTTTGTGCCAAATGTCAATTTTGTGGACCTTTCAATTATTATTTTTTGGCATTTGTTGTCATGACGGTGGTTCGCAAGTGAAATTAAATTGTGCGTAAAAATCGGGTTGCCATTGCTTTTTTTATCATAGCCAAAAAACTAATTCGTGATATGGGGATCGGCTTGGTGAGATGAGTTTCAAGGACTACCCTAATAGTTTGGTAACGTCAAACTAAATTTAAATGATGTTCTGGTTGGTCAAAATAAAGGCCAAAGTCGGTTGACATATTTGTGTCTTTTGAATGGCGTGACATAGTGCTTCACTCGATTTTGTCACACAAACGTATGCATGTTTTTTTGCAATATTCAGTTTTTATTATCCTGCTAAATGAGGTACTTAACAGTTTTTTGTACATTAATGAGAGTGAATATACGAAATACTCATATATGTGAACTGCAGAAGAAATATGAAACAGTGATATTTTTGTTGATATCACTGTTGCTGCTTAAGTTGATATCTCAGTGATTATTATTACTGATGTTAACTTTTGACATAAATTTTATTTTTCCCACACAGATCTTGACAGCTCGCTTGAAAACAGTATGGCACAGGCCGTCACGTTAATAGGAAAGTATCGTTGTGGCGGGTCCTTGAATACTTGAATGACTACTTTTTTGTCCTTCTTACAAATTCATAGACACAGAACTTTCATCAGCACATTTTGCATCCTTATTAAACTTTTAAGTTTTCCTTTGCCTACCAAAACCTTTGAATAGTTGCCCAGACATTAACATCACCTGGCACTGTGTGTACAACCAGTGTGCTGGAGACAGAAATGTACGTAAATTGTAGCTAATGGTTCTCTGGGCTTTATTTAATTACACATTACTAAAATTTACTAGTCCCTTATTAAAGATAATGTGTCACAAGGACTTTGTGGATGTTTTTTTGGTCAAAACTCTGCTAAAATTATTGATAGGTAACTTAACCTATGCCAAAAACATTATCTTAAGCCTTTGTGCAGACATCTCCCTTGCTTCAAAGGAAGCAAGGGAACTAGGAGCCATCTGTGTGCAGGTTACATAATTATCTTTAAACATCTAGAGGAAGGTATAAACTCAGTTTTTGAAAGAAAATACTATGGCCATTCAATAATTCATCGTGAAGAAAATCACAGCAAGGGATTGCAAATCTGAGAAATGGGCGACGGTAAATTAAAAAGTTATGATAAGCAGGCAAAAGTTTTGCCTTCCTGTTGTTGTTCTTCATTATCATAACAGACTTCAATGCAAGAGCAAGTACTGTTTATCAATAAAGTAAGTTGAACTTCAATGGAAATGTGTAATGTTTGTCGCATTGGAAGATAATTTATTTGTGTTTGAAATGGGAAGAAAGACAAATTCATTTACAAGAAGGAGGTAAAAAATGGCATCTGCCTCAAAAACCTCTTTTTGGGTTAAAAATATTTCTGACATTAAAAAATGAAACACATATAGCTAAGGCAAAAATAAGAAGTTTATATGACAAAGGAATTAAAATGATTTTTGCGAAGATATTGTACCCAGACTTTTTTGCAGCTGCCATGGTCTTCCATTTAGTTAAACTCTCAATCTGCTGAAATGAAAACCTAGAGCAAGTGAGACCAGTTGGGAGTGGGGGCGGGGGGTATGAAGTTTTACGGACCAAAAATTGATTTGGACCCCTCAGAGGTCTATTTGTTTTGGATGATCATGAAATAAAGAAAGTTCATTTCTCCTTTTAACATAATTATAAACTCATGAGGATAACAACTGTTATTTGCACTCTTTTTTCAGGTGTCCCTTTTGTTTTACATCCCCCTCTCCCCTAAACAAAATCCACTTGCCCCTACCCTATAAAAAGTGAACAGTCCCTTTATTGATTGAAATTAAGAATGAATGGATAACTTTGTTTAACCACGGTCAACTCATCAGGACTTAAAAACACTATTTCTATACAAAAACTGCTATAATACATTAACATTATGACAAAACCTAATTAGACTACGAGCCTACTTTACATAAGTTCCATGCAGAGAGATCTTCAGAAGAATATTACTTGCAGCCAGCCCTGAAGGCCCCAAGAGAGTTGAACTTCACCTGTCGCAGCTCAACATGAAGGCTATTCCAAAGAAATGCTCTAGAGTAACTGAAACTATTTTTCGTAAGGTTTGTATGGGGTAGAGGAATAGCGAGTTTGCCATTGGTGTCTCTTAAAGAGTAACTGGAGACATTTTAAAATGAAAAGTTGCAAAATCAACTGTCACCAAGGGAAATATCTTTTTTAAAAAAAGCAACACCTGCATTTGCAAGCAATATCCTGAGGCCATTTTTGAACAAGGTTAAAAGACAATGTTATCAAACACTGGGTAAAACATGAATGCAGCTTTCCATAGAAAGGTTTATCATGATAGGAAATTATAAGTTAAAGTCAAGAGCTGCAATTTTTTTACTCATTGTACTTTGTGGAGTCAGCTTTTTGAAAACTTAATGACAGGACAACAACTATGTGAGAATCCTTTGGTCCACAAATGTTTTCTAAAAATAATAACCAGTCTCAACGTAAGCTCGTGAACTTATATTGAAGGTTACTGGGTGCTGGTCTTCTTTAAAATCTCCTGAAAGAAAAGGTTTCAAAACAAAAGAACTGTCAGGGGCTGGTATGGCTGATGGAAAACTACAAAGGTGGTAACTGTGTACAGTACATCTCTAAGGCTTTCTGTTGCAATTAAGATTAGACTCCTTTATTTAAAATTCAAAAGGGCAGCCCTTTCAGAAGTCAAAGCATCTGCCATCAATGGGAGCCCTGACTTAAATTACACAACATAACCGCTCTTCAGTCACAAAACCAAGATAGTTAAATACAGGAAGGTATTAAAAAAAGGCAAAAAGTGATGGGAAGCACACTTTACTAGTAACAAACACAACTGAAGTCATACAAAACTGAGTTACTTTCAACGTGGAATCCTTTGGTGTAAATATGGCAACAAAATGGCCACTAAATAATGAAACAAAACTTGCTTTACAAATTGAATAACCAAAAAGTCAATGTTTGTAAACAGTTAACATTGACTTCATCTCATTAACATTCTTCAAGCAAAACGTTTTTGCATCTGCATTCTCACAACTTGTGGCCTTTTGTTTCTTAACAAAAACTTTAACAGTCCATCGGATGGCTACAAGTTGGAAAAACTGCTAAACTAAGATCAAACGGAAAAACTGAGCGAGATTTGCTTCAATTTATATTTTATCAGCTACTGAAAGTATGAACTTAAATGATATTGTACTTTAAGTTATTTTAGCTGAGATAATTCCCGTTTGCCTACATGGTTAACCAACCAGTGATTAATGGTAGGTCTTCTAAAGTGTTTTACGGTTTTTACACCTCTTTCACTCTGAGATTATTTGACCGCTGAGTGACCGCCACGGCCCTTTTAAACATCGAAGGGAAGCTCGTCTGATCGACTGTTATGTAGCAAAAGCTAACAAAAAGTTGCAAGCAGACTGTTTTAAAATTGTGAGTAGGATAGCTTACCTGCTTTGGTGAAAACGGCAACAGGCTAAACGTTTACTGTCCTCCAAAACTTTGAATCCTTCCTAATTTCCTCACTTCATGGAACATATTTTCTTGCGGTGCGAAGAAAAATTCTCACGCTCACAAATGCAAAAGCCCGAGCAAAACACTCGTTTTTCCGCGTTAAAATACTTTTTCCAAATTTCCTTCCGCTGCTGAGGAGTTAGGAAAACGCCTGGATTTGTTATATGTGCAAAAAAAGGTAAGAATAAGTGATCAAGTGATGAAACCTACATCTTTTCCGCAGACCGCCATCTTTGTTTATTTCATTGGCGCGCACGTTTCAGGAATCTGGGTACTAGGAAAATGATTAACCAATCAGGCAAAAGTCTCCCTTGCTCTTTATGAACGGATGTGAGGAAAATGAAACTCAAGTTTGCATGGTTATCTCACACACGTAACACAATTATTACTTCCACTTTATTAGACTCCTTCCGTCTTTTCAGGGCAGGAACGATCTGAGGTTTTGGTCGAAAATCTGAAAGAAACAATAACAGTAAATTATGTCATCGTCATAATTGCAAGGAGCGAGACATAGGTTGTGTTTCATGTTGATTATATTATATAATATGTGTTTAGATGCAAGAAATGAAAAATATTCCCTGTATACTCTGTAAGTTTATAACCTGAACGGAATCTTTTTTAAAACTACCTGGAATGAATCTCTTGATCATCTTGTTTCGTTTTCTAACGTTTTCTGAACCTGGAACCCAATCTTCATCGCTGTCATCACTACTCTCGCATGAATCTTCACTCTCTTGGTTGACAGATAAAGTCTTGCGCTTTTTAGCGGGAAGTTTACGAGTTCGAATAGGGAGCCCAGCTGGAACGGCAGGAACAGGAAGTCCTATCAAATAAGATAAGAGGAAATAATTATAGCAGTTGAATCTTCAATTGGTGAATTGTCTAGAATAATCTTAATAATATAGGATGGATCAGTATAAAGTCATGGTACAAATAAGGAAGTTAGGGTAACAATGACTACCTAAGGCTAAGGAAAATTAATAAAGCTCACACATTTCAATTTTTAAAGCCTCATAATGTCTTGTCAAAGACCATCTAAAAACGCGACAAAGTAAAAGCCTAAATAGTTTTGACAAAATGGGTCGTCTATGGGGCAATTTTTAGCGGAATGAATTGGAAAACATCTAATCCGCAAATACTTACCCAGACTTTTTAAGAACTCGTGGTTTCTCTTGATGTTTCTGAGTCGCAATAGCTCGTACTCTGACAAAGTATTGTCAGCCATCTAAGTTCAACTTAATTTCTTCTACCATTAACCTGAAACATTTTAAACAAAAATAAATCTTAAGAGACCATCCAAAGTTGGATTTAAGAGAATTACAGTATTTGAAAGCAACCAAAAAACCCATAAACACCCTTTTTGTTTGAGTAACTTGACTTGTCGAAACGACAAAGGCGGACAGTGCATGTAAGCTTAACTTAAGCTTAATTTTGCTTTAGCTTAATTTTACATATTTTGCAAGTTCATAAACCTTTTTTTGTTACTAAAAGTTGTACTTGTTCTACTTTCTACCCTTTCTTCCAGTTTCAATCTTGCTTGAGCTTATAAAGCTAAAAGCTGAAAAAGTCTCGAAAGCTTTAGCTTACATATCGGTCCAAAAACATCTTACCTCTTCTTCCAACGTTAAAAAACCTTCCAAAAGTCGCAAAGCCAACTGAATCCTAAAGGTTTTATAATTACAAACAAGTCTAAGAACTAAAAACACCTGAATTTGAAAAAGTTTAAACGGGAGTGTCTCAAAATGGTTAACGCAAGAGACGAGAAAAATTTGTGAGCAAATTGTTTTTTCTGGCGCCCTTATTGGTCAACGACTTGACAGCGGAAATAAAACGCGGGAAAATAAAACGCCGGCTGCCAAAGGCTGCCATGTTGAGCCTGTCAACGTTGAACCTGCAGTGCTCTGGGAGTCCTCTGGGGACAAGAATGGTTACCATGCAACATTTCACTGAGTCTCTTCTACAGAGTTGGTTAGAATTAGAGTATTTCGCTTAATTTTAGCGTGAACTGGTTCCAGCTTGATCACTAATCAATAAAGACTTTTCCAAAATGTTTTTGCCCTCAGTTTATAATTAAAGTTTTCTTTGCCTTTAGCTTAAATTTAGCATTTAAAAACATTTCTATGAGCAAGATGAAAACCGCGGTCAATTTTTAATCGTGGATCAGCGTTAATCGACTTTCGAACTACCGGGCCCAGACGAATGAAAGTGTCACAACAGAGACTGACCACAAATGAATTCCGGCGCACATAGAATTGGGGGGAATATCTTTGAAAGAAAACTAACTATGACCATTTTTGCCCTTCGATAAAAATCCGAACCTCTTTGTTTTGGAGCTGTTTCCTGTCTTTGCTCTGGTTAGAAATTAAGCTCTTAGCAGGGAATCACTCAATTTTTGTAAAGTAACGTTTATAATTTTTATGTCCGCAGGAGTTGTTCTGGTTAGTCTCTCTCGTGACACTTTTATTCACCTGGGGCCTGGTGCTAGTTCTATGGGTCGTCGTGTTTATACACCGCATTTGATTGAATAAGCGCCCCGGGCGCTTATTTCAAACTTCATGTTCAAGGGGGGTGGAGAGGGGGGCGCTTAGCCGAGGAGGGGCGATTATTCGAGGAGAGGCGCTTATGAACAAAATTACAAGGACTCAGAGTATGTTTCCATGATATAGATTTTATGAAAAAAAAAAACATGACGTTTTAGGTCCTTCATTCCACATCTACATTTTCGTCTCCATCTTCATCATTATTGATAACGTTCACCTCGTCGTTGGCCTCCTCCTAGTCGGCACACTCCCTGATGAAGTGTGCGTTAGTCACACGAAACGCGTAGGAAAATAAAATAGTTTTACAACTCAAGAAGTTCGCAGATGTGCTGCTCACTGATTCAACCTTTAAAAAAAAAGCATAATAAATCCTACGTACAGTTAGAAATCTTTACTTTTTTAGCGGGGAGGAGAGGAAGGGCGCTTATTCTAGGAGAGGCGCTTATTTTAAATTTCGTATTCAAGAGAGGCGCTTTGATTGAAGGGGAACGCTTATTCGAGAGAGCGCGCCTATTCGATCAAATACGGTATATATTCTCAGAAAAATGCGTATTCTGTCAATTCTAAGATAAATACAACCATTTTAAAGGGTGCTTTCGATTGGGAAATCTGGATTTCGATTTCGGATTTCGGATTTCCCGATAAAACGCGAAATCCAAAAACGGATTTCGACGAACTGAAATTCTTTCCAATAATTGACCTTAATTGAAATCCGTCTTGGAAAGGATTTCGGTTCGTTGAAATCCGTTTTTGGATTTCGCGTTTTATCGGGAAATCCGAAATCCGAAATCGAAATCCAGATTTCCCAATCGAAAGCACTAAGGATATTTTGCACGAGCGTTCGAACAAAACACGTCCGTCTAGTCTGTCAATTCTAAGATTAATACAACCATTTTAAAGGGTGCTTTCGATTGGGAAATCTGGATTTCGATTTCGGATTTCGGATTTCGAATTTCTCGATAAAATGCTAAATCCAAAAACGGATTTCGACGAACCGAAATTCTTTCCAAGACGGATTTCAATTAAGGGACCTTAATTGAAATCCGTCTTGGAAAAGGATTTCGGTTCGTTGAAATCCGTTTTTGGATTTCGCGTTTTATCGGGAAATCCGAAATCCGAAATCGAAATCCAGATTTCTCAATCGAAAGCGCTAAGGATATTTTGCACGAGCGTTCGAACAAAACACTTCCTTCACGTACTGTTTATGACGAAATGGTAGAGGTTGGTTTCCATGGCTTTACAGAGAAAGCAATCACTTCGCTTCAGCTTTCGGTGAGGCCACTATCTAGTTCGCGTTTAGCGGGAAAAATGTTCGAGCTTTTCAAGTCAATTTCAGTGAAAACAGCAACAGCAAAAAAAAAAAAAAGAAAAAAAACCCGAAATATGTCGTCAACGTTTCGCGAGTGTTGAATAGCGCGGTCAAGCTAGCAAGATTGCAAGCACCATTTGACGAGCCCTCTATAAATGCCTCTTTTTCCCTGCTTTTTGGGCAACGGCTTGGAGAAAGCGACCATCAAAATTTCCGATCATGACTGATGAGAACAAGATCACCGTGAAAAACAACAAAAAAGTTCATAATTATAACCCTGGTAATTAGAAGCCAGCAGAAAAACAAAAACTTGTAGGAAAAAAACCAGGTTGTAAGTTTCGTGTGATAACGTATATAAAAGGAATACGTGAACATAACGAATATTTGTTTCCTTGCACAACAAGTACAAGAAAAGATTCTATACTTTAAGGTACCGCATCCCATTTGTAATGGATAATATACCTACCAATTTATACCCCAGGGTTGGGGTGGGGGGGGAGGGCAACCCACTGAGGGGAATTTGACATTTTCGGAGAGGCCTGAATCAAATTCCTTAACCCTGGACAACTGATGAATGCCGAATTTCTGCCCCTAGAGTAGCTGTTTTTGTGACAGTCAAATAATTGGGGCGTCGAGTAATGTCAAAATCCCCAGCTAGGGGACAACTCTGTTAATAACACTCTAGAATTATCCTCTCTTCCATATTATCCTGATAGTTTGACTACCGATACCGTTAATTAGAAGCACAGTGAACCACAAAAATAAAGGATGGTAAGCCCGTGATTTAGCTTTTCAGGGGGGATCCCAGAGTGTAGCCTCGAGACAGGACCGTGGGAAGGAGGTGGGGCCTTGAAGGATTTCATTTCGACAGTGAAACCTGTATTAGACGACACCCTTGGGTACCTCACTGTTGTCCGCTTAAGGGTACTCCGGACCTTCACGGGTGTCCTCCCGTGTCCTCTGGGAAAAAAATTCGTATGCGCGCCATTTTAAAGGAAGGCACGGCAAACTATATATCGTTGGAAAGCTTAATAAATGTAGATTTCGGAAAAAAATATGAACAAAGAAAATTGCAAAAATGACCGCAAAAATGACCGTGCGTCATTCAATCAAACAAATGAATTAATAGGGTACCAAAATTCGGCAGATTTCTGTGAAATTTGGCTTGAACATTCCTTAGATGTTATGAAACGAAAGTGTGTCGGGGATTTTTGACATTTATATTTCACCCGTGGCGATCTTCAATGCAATGCCCCTCGCGTATTCTTTGCTGCTCGAACTTTACAGATTAATTTCAAAATAACCAGAATATCGGAAAATGCTGACACACTTTTGATTATTGATCCTTTGTGATTAACACTGCGCAGTTATTTTGCCAGTGCGCTTGGATTTAATACCCTATTAATTCAATTGAATGACATATGGTCATTTTCGTGGTTGTTTGCGATTTTCTTTTGTGGAATAAAGAAACCGGCAATTTATATTTTTTCCGAGATCTACATTTATTAAGCTTTCCAACGATATATAGTTTGCCGTGTTTTCTCTTAAAATGATGCGCATACGAATTTTTTTCTCCGAGGACACACGCAAAGGCCCGGAGTAACCTTAATACAGGGAGTCCTCTTAACAGGTTCTGATAAGCTGCGAAACAATGGTTAGTTTTTGATCTCTTATATCTTATACCTCCACCTTTAATTCCCCGCATACGCAAACCTGGCCATTCCGAGTAGAATTACTAAATTACCAGGAAAACACGTTCTTCGCGGCAGATAACAACGCCATAATGCCCTACAAATACCTTTTGGAAAGACTTAAGTGTCCGCTTAATACAGGTTTCTCGTAACAAATTGGCTTGATTTTGGTGTCCGCGTCCGCTTAATAGAGGTGTCCCCTGAATACAGGTTCGTTTTAGAGTAAACATGGGAAGAAAATTTTGGAACTTAAGCTTGTGTCCGCTTTTAAGCGGACACAAGCTTAAGTAGGTTGATGCCCTTTAGGCTGTTCAAATTTCGAATGACCACACATAAGTTACATCGTCCACAAAAATATATATATTTTTATTGAACCTTTCAATTATTTTGTTATAAAGTTTACGGAATAAAGTTTACACATATATACCACTCTTCTATAGTTCCATATAATTTATTAAGATAAAGTGACATTTTACCATAAGCAACCTCGGCATGATTTGGTTTACGTTCTTTTTCCGAGGACAGGTGGACGAAATATTCTTTCTTTGGATCACGTAAGAGATATACAAATGCCAAAATGTAAAAACATGCATTAACATGTATTTGGATTTTCAATAAAGTGGTTTTATAAGAAAAATGTACACATTTCATTCTAGTTCAATTTGTATATTTTTAAAGTGCTCCTAACCCCAAAAAATATTTTTCGCTTTGATAAAACAACCTGCTGTCTGGAGTATTTCTTCGCAAAAATTTTTTGATTTGGTTAAATCCTCGATTTTCTATGAATTTTTGAATTTGCCAAAATTTTCGTTCAAGTTCGAACAAAAGAGGGAACTGGGACGAGGCGCTGCTGAATTAGAACAATAGTTCTATGGGGAATTTGTTCCATGGTCTAATTTTTGAAACCAATTTTGGGGGCAAACATTTTAAGCTAAACACTCTTTGAAAAGATTCGCGTTTTAACAGTAACAAGGCAAAAACTGCCAGTGCAAAGATATAACTTTCAGCGGTTTTTCCCCAGGAAATAGTTGCCTAGGAACAGAGAACAATGTTTCCTGTGTCGCTACCAATCAGCAGCAGCCTGTTGAGTGGCAGGTAACCAAGACACGTGATACCGCCGCGGAATACGTCACTGCTCAGCTTATAGCTAAAGTAAGGAATCTGTACGAAAAACAAGAAAAACAGGATTTAACGATTTGACAGTAAACTGAGTACCCTCACCATTGGTTATCCAACTCTCTCCTTTCTCAGCAATAACTATCATTAGGGAACTTAAGCACAACCTTCTTGAGCCACAGACGTCAACCAGAAGTTGAATGTTTCCTTTGTTCGATTGTTTTGCTCTTCATCAAAGGCAAGAAACTCTTGTTTTGATATCTGCTGGTTTGCCGTTATGGTAGTGTTGGCATTAGAATGAATAAAAACGAAAACGTTAAGATTCCGGCTGCCTTCCACGGCTCAAGAATGTCTGTGCTTAAGTTCCCTAATATGTCTTATTTTCGTGATCTTTTGTTGTTGCTTGTTGTTGCTCCCATTAAATTCGCGCATCTCTAAAGAGGGGATGAGTGCGGGCTCATTTTCCCGAACAACGGCTGGTAATCGAGCCTATTAGCAGAAAAGAAATTGAAAAGTATCACTCATTCGCTTGATATCTAACTTAAGGACTATTCCACGAAATCAAATCCAAAACGAACTCATAAACTACCAATTGCCTGGGAAAAATGAAGCAAAGCAAAAGACGAACAGCACAATTTCCAATTTCTTTTGAACATACACGCATCCCAAATAAGGCAGTGAGGATATACTGCATTTTATATCTTCACCAGGGAACCAATCCCTTGCTGAAAACAGCAGTATCCTTTGGAAACGTATTGCAATCCTTGAATGCAGGGAAGTGAGCAGTTGTGATAAAAACGACTCAGCAAATATGGTTTGCTCCCCTTGCTAAATTCTTCCTTTTAGTATCCTAGGAACATTTGTTTGTGAACGAAGGCACTGAATCATAAGTTTAGAAGAGTCTTGGGAAAACACCACCAAAATCCTTGTGACATTATCCCTTTAAGCAAACGACCTAACGGCTAGGCTTCCTGTCTGATTGGTTGTGACACCTGTAAACGACAATTCAAAGTGGTCAGGCTTTGCAGATTCATAATGTGATCTCACCTCTGGAACGTCTTCTTGTAAATCATACACACCAATTCTACCACTCATGTTAGCTGAGATCACCTGGTCTCGCCACACCAGTATGGAGGGGAGGGGGTCACTGGGACCTGCATGACAAAAAGCAGTTTTTTTTTTCAATTTTATGTTGCCACACCACAGACAACAATACAAAGATAAACAGTAAACGAAAAAAGAAAGACGAAGGAATGATGGTAACAGTGGCGAGGAGGCCTAAAGGAAACTATGAAGCATATGTTAATTAGGCCTCCTCAATTTTAATGTTACAGTTGAAATTGAAATTACAGCGACGGATGCTAACACAGTTTTACCAGAATACAGTTCGTTACAAAATTAAAAGGGAAAGTTACTGAATATTTTACAAGAACAATTTGAGGCAAAAGTAGACACATATATCAGAATTACTAATAGTTATTACAAATAAATGCCTTAAGTGATTTCTTAAAGGAAGCTGGAGAGGTCGAATTGACGATACCCGCGTTAAGAGACAGAAACGTTTTGATGTTAGCCCGAAAGAAAGGCAAACGAAAGGTATGAGAGTCTCTCGCATGATACGAATGAATCTATCTATTTAAGGTTAATTTAAAAGCGAATTTGAAAGGAAGTACATGAATAGACCTAGATGTAGTAAGTGTATAGCATGCAATGGTTATTTGGTAAATGTTGTCTATATATCATCTATAATCAAGAGCTCGAACAGTGGTGCATTCATAGTTATATAACAAACAATTTTTTTTGGCGCTTTTAAGATCTTTTCTTTTCACTACCTTTTACTGTAACTTGCAAAATCGGGATTTAGATTGGCTGAAAGAAACGCCCCCGAAATCAGATCAATCAGTCAAACTGTAGGATGACTAACGATCGAAAATGAATTTCGCACCTAAGATAAAACAATTATTCAAAACGTGAGCTACAACCCTGCCCATAATTATCAGGACGCTTCAACTAAACCTTGCACTACAGTCACAGATTCCCCCCCCCCCCCTCCCTAATACAATGTTGATTTCAAACATAGTTTTCAACCTGAATCATCTCCAGCAAAGTCACCACTGACAGGGGAAGGGAGAAGAAAGTTGGCCAGATTCAAAAACAGTCCGGCACCATGAGACAAGAAAGAACTTATTCTGAGTGTAATAATATGGGAGTGTTTACAATTGTGTATTTTCAGACGCGATTTGGTTAAGGTGTCCCAAGAGGGACTGGCCACGGTTGAAGAAGATTCAAACCCAACATTACAGGGCTACGACCAGAGTGTCAAACATGAACACAGGCCGACCAATCAATTGTGGTTACCTTTAAGAATCCTTAGACGCAGCCCATCATCCTTCCACAGGGACAAACCAGAATCCACAGATGACGTCACAAACGAGGTATTTGAAAAAGCCTTGACCTGTAAAAGAATGAATTCAACATATAACTTAAATAACCAGCAAAATAGTATCACACAGCACAAAACAATACGAGAAATGAACCACTCAGTTTTATCAAAAGGGGCGCGGTGGTGCAGTGGTTAGCTATAAGGTTGGTAGTTCGAGGCCTGGTCCATACCATTCTGCTGTTTCCTTAAGCAAAACACCTTACCCCACGCTCTCTTTTTGTCCAGTCAGGTGTATAAATAGCTTCTCATTCAAAGGGAAGTAGCAATACCGTATTTACTCGAAAGACCTACCCGGCGCTTATTAAATCTTTTGAGCTGTCGGTTGCTCCTAAATGCGGCGCTTATTCGGGGGCGGCGCTTATTTGAGGGCGGCGCTCTTTCGAGTAAATGCGGTACTCTTAGTTGTTTTTGAAGGAACCGGGTGCAGCTTCAACAGCCAGGGAATCCTGTGGCTGGTTTTACTCATCATTACCTGCGTTGATTAAATTGTTCGCTCTCGGTTCAGTCGACTTCAGCAGTTGCATGACAGGGGGTCAGCGGATAGAACTAACTGTTAATTATACCTGATAGATTTCAGAAGTGTGAGCCCTCCTGTGGCTGCGAAGTAGTCCGCCCCTAACATCCAGCACGGACGTCAGGCCAGATGAGAATCCAAGAGCGATCCAGCGCCCATCAGGACTACAACAGATGTCACGGACGGTACCTGAGAGATTCATGGGCATCAAAGCAATCGATCAGAATCAGGCGGTTGCTTGGGTACCGATTTGGCAACCAGTGGCTATCGCTTCTTCAATCATAGCCTGCGTAGCAGGCTTAAACAGGGAGGGGGACGGGGAGCGAGAACGCCGGAGAAAAATGGGGTTCTAGGAGCCCCCAGTCCCTTATTTTTCTCCCGCGTTCTTGCTACCCTCCCCCCTCCCCGTTTTCGCCTGCTACGCAGCCTACTTCAATCACTTTTTACAAAGAGATCATTCTTTGTCATAGTAGTTTCTTTGCAGTCTCATACTCTTTGTACACAGCATGAGTGTTGTCTTACCCAATACATAGTCGGACGTTTGAGTTTGAAGGGTATTTAGGATTTATTAGCAATCATTAAATTTCATTTTGATCATCCAAGGTTCGAATATTTGTCGCCTATCAGAGCCGGATTGTACAAAAACGGGTTAAGTTAACCAAGGGTTAGCCCTCTCCCACATATTGACTTCTACTGCTTTCAAATTTTCACTTAAAATATGCAAACAGACGAGGAACAGAAACCATTGGTACCTTTTTAATCCCGGTTAAGTATTAATCGACCCTTCGGTGCAATGGGAATAAACCGCACGCCGTGTCACGATTATTATCCAACTAACATGTGGTTTTTGCTTCTTGGTAGTCACTGTAAATATCAACCATTATAGTACAGCGCTAAATTTTGGGGTGCTCCCATTGGTCGAAATCGATCACGTGTCGCGATAGTGTCTTTCATCAGCGGGCGCCTATCAGCGCATAGTGCCCGTTTTTGGCAATTCGCTCAAAATTTAGCGTTTTCTACAATAAAAACAATAGAGTCTTTCTGTCTCGGGCCCTAGCTGTGATAGGTTCCCTCGGAAATTTGATATTCAAACTTTATATAAGCCCTCGAACTAATTCTAATTCTAATTCGAACTAATTCTAATTAGTTCCAGGCGTTCTAATATTTGTTGTGAACATCAAATTTCCTCGGGCAACCTATCACACGATAGTGCCTTCGAGAAAACAACTCTATTGTTTAACTATAAGTTCCCGTTACAATAACTCTTGACAAGACTGCATAAAGTACCTGCTATGCTACTTGTAGTAACTTTCCACTCCTTAACAAAGCTCTGCTGGCGAACATCGAGAAACCTACACAAAAAAAATTGTGTCAGAACAAACGCACTGGTAAAGGCATCCTGAAGCTGACGACAAGTCAATATATCTGTGTATAAAAAAGTTTCCAGTAGCCTCAATGAAGGCTGACAGGAAATATTGATTAGGACGCAGTGCCTTCTGGGAAGTCCGAAAAACTTCCCAAGATCCTATGTGTTCCTTTTGTGCACCATGACTTTGCGAATTTGCCACGACTCGACGAATAAAGGTTATCTGAAGGTTAAACAGTTTTACCTCGCAGTTCCTTCAGCCATGGCAGCCACTACACACTGACTTGGTGCTGGAAGCGTCGTCGTGGCGACTATTGGGTTGTTCCTGGGCTGGTCGAAGTTTCCCAGACAGCGGCCGGAGACTGGATCCCATAGCTAAAAAGACGTTTGGCAATAATTAATAGGTTTCTTCGTCAGGCGAGTGAAAGTCATGGGAGGGAAATGGTTTTGAAGAGAATTCAAATACTGACGGAAGCCTGATTGGAGTCGAGCTGTAAGTCTCCCTGTAGTTCAGTGGATAAAGCAACCGACTGGGATGCAGGTTATTGGCTCGACTCCTCACTGCAACTCAGAGTTTTTCTTTGTCCCCCGCTCGTGACACAGTTTACCTATCTCCTACTTTGTTACAAATGTGAACAAATAACTTGTAACGAAAAAATCGGGTGTAAGAAATTGGAAAAGATATTGAAGGCACAAAATCATAGCTTACATGAAGGCTGCCATCGCATGACACGGCTTGCCTCACAGCTTCCACCATTCCCACGTGAAACACCTGCCGCGTGTGACGGTAATACGTCCACGAGCTCGCTGATTGGGCGGTGCCATCACCGTGGTTGCTAAGTGACCACAGTTTGACAGTTTTGTCTTTACTAGCTGACAGGAAGCAGTGCTCACTGTCTTGTACATACACTGAGCGGACGGGACCACTGTGACCTAATGAATGACAAAAATATATTACAATCGAGGAGAGGGGGTGCAAGAGTTGAAGGTTTATAGTGTTGACTGACACCACCGATGAGAGTGGTATTCAATGAAGGACAGGTCCACTGTTCCCAACAGAATGACACAGAATATGTTACAACCGAGGGTAGGATGCAAGAGAGGAAGGGTTACAGTGTTGACTGACACCACCCACGTGAGAAGTCTTCAATGAACGCACAGATCCACTGTGACCTATAGAATGTTGAAAATCTATTACAACCAGGGAGGGCGTAATTGCAGTAGATGCTAGGTTTTAGTGTTGTCAAACCAATTTGTTACGCACAAAGTAGTTAGAAAAGAATTGGTTTTCCTTACCTGTAAATGTCTGCAGTTTGACTTGTTGTAGGCTAAACTTGTTTCCCACTTTTCCCTTCACATCTAGGAAAAACAAATCAGCATCTTCACAATCGTACACAATATTTATGTGCACTTTAATTAAACTTTCCACAAGCGGCTTCCTTGTATGGAGCATCATTTGAGGTACTATAAGTGTTCAATAATTGTAGCAATCACAACGATCGTTACAATCCTCAACACATCGAAACACATCGAAACACAGCGATCACATGGAAACCAGGGACTCAGTGTTGTAAGTCATGGAGTTCTTGGGTCGTAATAAAACACGTTTTAAGTACTGCGACGAAAGTAAGCACCCCGACAAACGGAAACAACGTCCAACATGTACCATTCAACATCTTACACATTTGGCCGCCTTGCTGAATAATGTTGGATGGCGTTGAACGAAATTTGATTGAAATCAAACTTTCGTTGCAACACCACCACCAACCGATTCTTTCGTTCTCGGGTGTGACTAAACGATGATGAAATTGAATTCATCAGGCTGGCTCGTGCAGCAATGTGGAAGACATGCACGTACAGGAAAACCAGTTTACATAATTCAACATCACTCATTAGGACGTTAAAACGCGTTCAACCTGTTTGTTTAACAACGTTGAATAATGTTGAATCGAGATGTAGAATTCATTTGGCCATAACACAACATCGTACAATAATGATGTATTTCACAGTGTTGTTGCATTCGTTTGTCTGGGCGCAGAACCTTCCTCGAAGAACGTTTTCTGTTGATGTTCTAAATTGTTTTCGATTCTTTATCCTATGCATATTGAATATATACGTACTGAGTTGGTTTTCCCAGTGAGTAAGCCAGCTACCACGGAGATACTGGTCTGAGGACGAAGGAGACCTGACAATGGAAAAAAAGAAAGTAAGGCCCGGTTTAAACGTTGAACTTCACATGAAACGCACCTGATGCAAATGACTACAATGTTTTTGCGGTGTTATCACTGCTCTTTTTTTTTCTTGTTCAATTCGACAATTAAGATTACTCTCTGTAAACTCTGGAAATCTTGCCGCCATGGTGGTAAATTCAAACGTGGACTGAACTGCGCACGAACTGCGCACGAGCTTCTGCTCGTGCGCAGTTGAGTCACCTGCCCAGCAAAACAACGTCGCACCGTAATGCGCATAAACAGACAATTTTCCGTAGGCAGCTATTTGCAGTGACGTAATGGTCTCTCGGCCAATTAAAATGCCGGATAAAATACCATGAATGATACAAGCTGTTGAACAGTATTTCTCTTAGTGTTGGTCTTTCTGTTGTCGTTTTAAGTACGTTGCAAAATAAAAATGTGGTTTTTTCAGGAATCTCACTGTTCACTCGCTGTCCAAAACCCAGACCCAACTGTGAAAGCTTTCACGCAAATTTCAGGTGGTTTCAACTTACAAGTTTGTAGGCACGTCTTTTGCCTTGGAAAATTTCCTGCCAATAAGCCACGAGGGCGGCCTCGGTCTTTTCATGAATTTTCCACCTTCTTTTCCACTTTTCTTGTCACGCGTTCGTTCTTCAGCTTCGCCATCCAAGCCATGTGACACACTAACTCCAGCATCAACTTCCACTGTTCCAACCCCTTCTACCTGGTCACCATTCTCCTCTCCGTCTTCCTCGTTCTCGGATGCCCTGGTATCTCCATCACAGGTGGGGTGAGACAGCTGTACATCATAACTGCAGCAGAGGTTCCAGATGAGGTCGTGATTGTGGAGCGCACTTTCCATGTACTTGCTTCCCATAATACCACACAGCGGTACAAAAGCGTGGTGAGCTATCGCGGCGGAGAAAGTCTGATACAGTTCGTTATACGCTGGGCTGTTATACAGGTCATCTGGTTTCCCTGTCATACTGTCTTTTTCGTCGGCGCCTAAAATTCAATAGAAGATTGTATGTGGAATTTCATATCAGCTCACATCGTCCTCTACGAAGATAAAAGCTGATAGTGTAGTGCCATGTGAAATAGTTACTAGCCACTTAGACATTAGCAGACTAGATAATAGTACTACTGGTCGAAACATTGGCAGTTGAATCTCTCCCAGGCTCTTTCCTTTGTACTAGCCCTGCATTGTAAATTGCACTACAGTTAGCCGGGGTGATGACTAGTGCAAGAGTCCCTTAGGGAGATTCGGAAAAGTAAAAGTGCCTTGGTTTATCTTATTGCGTTTAGTTGTCCACTGCATTTAAAAGTTTGTTACGTAGTACAGTGTAGTGAGAAACTTTTTCAGGAGTTTTGTTCTCCGGGATTTAACTTTTGCGATTTCTCCGATTTGCCCTCGATCGACTAAAGCGGATAGCTAAAAACGACATTTTAGCCAAACTTTCATGTTACACGGTAGCAAAGAACCTACCAGAACAGGAGCAGCCAGATGTAAATACAAACATTTTTGCGTCAAACCACACTACATATACACACACCTGATGTGTCCTTCTCATCCCTTCCAACCAAAGCATCTTCAGTGTCCACGGCATTATCTTCCAAGGATGTGGTATTTCCCTCCATCTCGTTCTCCTTTATCTGCCTCATGCGCTCCAGCTCAAAACACGAGAAAAACTGCTGCAGAGGAGCCGTCATGTTCTCTCGAGCGAGCTCCCTTTCCAGTTTCAAACACACCACCGTTAGAACGTCAATGTAGCTGCGACAGATGGCCTGGCGTGCCGCAAAGCCCCCTGGGAATATCAGGGTATAGGAGGACAGGATGCGGATGACTGGCTGAAACACGCCTGTCATCAGCTGACCTTCAGAGTAGCTGCAGAGGGTATCACGTGATAAGTAGGGAATGCAGTATTTCAGAAGTGACAGGACACCAGCCAAAGCAGCCTCACCTCTTTGCGTCACTTTAGTTTGCACTCCTCGAATCTGGTACGGGCAAATACGAACACGAAATAGTCAACAATAAAGCAATTAAATGTAAAGAAGATCCTCGCAGTTATTAACGCAACTTATGCAATGGCGAAAAGAAAGCCTGAAAAAAAAAATCAGGCTTGCCGGGATTCGAACCCTGACCTCTGCGATAGCGGTGCAGCGCTCTAACCAATTGAGCTAACAAGCCAACTGGGAGCTGGTCATTAAATTGGTTCGTAATATACCCGGGAAAGATGAAGATGACATTATGAATATATGAAATTCATATATTTGAACTGCGGAATGAAGAAATAAATGTAAAGAAGATCCTCGCAGTTATTAACGCAACTTATGCAGTTTAATGACCAATTTAATGACCAGCTCCCCGTTGGCTTGTTAGCTCAATTGGTTAGAGCGCTGCACCGGTATCGCAGAGGTCAGGGTTCGAATCCCGGCAAGCCTGATTTTTTCAGGCTTTCTTTTCGCAACTGCATAAGTTGCGTTAATAACTGCGAGGATCTTCTTTACATTTATTTCTTCATTCCGAAGTTCAAATATATGAATTTCATATATTCATAATTTAATAAAGCAATTAACGGTTCTATCCATGTGACAGTTATTCCACGCATCATAACATTGCATTACACACTAATGGCTAGTCCTCAGGGCAACAGTTTTGTCATGATTTGAGGGAAAACAAAAGCTAACAAACTAGAAACTTCATAAAAACGTGATGACAATTTTTATTAACCTCACCAAAGACTCATAACTAAACGTGAAATCTGACGAAAAAATCTTTTTAAAAGATTAACTGGTCTTTCTCAGCATTTACAAAATGGAGTCTTCGTAGGTCAAAGAGGGATAATAAAACAGGATGCAGGATTTTCGTGAGTAACCTCTATAAATCTACAAATAAACACTGCCTTATGTAGCAATCACTGGACCCCAGTACGACTTGTAAATTTCTGTCCCTCTGCACCTATCACCCTTCACATGCGCGAAGAATCAAAATACACCAGAAACATACCGGGTCGGCAACTTACCGTTTTTTCAATGAAAGGCAGGTATTGATTCAGCATGAAGGCCTCCCCATATAGCATACAAAAGTTTCCCAAACAGAACAATAGCCACTTGGCATTCCTGTCATTCACCGTCTTTTCATCGTCATCGTCATCATCCGACCCTACATATCCCATATAGCAGCGCGGTAACATAGTCAGCAGCTGACTGGCGATGTACTTGGACGTGAGCACGGGCCCCAGGCGCGGTGCCAACCACACAATGCTCTCTGCTGCGATGCCAGATATGGCCCCTGGGGTCAGCTCATCGCGCTGCTTTTCGGCCTTCTTCTCCCGCTCTAAAGATTTCGATTTAGTACCGTTGTAAAATGTTTTGATTTGATAAGCGGCCGCAACAGGTTTCCTCCTCTCATTGCCTGACTGTTCGTCCTTATTAGCTTCGTCTTCTTCAGCTTCTAATACGTCATCCTGCCCTTCATCTTCACTCGAAAATTCGTCTTCTTCTACCCCTTCATCTTCTTCTTCTTCTTCTCCAGACAAATTATTTGCCTCTTCCAAGCTATCGTCAATGTCATCCTGTTCTTCATTCTCCGCATTAAACCCTTCAACAACCTCATCCGGATTCTTGTCACTTTCGCCTTCGGCAGCCAGATTGTCCGATCTAATTCCGGGGCCCATTTCTCCTTTCAACAATTTTAGCCCAACTGATACAGCTTTTGCTAGATCTTGTTCAGAGTTTTGAAATATGTCGCTACTTGATGCCTCAAGGTCTTGAATCTCTGCAATTCCCTTGACGTCATCGTTTCTTTCATCTTGTGTCGTTTCTTTTTCTGCAATATTATCCGGTTTTCCTTGGGATTCAAGCACTGCAGATGCTTCCTCTGTCTTCTCTGTTCTTTCAGCCGTAGTGGCCTTCACTGGTTGAAGCTCTATGTCTTCGAAGTCAGTCCCGCCACTGTTAGAATCACCATTTCCAGTAGTATCACCAACAACCTCAGCACCGAGTTCAAACCCATCATGGATGGCAAACTTGCTTGAATGTCCCCCATCCACCTCATCGATAACAGCATCATCATCATCGTCTGAAATATTTCCCTGAAACAATCGTTCATCGCCTTCCTCGTCAGTGATCCCTCTTGGCATCAAAGTAACTTGTTCGGATATCTCTTTGTCACCGTCACCTCGACCCTCACCAACACTTTGCAGAGTAAGCTGTTTAATATCAGTGTCGAGGTCTTCATCTTCAATCCCCATGGAGTAACCGCCAATTTTGACATCTTGATCTTCGGAGGCTTCTCTGAGAAAGTTTCCCGGCAGATCCAGATCGTCATCGACGTCCAATGGACCGTCTTTGGGCGAGTAATCCATTTCAGGAGCAGAGATTCCCGGCGTGACACCCTCTGCACTGTGAACAGACAGCCTGTCGCCCTTGTCAACTGCCGAGTCCACCTTGGATTTGAAAGCAACTGCATCAACCACGAAGCTGATGAAATGCTTCAAAAATCCGTCCAGCCCAAACCGCACAATGAGCTGAGAAAGAAACGTCTGGCGTATGATAACCTCGTAGATGTCCAGCGCGTGTGAGTCAAACAGACTCACCAGGCATTTCAAGAATATCTTCGCCGTTTGTTTTGGTCCTAGAGCTTGTGCTAGCATGTCAAACAACTGTGTACAGGCATGAAGTCGGGTCTCCAGACAGGTAAATAACGGCTCCAAGTGATATAAAAGCAGCTTTATACCCTCGTCATCCACGGTCGGGAGCAAATCAGGCAGGGATGCTGCGGCTGTGTCTACTTGGTCCAACGTGTAACCAACTTCGTTTCTCAAGAATACCAAACTGTCTGATGCTTTGGTTTTGAGAGAGTTCGCCTCTTGTTTTCTACCTGAGGTCAAAAAAAATTATGGGTTTACATAGATCTCAAATTAAACTGACTACAGTAGAAAAAGCTTTCAGTAGAGCGAAATTCTGGAACATCGCCCGGAAAAACCTTTTAAAATGAAACTGAAATTGCTTGATCTTTGTCGACCCTTCGAAAGTTCTTTCAGCAAAACGGTCCATCATAGGTAATCAGGGCACCAGGGCTTTGTCTGGGAATTTGAATTGTTTGTTTTTGTCCTGATATCAACAACTTTCTAAAGACGTAACCTAAAGTTACATTCACAAAGATGACTTCATGGTCAAACAAGTTTAAATGCCTAAAAAGTAATTACTTCCCTACAAAAATGAGTATGTAAAAAGAAATTCATATTATCTATACATTCTCAGTGTGCACGGCGTTGAAATCTTTGTGTTTCCTTCTATTACTGCCAAGAAATTCACGTATTGGGTGATAACAGAACCACTAAAAATGAATGAATAAAGTAACCTATCTATACCAGAGTGATAAAATTCTGCCAAGAACTTGTGCAGTGCACTGAAATATGGAGGAAAAGGGAACAAGCCCAAATGAGGTTGAAGCAGCAGATCTGCTGTGAGAGGAGGAAGCCAAACATCACGGGAAGTTGCGTCGTCGCCGTTGGATGTTGTGACTCCTTTTAGAAGCGCCTGCACCCCAGCTCGTGTGTACCTGACGAAAGAAAAAAGATGCATTGACACCTTTACTCCCAAAAGCGTCCTCTCAGGAATAACCCTTGCACGATCGCGTTTGCTTGTTTGCTGGATCTATCAAGTATTTTCTGTTCCTTATTAGATTGTATCTTTTCCTGAAACGGTGTCTTTTCATTTGTATTCATTTGCCCTTTTTTGTTCACTTTTTTGTCATTTCACAGGGTTCGCCATCATTCGTATCCTACGTTTTAAAACCGCGATAGCTTTGATGTTTAAGGCTCACACCTCAGGATTGTATAGAACCACTTTAATAACAGTTTTTTGTAGACGCATTTTCCAGAGCCTTTTTGCCTTTGAACCACTTTGTATAGCAGTGTAAAGAACATTCCAGGGAAGTACTGCTAAGCATCTTTCATTTGAATGGTTAGACTTAAGGATTTTACCCACAGACTCTTCAGTTTGAATCAATGGGGGACTCCATAAGGAAGAGAAGCGTTTTCTGAACTTTTCACAAACCTGGGAAGCAACTTGTGATTTGATTCAAAAAGTTTTACAATGGCTCCTTCTCTCTGTCTTCCCGTCAGACCGCATGCAGAAAGCTGAACTTTAGCAGGTATCAACATCTCCACTACCGCACAACCCAAGCTTGTCATGTCCGCTCGAACCAGTTTCCCAAAAGTGGTCTTTTCATCGATCTATTTGGAAGTAAAAAACACTAATGATACGAAATCCTTTATCGTCGTAATAATAAAGTTCCAAAGGAAGCACCTACTCAAGAACTGGTGTTACTTTGAAGTTTTACGGTGATTTTCCAAACTAAAATCCTCCTTGTGACTTAAGTTCCGAAGAGAAGGAGATTAGCCCTGCTTGAAAAATCTCCTTTTGAA
This sequence comes from Siderastrea radians, assembly GCA_964017195.1. Lineage (NCBI taxonomy): Eukaryota > Metazoa > Cnidaria > Anthozoa > Scleractinia > Rhizangiidae > Siderastrea > Siderastrea radians. The sequence goes on from OZ024892.1 coordinate 31,409,180, forward strand.
AATCACAATACAATAGGAAAGGAATAAGGCTGCTGGCGTTGTCTTCTCATATCTGTACTTAAAATCTGAGAGCTCTATATTAAAATGAAGTTGAGGAAAGTATGCGGCAGGTATTGCAGAAATAGTTCTTCCAACCCCAGCGGTGTTGCAACCACGACACGGTGGGCACTGCCATTTACATAGAAATGAACTGGTTGGTACGGCGGGAGATCGAGTGAACAAATCACTCTCGTAGTTTTGCTTTCATTTTTATACATTTATTTATTTGATTATTTATTTATTTATGTATTTATTTGCTTTTTCTTCAAAAAACCCAGAAACTGAAAATCAATATTAAATAAAATAATAAAAATAACTAAATGTGAACTAGCAATGGCACATCCACGAGGTGGCCCTTCGTTCACTGTATCCAGATCGAATTAGAATGTAGGCTATATACTACGTGTAAGGAGCGAATTTTTGGCTACTGTGTGTCTGGAATGCATCCCGGGTGTTACCAAAATGGAAATTTTCTAAGGGTACAAACTTATCCGTTCCCTTTCCTTTGTCACAGAACTGTACAGGTTTTCCTTGTTTCACTTATCGGGAAATCCCCCCCCCCCCCCCCATCCCTCACTCCCTAGTGCCAAAACAAAACTTCCACGCAACTGAAAAGGGCTCAGCGAGTCAGTTCCATCTCACCTTTCTGTCTTGGCGACCAAGACTTTCATCTTTTCTGGGTCCAAACTGGTTCTTGAACTTCTCCAGTGCTTCAAACCTCTCCAGCTGATCCAGCGGATTGTAATTGTCAGGGATACAGATTGGCTCAAACTGTGCTCCCTTTATTCCTTCATCTTCGCTGATGGCTTCCTTGGCTGGAACTGGCTTGCTGTTGTTTTCTGTTCCATTATCAGCCAGTGTTGGTTGGTTACCAAGAATAAAATCACCGCTCTCGTGAATACTATCAAGAGACATAACAGAGTCTTCCAGCGCTGAAGATCTCTCTGCCATGCGCTCACTGTCCAAGCGGAACAAGCTTCGTATACGTTTCCCATCTACAAGTTCATGATCACTTCTGCTGTCGAACATACTGATTGCGTATGGTGTACAAGGTTTCGCTCTCCCTGGGTGTGGCTCTGTAAAGAGTTGAACAACGCCATGATTGCTCAGAGACTGATGTTTGTCTATGAGATGAAGATAGACATTCTTAGCTTTCACCGCTGCCTTGCCAGCAAGCTTGTACCCAAACGTAAGATCAATCCAGTGATGAAGATTAAGAGAAACTGCCTCGCTCTCTAACACAGATCTGTGCCACTCGATGAACTCCTCTGCTGAGCGTGTCCATGATGGCAACTCCAGATCAGGTAGATCCGGATGAATGGATTCAAAGATACTCGTATCAGAAAAGAACTGCGGAATGCACTCATCAGGTGTCCAATGATACAATCGTTCCATACCAGACGGGTACTCGTTTGCTACCCAGTTAGTTCTCACGTGATTACAAAGAACCGACTTAGGAGTTCTTCGTGCCAGATACACGTGATACGTGATGTCTGACAGTACGTCTGACACGTGATGAGGCGGTGCACCATCCTGGCTGTCCAACAGTGCAGCTTTATATGTCACATCAAGCTGTCTGTCTCCCTTGTTTAGACGGAATTTAGACTTTCTCAAGTCCCGATACCCTCCATCGCGGACAGAGAAATCCGTCACCCATGGGAATACAGGGTGGTAATTGGGGTCACCCATCCTTCGACCCACTAAGACGTTCAATGCCATCAAATAATCAAAGTTGGTGATCTTTCCATGCACCCATAACTCAACTAAATTTGGTAAATCATCTCTTGTCCACTTACAAGCCAATTCATTTGCATCCAGTTGTGGCTTTGGCGTAGGTTTACCCTCTAGCAAGCCATCAGCTTTAGATGGTAAGGAGTCTGAACTGTGATGAGCATTGGAAAGGTCGGGAGATTCAAGATAAATCCACAATCCTTGACTAATTTTCACACTGTGAAGGGTTAACGCACCGTGAGCTATTCCACGGCAATGATACCAGTGAAGTGCGTGAAGAAGCTCATAAATAATAAACAGTGGTCTCATGTGGGAACCTGACAGCACAGATGGACTAAATGTCACCATATTATGAAGACTGTGTTGAAAATATGGCTCCACGAGAAAGTAAGCCGATTTTCCCTCTAAAGCGCAGACAAATGGAACAACATTCTGTTTCATTATGAGTGATAAAGATGAACCCTCCGACTCCTCTTTAAAGTCAACAAAGGCATCACGTTCAGTTGATGTCCCGAAATTAATGTACTCTGCATTTTCCAGTTTTCTTGCTGACAAACCATATGCTCGCCAGAGCATTTCATCAACCACATTCTGCAACAAACATAAATGCAACCTGGTATTAATTTGTTACAGTTGAATCGCCATTTTTGTTACATTATGAGAAGCAGGAAAACTTCTCTTTTTTGTGGGCAGTACATGATGTAAGCGGGAAAGTAGTGAAATCTTCAATCACAACCATGAATCTTAGGACACTTTAACGAAAACCTTCCACTACACTCATTTAACCCCAACTCCCATTCTGTATTATCTCAAACACTGTCAACACTACAAGTGTTAATGACTGCATTAAATATGTGTATTTTTGCACGTGGTTCTGTAAAGTGTCCCAGGAACCTCAACTGTTGTTCAGAACAAAGTTAGAATTTGGGTGAAAATGATAGCAATTTAAAAACAATCCTAGAAATTATGACGACTTAAATTAACCAGGGCTATTATACAGGAGTCTCTCAATAACTTGAATCTTTAAGGGAAGTCAAAAAAGGTCAAGTTATGAAGGGCAAAAAATGACCTGATGGGAAAAGAAGATTCACTTCAAGTTGACAAGAGGTTCATGTTACTGAGGGTTCAAGTCACCAGGAGTCAACTGTAAGGTATTTTGGCCACTAGTCTAAGAGTTTTTTTTTTGCAATAAAAGTTAACGCGAGTAATGAACGACGTTTCGACCGTTCAATGGTCATTTTCAAGTTCGGTGTTAGAAAAAAATTACATGTGTAAATATAGTAAAAGCGCTAAAAATATGTACATACAAACAACAGACAATAAGAATAAAAGGCTAAAAGTGGCTAAAAAATAACTTTGTGCAAATGGCATGCATAGCTGTAAAAGATATAATTAAAAGCGTGTAAGGCGATGGGAATAAGAACATTAAAATACCTAAAAATGCCTAAAAATAACTAAACAAATAATTTTTTAGTCTAACAGTGCCAAAGCAAAGCACCAAAGGATTTGCTTTTTCAATTCTAAAATATTTTCCAGGATGCAAGGTCTCTCAGTATAAAGCAAGGTCATTGTTAACAAAATCAAAATGAGTGTGCCAGAACTATGATCTGATTAATTGTCATTCTGATGACTATTACCTTATCTGACTCCTTGCTTGTTGGAACAGGCAGGACACAATGTGCTGCAAGATGGTAACTGTCCAAAGCACTGTCCCAACTGTGTTGAAAATTCTCGACACCAACAGACTGCAACAGCTCAGCATATGTCAAGAAACTAGATTTGGTTGCATCACTCACACCAATTCCAAAACTTCCAGTAAAGCTGAAATAAACATAAATCACTAGTCTTGTTATATAATCTCTTTCTTTTAAGGATTTAAGCCCTGGACTTGGACAACTCTGCAAAGGTGTGAAGGAGCTTTTTAATAACCAACGGTGTCACAGGAAGGCTTGAGTGACATTGCAAACCCCAGGGCTGCCCTAGCAGGAGCTATAAGCTCTCTACATTGTCAACCACACCTAACAAAACTGCAGCTATTCTGCTGCTCTAATTATTCAAGAAACCCATCACAGGGCAAAATGAATGCTCACCTTAGGTTTTTGGTTTTGCATGGGGATCACAACTCAACTCAGTAAAACCTTTTCTTTGGGTGGTTGGTTGAGTAGTTGTTAAGGAGTCAGGAAGATTTTATGAGACCATACATACCCCTAAAAATTCCAGCACGCCAAAACAAGAACCCCCAAAAACTAACACTTTTTTACATCCAAAAATACCCACTAAGTCACTGTTAACAGTACATAACCTTTCTGGACACCTGCCAAAAATGCCACTACCCAAAAACATACTGGGCAGTATTTCATACCCAAAATGTAACAAATTGAGGATTTTCCACCCCCCAAGAAAATCCTTCCCACCTCCCATCACTTTAAACATCCTCAGGACACCAACCTTTTCCTTAAAGGTGCCTTTCTGATTGGCTTCTTGATAACCAAAATGCCGATTCTCATCCAAGGTGCATCAGGTTCAGGATGCGATGGCTGTAACATGAGCTGATGTTCATAAGAGCTCCAAGGAGAAACAGGCCCAGGCCCATCTTGAGATGGGTTCCCAGCTATATACCTCTGTAGCCAGCTTTCATGAACCTGGAGATACACAGAAAACTAAGTATGGTTCAAAAGAGCTAGTTAGTCAGAGTTCAAACCCATCGTGTATGACAGTTGGTAAGAAGAAGTGAGAGTTAGTGGACAAACAAAAGTGAAGGTTTGAGTTTTTATTGATTTCAATGAAAATGTGAGCAGACAATTTCAGACAGTTGAAGAGCCAGCTGGAGAGTCAACAAAAGAGAGTTAAACATAAAGCCTAATTAGACTGAGTAACCAGGCCACTTTCAACCTAGCCTGAGTAAACAGCTGACGTTTTATGAGGTCGCCACTTGAGCCCTCACAAAACGACGTCTGAGTAACGAGCGTGGAAATTCCATACTGATGACGTGTCTCCACACAGATCTTGGTAGCACTTCTGTCTGGTTGGAATTTTCTTTCAACCAATCAGAAACAAGTGGCGACCTCGTGAGACATCAGCTGTTTTCTCAGGCTACGTTCAATCTTCCTGTGAAACTGCTCCTTCCCCACTCCAAAATTGGGCAAGCCATGTAAATGAACTTTCTAACAGGCTGCATCCCCTCTTCCCACAACATTACAGCATGATAAAAATTTTATGTTATATGTGAGGTCAACAACTTAGGATTCATTTCCCATCTGAGAATAAACATTTTCTTCTCTCAATGGACTTTAAATTCAATCATTTTTCACAACTAAAAGAGCAAATGTAGTCATTTTTAACACAAGGCATCCCTAAAAAAATGGGCATTGTGAGGGGAACATAAAGTGATGCGACAGCAATGCAGAAATAAAAGATGAATATGGCTTTGTTTGTTTGTTGCTGTTGTTATTTTTTAATTTGACTCAATAAAATTGATGATGCAATTCTTCTGTTTTCTTGTTTAAAACATTAAATTTTACTCATTCCTGAACAGATTCAAACTTCCGTTGAGCTGAAAAAATATATATAAAATGAACTAAAATTTCACAACTTTGTTTCAGTTGATCCAAAAATGAAATCTGGAACCCAAAGGCATAACTGGAAAATATAGAACTGCTTGATGTGGTAAGTTTAATATGTAGATAGCACAGAAATGAAAATGTTCTAAATCTCACAAAAGCGAGTAAATCATGTTGAAATCTAAATAAACCTTCAACTTTGCCCGATAAATGACAAAATTCTGAATCTGTGGATGCTTTCGGAAGGGGGAGCATTTATTAATAATTTTGTATTTCTTTAGACCCTCAACCTACAGTGTAGCGCTATTTCAAAAAAATTGGGAAAGTCTTGCTGACAGCAGGATTTGGCATGTCACAGTGACACCACTCACTACTGCCTGACTGGGCATTTTTTGGTACTTTGGATATTGTAAAAATTTTTGAAACTTTGCTGGTTTACAGTAAACACAGCTAAATAGCATGAAAATCACTATGTATACTTTATATAAAGATGTGAAAATCACCTTTAAATTTGGTGGAATCCCACATTCAATATGAGAGGCAAAGAAATGAGCAAGTTGTTTTGCTTATGCTTCAACACATTGGGTTCTCTGCCCAAGCGAATATCAAACCTCAAACTCTAGACAAAATTTGAAAATGTCTGAAGATTGTCCAAGAGCCAATCAAACATTTTCAATCATTTTTTTTTTATTTTTCAGATGACTTACGGGGACTGCCATTGTTTAAGAAAGAGCTGAAGATGTTTTAGCAATACAACTAATTCTTTAAGGTTCAGGTCACCAACTATCAAACCATACAATACCATGACAGACATGGGGGTCAAAAACAACTGTTAAATAAAAAATGGGCTACCACACAATATGCAATACGTTTCCATCCTCCTGCCAATTATTGTTAGTGTTCTTCATTGCACAGCATAAATAACCCAATTTAACTCCTTTTCTTCCTTAAAGGTATCATTCAACTTTGAAACACTTGTTAACTATCTTTTCTTATTTTTAGAGGGCATTATACGTGAATTTTATGGAAATAGGATAAGATTTAAGAAAGAAATAAAAGAGGGATTAAATTTTTGTACACACTCCCAGACAGGCCACCCCCACTCAAGAGCACTTGGGGTTGTTTGTGGCCTGTTTTAGTATTTGTTTATTAATTATTAACTTTAAATTTTGATTTTAACTCACCTTCAATTCTTAACAATTTTCAATTTTCTTAAAATTCATCAATTTTCCTCCCTCTTCTCCTTCTTTGCGTTTAATTTAAAAATCGCGAAAAAGTTCCCTATGATAGCATTTTTGGATTGAATGACATCTCATGGAGTTAATTACGAAAAAGGGCTAAAATGTTGGGGAAAAAAGGCATCCACCTATATTCCCCCCCTTAATTGGAAAAGAGATTACCTGTAAGTGCCTTGGGGGGTGGGGGTACAGCAATTCAAACTGCACAAATAATCAAACAAGATTCAGATGAGCACTCATGGTGGTCATTTTCAGGTAAGAGGAAACTGTTTAACTACAGTCAATTTACCCTTCTGATCTCAAGAGTGCCTCAAATGAGAATTCAAGACAAATACCACATTTCATTTAGTAAAATACTAGACTGCGAGCAGTCTCTCTTTTGCTCTAAAATCCCTGCCGGAGGAGTGGCGAGAAAGCGAGTGCGATATTCGAGCCGTGAGCCGCGAGCCGCGAGTAGCGTGGGTGGGAGAGTGAGCGAAGAGTGAAAAGAGAGACTGCCCTGCTTTCATACTGCATTTCTGAAGCCCGGCACTCTGGTGACGGAGTATTTTGATTGGTCGGTCTATGACCTGATGGCACGTATCTGTCATCATCACTTTGGAGACATGCAGTGCGCGCCAACGGCTGCCATCAATAGAATTGCTGACCGCAACAGGAGGAAACATATCAAGCTCCTAGACACCAAACTCGCAGTTTCAAGAGGAGTTATTCACACATTTGACTGAAGCCAAGTTCAGCCATCTATTACACGTTACGTAGCTCTAAAGAAGCCACAACTTCAGTTTCTTGACGAAATGGGTCTATAGATCACACTCCGTGATGCGAAACACAACATCCTGAAACAGACTTTTTAAGACCACAAGCCAGGCCCGGCGTTACAAACAAAGAAACTCGTCACGTTGCGGATAATATTTCAGATCCTTTATTGTCAGAAATTTAAGCATAAGAGGCTGAAAAACCTATCAAGTCTGTAAACGAGCCAAATTCAACGATCGCGGCATTAAATAGTCGCCTTCCAGATGATCAAAGATCAAATTTTACTGCGAATTACAAATGAACAGGCGTAAAGCCACAGGAGTCCATCATACAAATATCAGATATGACCTTTATACAGTAACAGTCTCTAAGCCGTGCCTTGAATTTTAACGGCTCTATTCAGTTAACGAACACAAACGCGGACAAAATCCGACCCAGACGGCTAATCAGGATTTTTTTCTTCGCCCCGTTCAAATACAGGCTTCTTTGGTGTGGAACTGTTCATCACATCTTCCCAGCTTTGAACTTGAACGCTTCGATTGATTCGCTAGACTGCGAGCAGTCTCTCTTTTGCTCTAAAATTCGCGGGAAAAATTTGACACCGGCGTATCATGTTCGAAAATGGGCATGTTATGTCATTGATGCGAACTGTCAAAGGGCTTCAGAAATGCAGTATGAAAGCCGGGCAGTCTCTTTTCGCTCTTCGCTCAGTCTCCCGCCCACGCTACTCGCGGCTCGCGGCTTTGCCGCTCGCCGCTCGCCGCTCGAATATCGCCCTCGTGACTTTGCCGTTCATCCAGCACGGATTTTAGAGCAAAAGAGAGACTACTCGCAGTCTAGTAAAATACTTAAACAGAAATAGTACCATACGAAATCAAATAATTCCTTTTTCCTAGGCAACGAGGGAAAACTCCCACATGAAATCTACAGCGATGCCGGGAGGTGAATAGCAGATACTATCCCGCGTTTGAGTAGCCAATCGGAGCACACAAAAAACACTATCCACTGGTTTGGTATGTACTAACAAAAGTTGACCGTATCAGTATCACTGGCTTAAGATTAATTCCTGAAGAACAAACTCTTTCCTTAAGGTAGTTGATTTTCAAATTAGCGTCTCCTGATAAACATCCCACAGGTTAATTCAAACAATAATTCAAAAACCATGGTACATCTAAATTTGAAGATATCATTTATTCTAAGAGATTTGACAATGAATGAATACAAAACTAAAAGTGAAGTGAAGAAAGCGAAAGTGTTCAGCAACTATTGCCAATTTTAATCATTCCAAAATTTTGACCCTTTAGATCAAATATTCCCGGATTAAAGATCTAGTCTATAGCGCAATGTTTCAGAGATATAGATTATCGTTCTCTAATGAAAACATAAGCCCAACTACGTGCTCAAGCCATAGTTAGTAGAGGGTCCCCTCTACTAACTACCATAGTTAGAAGAGGGTCCCCTCTACTAACTATGCTCAAGCTTATTTTCTCACCCTTCCGTGGGTGCATTATTTTGGCATAGCAAGATCAACGCTTGCTCCGCCATTTGCTAGCATAGCCGTTTTTCACTTGCTCACCCTTAACTAATGTAATCGTCACTTCAAAACCTCAAAACCAAACTCTCTTGGAACGGAAGAGGAATCGCACAATGGTGACAATTACATCAGATGGCATTCCAAGACAAAGTCGAGTTTACGTACCAAGCAGCTCACACGACTTCCACTTTCGTCAAAGCAAGGGCGAATACATGACCGTTCAACACCTAGCTCCTCTCCAATTAGCCTGCATGCCTCTTCGGGAGTCAGACTCTCCTCCATAAAAAAGAGAACGCAAATTAGCACATTGCAGACAACAAAAACAACACGAATCTCTCCTTCAATGGCGACCGGATCTGATACTTTAGAGCCCAGTCTTTTCCGGAAATAAGTTACATGGCAAGTGTCACGCAACATTCTAATTGTTGAAGAAGTACGTGACATGTATCGCGTGACCAATCGATAATAGAAGAAAAGAACAGTTTTGGGTAGAAATTATCACAATTAACAATTTATTATGATTTTGTCTTCTTTTATCATTTATTACGTTACTTTTTCCCCCCTAAGGACTGTCACAATAGTCTTCTCTGAATCTATTGACATTCACATGGTACACATGTATTACCCTAGATCACCCTAGTGCCTCTCATAAAAGTAACTTGTACTGTGTGTGGAGGAAGGTACTCATTACTCTCAAAATGGCTTTTTGTGCAAGTGAAGACAAGTGGTAATGTTGCAACCTAGTACCTTGGCACTCCCTTCTTGCTCATGGCGCAAAATGTTGACGTCATGACATTTTTCACCAAGCCGAGTGAGCAGGAGACAACAACCTGGGTACTAGGCTGGTAATATTGCTTTTGTGTTTGTTTTGTTTAGCTTTGTTTTTTTTTTTCTGAGCATCTCTAACACTCATTTCCAGACAAACGTGATTAAAGGCGTTCCTTTTGCAGAAGGGCTGCAAGGATGCATGTCCCTAAATAGGCCTTACAGCTATCTGTGGCTGACTGTAAAGGATATTATTTTAAAGCTTTTTCTTGAAATAGGGGAAAGATGTTTTTGGATTAGGTCTGAAACAAGAAATGAGCAAACACATCTTTTCTTGGTACTTCCTCATATAAGCTATATAGGCATGTGCCGCCTGATAGGGTAGGGTTTTTGAGGTGCTCAGTCTTTAAATAGGGTATCCTTTCGGTGTTTTTTGATATTGTGATCCTTAGATGTTCCTTAGATAGGGTCACCAAATTACAGTATCCACCTCAACGCACAAAACGAAAAAGATATGATCTGTTAAAACTGTACTACACGTTATAAAGTTTAACAAAGTGATTTTAAAAGGACGTTTATAGCTTGTGTTGGCGCTCCTCACCACCTAGCTACAGAATTATGAGTTTTCTTGTTTCCCTTAAATAGGGTGCCATTTCTTGGTTTTGGGCCTTTAAAAGGGTATCAATTCTCGATTTTACCCTTAAATAGGGTCAAGGTTTGAGAACCTTGGCAGCACACACCTATCCTAAATTGATGGGAGCATCCTCCCCCGGGGGTATTGACTACCGTATACCCCCATATCCCAGACAAATCTGAGAAAGTCTGTTTTGCATTACTGCAGAGTGCAAAAAATAACATAATATTTGGCATGTATATGTTTCTCTAACTGACTGAAGAACAAAATTACATGTAGTCACTTTTGTTAGAAAAATTTATTTCTAAGGAAACTACTCAGTAACTGTTAAGCACAGAAGAAAGGATCCACTAAAATCCTGATGTAAAATGCCCAAGAAAACAGGCCGAATCCAGGTGTTTATTAAAGAAGGGATTTAAAATAGAATTGGCAAAGGTGTTATTCCTAAATTCTTCCCAGGGTCTGATCCTAGTGTTATCTTTATCTGCAAATTACGAACCAGTGCAAAATACATAATTTTTATTGTCACTAAGACTCCTTTATTATCACTGTCAATCAGTGTAGCATGATTTATGAGTAGCCTACTTTCTCCTTGGGGGAGGGTATGACATCATGTAGGCTATTTAGAAGTAGAATCACTCTCGTAAGAAATAACAAGGTCCATTGCAGATAGTAATTTTATTACTAGTACTTAAAAAAATTCTAAAGGTAATAGTGTCATTTCTTGTAAAGGAGCTATCAATTTTCCATGAATATGTTTACACAGAACAACACAGGACAAAGAAGTACTAAGTTGGCAAAGTTGTTGATGTCTGATGAGTTCACCTTTACATGTAAATTACCTAACTTTCTTTACTATGAACTAGTCTTGTCAGCTCACGGACTTGAGCTGCATTTGTTTCAACCACAAGTTCAAGTTCCTTGATTTGATTTTGCAAATCAATTAGTGTCTGATTTTGTTGATTCTCTTTTAATTCTTCCTTTCTCTGTCCTCTTCTATATTCAAAAAACAGCATCGCTGTTGCTACACCAAATATCAGTGATTCCCCTAAAAGCTCGGCACCAACATCGACAGCCACTTGTTCACTCAACGGAACAACTTTCTCTGGACCTGACAGTCCCATCAACCGCATCTTGACATTTGTCTCTAGCCAGTGATAACCTGAAAGTTTAAATTTGTACTTTTTAAGACATGAAAATTCCATGAGGGGGGGGGGGGGGCAGAGGGGTGGAAACCCAGGAAGAATTAAGGCGAAGAAGTGCATAGGAAGCAAGATCCCCAAGTTAGCAGGAAGTGGAAGGTACCGCTGTACAAGGAATATTACAAAACAGTGCACAATGTTTTGCAATGGTCTCCTGGTTCCAGGAAATATCCATACACCCACCATAGAGGGTCATTGGAAATTCTGAGGGGGAGGGGGTCTTAAAGGCCAATTTTTTTAAAAGGAAAGTATGAGCCTAAACTGGAATTTCCAGAGGGGTGGGGGGTTCAAACCAAGAAAACCCTCCATGGGTGGAGTGTGGATATTTTCTAAGACAACACAATCAAGAAAAGGGCAAAAAGGCAGGAGCCACCAAAATAGGGCTGCAACGAGTGACTACTCCATGACTGAAACCAGTTCTGGAACCAGAGACTACAGGAATGCTTATCAGACATTAAAAAAGGGTGAACATATGTTTCTTTGGTACCACTTAAAAAGTGTCTAGTTTCAAATGTTCATAGTTGAAGCAATTTCAGTACCTTCTAAAATAAAAGAAATAAAGTAGAAATTTACACATAATTTTAATTTCATGTTTAGAATGTTGCAGTACAGTTTTATCAAACTTGAATAATTTTGAGCTTCATACAAATCATTCTGCATGGCCAGTCCAACATTTTCTTATTATATGTGTAACAACAGTGATGTCAAGCCTCACATCCATTGCCAGTGCGAAATTTGCCGTAATGCTCCAGTTTCAAGAGCAACTGCATACAGACATTTTAACAAGTCACATCTTCTGCTAACTCAAGCTGACACAAGATCAAAAGCAACCTGTGCTGCCTTTGGATATTGAGAAAGAGAGTAATGCTCTTAAGGAAGTGACAACAAGTTTAACTAATTCCAAGTCAATAAGAAATTTCCCTAAAATTGGGAATTTTCATAATTCCCAACTCCAAAACCCTGTCAGTAGAAATTTACTGAAATCCCAAATCTGGGTATGTAATACCCAAACAAGCACCCAATTTTGCGATATTATGTTGGGAATTACCCTATAATTCCCAAAATGGGAATTGGTTACTTTTTCCTGTGATACCAATCAATCGTCCAGTGACCTTGAACAACCGACTACAATGAAATTCCTTCCTTTTCACATCACCTGAAGACAGTGCCCCACGTGGGACCATCTCAAAAAGGGATACAATAATAATTTGCATAACATGATGAAGTACATGCACATGGGCCTATTTGCCTTATCCCCCCCCCACCTGCCTTACTACCACCCCCCCCCCCCAAAAGTTAACCACCTAGCTCAAATAAGTGAATGATGATCAAAAGTCTGCTTATGGTGCTTTTTACATTCAGAAGGACTGAAAAGGAGTTTCACTAGTCTTGCATAGTTTACAGTAAACTGCGAGTAGTCTCTAATTTTGGCGATGGCCATCGTGGGGCGGCGAAAGTACACACACGCGCGCGCGAAATTCCGGAAAGACGCGACGCGACGCGAGCGCGAAAAATGAGGGGACAGAAGATCACCTTGGAGCGATTTTAGAATACCTGGCCACTTATTTACATATCTCTCAAGGCTTTAAAGAAAGAGGCATATAGAAACAAAAGGATCCATTCAAATTCAATGAGATGAGGGAGCCTTGAGAGATATGTAAATAAGTGGCCGGGTATTCTAAAATCTAGCCCAAGCCAAGTTGATCATATCGCAGATCGCGCAAATGTTACCTTACCTTGCCCCGGCCAAATACAGACATATTTCCTGAAGAAATCACTTTGCTTTGCTGCTGACTTTAAGCTATTTGCTACTGGTTTCGAGATTTGCTTCACAGCTAAACTCACTAATTTGAACAACGGAAATGCACCCACCACCATGATGAAATCGAAAGTGTTAAGGAAGTATACGTCATGTACGGTACCATGAACAGTCGCTAAATGTTTTCATGGATCCCAGTCTTCTAAACCCGCAAAAGTTTTCTGTTACTTCCGGTTTCCCATTTTAGTTTTATACAGCCCGGTTTACAAACAGTCGACGGGTAATTTAGGTGATTTTGTTCTGCCATCAACCTTCGCAAGCGTCAATTACGGAGGCACTTCTAGTGGGCTAAAGCTCAGGGAGTTTTTACCTTAAACTGACAAATAAAAGTTGTTGCCGTCGCGTCAGCCGTGAAGGTTCGGCCTGAATGGGTCTCATCATGTCATGATTATCACTGTCCATAGCGACCCTCTTTCAAGTGCAATTCTCTCATGGAGACCCCCTTTCAAGTTCAGTGGTCCATAAAGCCTACATCTTGCAGAGGTGCCAAAGTAGAATCAAGTATCATTCTGCCTATTGTCTAGGTTTTTCACTGGGTCATTTAAAACAGGCCAACTATTGAAACCCTCAACCAAAAGGCTGTTCCTTCTTGATCCTACAGTTTTGAGATTGATCATTCAAATGAACTTTTTTGAGAGAACTGCATTCCTGTGGTGCCGTTTGCTTTTCAATATCGGTGCTCTTAAATTAAATTTCACGTTTTTTTTTTTAACTTTCTTTTTTAACATGGCTGCTCTTTGAAGTGACTAGGTTAAGGGGTCTGGGAACTGTGAAGCGGGTACCTGTAAAATGTTACTTACGAATGTGTGCAGTTACCGAGTTCCCATCATTATAAATAATGAAACGGCACTGCACGCGCACAATAGAAACCTCGTGTTTAGAAGGACATCAAATAAAAACAGTTCTTGGGTGTCTTTGCAAAGGGTAGAACGCGTCTTCGAGAAAGTTGGTTTCTTTTAAAAAACATATTTAAATATGGTTCCGTTTTTATCTTGAATGCGAGAGGATCCTTTTGACAGAAAAGTGGCCTTTGTCAGCGTATTGGTAAGTAACAATCTCAATTAAGATTACGCAATTGTAACCCGTGTTTCAAGTTTTACTTCGATTTTAAGAACTGGGTTGTATAGCGAGGAAAAAATAGTCGAAGCGAACAGGCAGGCTTTTCTTCATTTTTCAATATGGGTCATTTAGGATTCTTAGTTTTCACCGTATAAAAGAGGTGATGTTTTTCGACTTTCCTAGGTTATAGTTTTTCGCGTTATAGTCATATGGCTTTATGTACTAAGTTTAATTGGTGTGTGGTTACTTATACCAACAAACAGGCTTAATTGAAAATGTTTACTTTAATAATTCACTCTCCCGTTAAGACAAGTGGTAGTTATCAAACAAAATTAATAAGACTTCAAAAAGTTGGGAAGTTTAGATGAAGATAATCAGAATTGAGCAAACTTTCAAATTTAAACATGTATCAGTTTTGTTCAATCAGTGTGGGGATAGTCTAGTCAGCAATGGACTTTCGAGATGAAATTGCTCAAGGCTGGTTTGTGCGTGATATTTTACCTTAGGCAAGAATTTCTCTTCTTATCGATTCTCTCTAATCAGGTGTATAATTAAGTACCGGTAGCTAGGGATAACCCTAGGATGGACCACTTTTGCCCCCCACGCAGTCGTTTTTAGGGGAGTCGTATTACACTCCTTTACGATTTCCGTAAAAACGACTGCGTGGGAGGCTAGGACCACTTCGACTGTTACGAACAGATTTTCCGGACGCGACCAGTCGATTGAGATAACGGCTACACTGATAAAGGGACAGCATTGCCAAAAATTCTATATCTTTGCGACCCGGTTGGCGCAAAATCTACTCAGGCTACTGATACACTTGGGTCCACATCTCTCCGGCTTCTCTCTGGCTTCATATTGTTTGCTGTTATAACATAACTAAAGTAATAAAGTGAACGCACTGTTTGGTAAATTAAGCGTTTTCTAACTGTGTTTACCATTTGGTACATGGGTCCACGCTGAAGAATGACAATTACTTGAGTGCGCGCTGACGTGACCCAATGTGGTGCGTGTGGTCAAATTTTTTTACAGCGGGGGCTTGACTTTTCACCTACTTCTTTTCTCAACAAGATGAGACTACAAAGTACATGAAGTCCTTTTCCTTTAGTGATTAAAAGTTGACAACCGTACGACACGGGCTATTTCTAGAGCCAGATGTCGACATTTTTCAGCTTTTTCCCGATGATGGCGCACGTTTTTTGCACGCACGCAAAATCTTTGACTGAAAAACGAACATGGATATGGAGCACAAACGAAAAGATTCGCAAGCGTCCACTTTGGTAATTTTTGATGTACAAGATATTTTGTAGGTAACAAGGCGAGATATTTGAAAGGTACAGTGTCTTGCACGATCGAATAGAATTACTCTGGATACCATGATAGTTCGTTCAAAAATGTTCCTCTACATGGGCACCTCAGGGGAACTAAGAACGAAAATACCGAAAACCGATAATGAAACCCTAAAGTATTCTAAGAAAGTAAAACTAATTTAAGTTCAAATTTTCTCAGACAAATTTCATAAAAAGTCACAAAGTTTAGCGAGTTTGCTTCCATATAAATATAATTATGTATTAAAACATTAAAAGTCCATGTCAGAAATTCTGCCCCCAACGAAAAAGTAGCGGAGCCTGCGCGCCAGTGGAGCACCACTGCAACTAAGCAAATTTGGTAACCTATCAATCCGAGAAATTTTGGTTGCGACGTGAGTGTACGCCCGTCCGCCCATCCGTACAGACTATGGGGGAGGGGGAGGGGAGTGCCAAGACAACCCGACGGGGAGGGGGTGGAGAATGGCATCTTTCCTTGGCGGGAAACTGCGCAGTGCTTTTGGCCAACCGGTGTTTCTCTTGCCGGGAAATCGCATGACCACCGTCACCTTTGAAAAAGAGGGTTTTTTAAAAGCTTAGCTTGTTTAGCAAAACGATTCAGTTCGACAGAAGTGAAGTTTAGAACTTGAGAAAAATATCAAATATCTATAAATGGAAAGAAGAAGTTCAAAAGAATACTCAGTTGTCTTTTTGGTGGAAGGCAAAAAGTTCAAGTTACTAAATTTGCCTTCGACGACTTCATCTTTGTTGTCCATTCTGCTGCCAACTCGGTCGGCACAACGCTTGAGTTCACCACATTTGGCAGCGGTCCTGACACCAAACCTTGCAGAGCTAGGGCCTTTTGGTTTTTTGTGTCCACAACCATGGTTTTTGCGACGGTCCGAACACATTTTCCCAAGAAAAACACCCGTGTTTATCGTAACACAAATGTGACAACTTAGCAGAAGTTGTGCAGCGTTAACATTCTCCCGGTTTGACATCGGGCGGTTGTACCCCCATGGGGAGCAAATTTTTTTCCATTTTTTTCTTTTCTTTTTTTTTTTGGGTAATCACCTTAAGAAATGAATAACTTTTAGCTTTTAACTACAACCAGTAAATCAGTAAATGGAGGAAGCCACAATAACATCTCTTAGGAAGCATCGGCTACACTGTGGCCATATGGAGGCTGTGATTGCCCCTTGAGTGAACAATAAGACCTTCAACCAAGGCCTCTAAGGTTTTTGTTTTGACAGACCTCTACCCAAGGCAAGACAATACGTTTCTAAAGTTGCTACTCCGTGGGTAATTTGGCTTTGCGCAAGCGCACCGGTTATGGCCAGAATTCATTGTTGAATTTACTGGCTATTTAAAGTAACCGTTTTGATTTTCTTCCACAGACTGTCCCAGGCCCCACAGTGACAGGGGCGTGTGATGAGGAAGGGTGTGGCCGGGGAGTATGTCAAAGGATGCTTTAGACCAGCGCGCTTGCTCTTCCTCCTGCTTCTTGTCGTTACACTTGCTGTCTTTTTTAAACAACTTTGGAAGCGAAATGAGCCAGGAAAGAAACCAACCCAGGCACCTATTGACTTGGGCTGCCTGTACACAGTGCAGCTTCCGCAGGTTGCCCAGGCATGGCAGCTCGTCTCATTCACAATCAGCCCAACTCCTAGAGAAAAATGTTCTTCTCTTGCTGCGAGGAGTGGAATAAATGGGAAAGAGGGAGGCTCGAACTTCCGAATACAAGCATTTGGCTCACATGAAATGGTCACGGGTAGCGTGAGCCATATTGGTAATGATACTTATAACGCTACACTGCGTCTGACGTTTGCGGACGAGTACATAATCCTGGTTATTTTGACATACGTTAATAACGACAGTCTTGAGTATCGATATCACACCAAGGCGGTTTTGCAGCATGCACGGAACAGTCCATTTGACCTCCCAGTTACCCCAGGTCCTTACCCCCTGGGGTACACCCGCTACTGCACTCAAGAAGAAAGTGGGACTGCCCCAGGGAGGTGGGTAGAGTGTGGAAGTATCCCAGGGATAGAAAGATGCGGACAGTGGCAACTTGACCCTGTTTACGACTTTGATCAAATCCACGGTTTTCACTGGCTTCCATATTTTTGTCAACTACATCATTACAGTAGTGATGAGATCAAGAAATGCTTTGCAAAACGAGGTTGGTCGGAGATTGTGTTCACTGGTGACTCACACATGCGCTACAGGACTTATCATTGGGTGACGCGGTTACACGGTTCGTGTCACGGCTGCATTAAAACACACGTCAAGATGGTGTTTGACAAGATTCCACGCATTGAGTGGGTGTTTGACGCGCGTGGAACGCGATGGCCACTCACCTTCCCAAACATTTCAATGCCTTACGAAATCTACGTTCACCCGAGAACGAGACGTTCTATGTTCTCTAAGGAATTACCTCCTTCTGTTTTCAGTGGTAAACTATTTCTTATGAATTTTGGCCACTGGGTTTTGCGAGAAAGCACCAAGACAGAGTTCATGGCTGAGAAACTACGCGCTTTTGTGCAGGCGATTCAAGCAATGAACAGCTCAGGAGAAAGTAGCAAGCGATTTCTATGGGTAAACACTGTTAGTCTGCCATGGAGGGAAGATCGTGCCATGGTGGAATGGTTAGAAAACCCCTCCCCCAGCCGTGTGGCGCAGTTAAACGGTCTGACAGACCAGGCTTTAAGGGACAGCGTTGTTCAGATCATAGACGCCTTTCAGATCTCAAACAGCCGCATAGGAGCCACGCATGATCAGACGCATTATGCCAAAAGAATGGAGAGAGGAGACTGTGGCGGAGTGGTGGAGAACGCAATCAGTAATGTTATAGCGAACGCCCTGTGTAACTATGATACTTGGTGAAATCCAGTTATAAACAAGCGTACGGGCTTGCGAATCTTCTGACCACGGCGTTTTAGTGGAAAAAGGTTTGAGCTTGCGTGAAATGAAAGCTATCACCAATTTTTGGGTCTTGATTTTGGAAAAGAAGTTTACATTATTTTTTTATCTCTCGGACTTCCCGACAATTCTTTGGTGGGAAATTCGTATGCGCTACGTTTTTGATAGCCCTGTTAACGCAAACATAAGGACAGATAATAACTAAATGCGGTTCCTCGGTTGTAAATTTCATTGACAGCCATGAATAAGGTTGTAGTATTAGCCAGCTTTGCAGTTTTTTCTGTATTCCTGGTCAAATTGATCAACTAGGTCAGGTCATTTGACGAAAGCAATCGTAATGCTAGATATAAGTACTGATTTCTTTGTTTATCTATCTGCTGCGTCACAGACCTGATCGTCTTGAAGGCTTGTTATGCGTCTGTAGTTTATAGTAATTTACTACTATCACGAGCTTGAACTATGGTGCAGTAAGTCTTTGAGACGTATATAAAAAGTAGGTAATTTTTTTTGACGTGGACCGCAAAAGGCAACCTCAGAATATAATGAAAAAGGTGGTTTAATGTTCTAAAACTGTTACTCTGACAGGTTTAATAATAAATAAATATAAAATAACGTCAACAAGTATAGGCTTAAATTGGCTTGTTATTTTTCACAGACATTGAGACCTATGTCCGAAACGTTGAGAGACTTAGCAGGAAATGGGTTTCTGAGTTGGATGAGGGTTGCAAATAGGCTTTCAAAGTTTCCCGGTATGTTATTTCAATCACGTTTCCAACTCTCAAAATTTTGTCCGTACAATGCTATTTTGGACATTCTTGGTTGGGCATACGGGCGCGCACAGAGCTTAGTACCAGAGGTCTGGAGCGAGTGTTGATGCGGAGGGGGAAAAAGGTGAGTATCCATGCTTTGGGCGTATACATGCAGTCCCTTTTCCGAGAAAAGCGAGAAAAGCGATTGTTTTGACGTCTAGCAAGAAATGAGAAAAAGAGACAAATATTTGCCTCAAGCGTTCATAGGATGCAGCTGAACAGAGTCCAACCGTAAATCACGTAAACGGAGAAACAGCCAAGCTATAAGCAGTGCGTGACATTGTCTTTTCTAGCCAGCTTTCCTTTTGGTAACCACCTTCATCTTGGTTCTGATCGCTGTATGCTATTTAAATTCATTGGAACCATTAATGAGGCTATAATGAAATATCAAGGTTCGGCTGAAACTGCGCGGTTCTTCATCGTTTCTCGATCAGGGGAAACGAAGCGAGCATAGTTCTTATCTGAGTGCCCTTCAAGAAATAAAAAAAAAATATGCGTGCAATGGTTTTTTTAGCGTAACGTCTCATTATTGAATTAAACAAGTTATAGGTTTTCAAGAAGTCACGTACCACCCCGTATCCACTCAAGGCAACGCCCTGGGACAATTGCTGTGGACGGACTTTAGACCTTGGCTCGCGTTTCCTTGGTTCTTTCAATTTTGTCCCTTGAACGTTCATGAATATTTCTACTATTAATAAAGAAAAGGTCAAAATAGTCTTCTATCTTTCCATAAAGATATGCTTCTTGTTTTCACCTAACAAGAGTTTGCATATATCTCTTAATTTAGAACTGGTTTATTGTGGTCGGAAACTGAAAAGATGAAATTTTGGAAACAAACGCCCCGGGGGTCTAATCCATGTCGAGAAAAGTTATAAAATGACAATAGCACAGAAAAGCAAACACACATTTCTTTACTATTTAGTCTTTCGTTGTGGTTATATCCATATTTTTTAGATGTCAATTGTGTCTAGGACGATATATATGTTTTCAAACACACACCCATTGCCTTGTTTCAACCCCAATAAAAACACGCTAGACTACAAACTGCGCAGAAGTCGAGCAACCTAAGCTTAAAATAGCTTAGAATGAGAAATGGTGAAAATATACCTGTACGTGACATTCCAAATACTGAAACAATTACCACATATCGTGATTTTACAACTTAATTATAAGTTAACTAATAATGCGGAAGGAAGAAGGCGTAGGCAGGTGTATATGGCATTCTAAACACACAGCAATCAGTCCGTAACAAGATATTACATCTTTACAAAAACATTGTCAGGTCTCTCCCTCCCAAGAGAGGAGAGTTATTTTCGAGGGCAGAGAGCACTTTCTTGAGCTAAGAAAGAAGGATCTGGTAACGAGGTGAGTCCGCTGCTCAACTCCGGTGCTCACGAAGTTGTCTATGGCGTCATAGATTTGCGCCAAAACTGTTAGTCCGTCTGAATAGTGGGGCTAAGTCACGCATTATTAGCCTGTTTGTAGGAAAAGCGAATGAGAAGACGAGCGCGAAATACGCGGGGATCTGAGGAGAGCGGAAGGACTGCTCCTCTTTCCCCCATAAAGTGAACCACGTTTTTTATTTGTTGGAATCGTACGCATGGTCAAAATGGAACAAGATTAAAATGGATGTGTTTTCTGCTAGTTCAAACTTTTGACTTTTGACTTTTTTCTGTAGGTCTGTAGTATTATTTTTAAGGCTGTGTCATGTGAATTGAGTCCTTTGGATCAAAGGGAGAATCAAGATGTTTGTCTTACTTAAAGTGAATAAAATGCTCAATTGAACCTACGCGAGCTATATTTAATACACGAATGGCACCGAAAGGAAAAAATACCGTGGTACGTGTTCGTGAATAATGAGACAATCACCTTCCGCTGTTATTACTGCATTGGCCTTCGTTAATGAGCACTTCAAGATTTTATAAAAGAATTTGCTTAAAAAAACCGCGAGCAAAGCTAATTAAAGCTAAAGGAGTAAAGATGTAAAGATTTAGAATGTTCTATACAACCACACACTACTTACTATCAGTAATAGCATCCTCATAAAAGAGTTTTTTGTAAACAGGAAGACCTGCGGGATCCCTCGAAATATGAGGAGGCCAAAATAGGCCTAGGCGAATTTTCAGTCTCTATTTCTGACCTAAGAGCTGAAATTTTTCTCATTCAAACTTCTATACTCTAGATCTATGCTCGTCATACGTCTATGCTATATTTCGCTCTTTCAGGCAAAACGTATCTTTATGGTGTATATAGAGGAGTACACTACAACCCCTATGCGCTCAAACCCCGGGAAAGAAGGTCATTCTAGCGTGTTATTACTTCTCATATGTGTATTTTGTTTGTAAACAACACTCACGGGTTTATTTCCTGTTTCAATTATCACTTTTATATAATTAGCTGAGGATCCCTAGACAAACCGTAATCTCTGAATTTATAGTCTTTTGTTTTTCGAGTATTTTGTTATTGTAGGTTGACGAGGGATTGTTTATCTTCCTTGCTTGTCTCAATAAAGCACGTCTCTTAGTAAACACGTTCGTTACATACCTAAAATACACGCTTTTCAGCAATGGGTTATTGTAACAATTATTCAGAAGTATTCTGTGTTCAAGCAGCAAAAAACTCAGACAAGAAGACAGGATAAGTTCGCTTCAAGGTTGAAAATATTAGGAAGACGCTTTGCGAATTGCGAATAAAACCTGGCAACGGTTTTCTTGTGGTTGATCTCACATAGCTGCAGCATCCGCAGTGGTCCATCATTAAAAAACAGGCAGCCTCTTTTTCCAAGTGTTTTGCGGTTTATTTGTTGAATTCCATTTCATAAGCGTCTTTGTATGGACACAGGTGTCAAAAGAACAACTCGTTATGTTGAAAAAAGAAAACGGCACGGTACAACTTCAGGAGGAATCCCACATTCCTTGCAAATTCCTGTCTAGTGTATTGCCTGTTGTCTGTATGTTTGTATGATGCAAACAAAACCTCTCAGTGAACCCCCAGTTAAAACGTTGACTGCTGCAATTAATAGCAGACTTGCGGCCAAGGTGCATCAGTTGACGTTCTCATTTTAGTAGCGGTGAAGATAATTGAGGAAACTAGCGGTTTGCGAAAAAACCAGGTCGAACTATTTGAATCAAGAATTCAACATTCTCGAGCATGGAATTTTTCTTGTGATGATTAAATCTATTTTCCCAAAATTTGGGGGTGGATGAAAACCGTATCTGTATTTATCCAGTAATTAGCATGCAATCCTTTAATCCTAAAAACAATAAAAACAGGGCCACTGGCAAGCTTGGAGAGAAGGCAATGTTTTGTTTCAGTATAAATCTGACATGATATACGATTGCTGTCTATTCAAATACAGACATGACATCATTCAATCCGTTCTGATATTCCCATATATTCACATATGCTATTCTGATTGCTTGTTGGTGTGAATAGCATGGATTATATCTATTAAAACTTTCGACGTGTAGGAGGTCCGGTAGGAAATTGGACAACTCAAAAACCGCCAAAATTCCTCGGTTTTTGTCACCGCCAGAGGCGCGCCCACAAAATACGCCTGTGATACGCTCAGTGACACGATTGTGGCAAGCGTATTTAAAGGAAGTCTGCAGATTAATTTCTCAGTTTTAGCTCAGGATACGGAGGAAACCACTTAAGAAAATGGTGCTTCAAAAGTTTACACAAGGCATCCTGGTCGTACTTGTTGGGCTTCTGCGCTTTACGTTACAGCAACAGTATGCAGGATACAGTGAGTGCATCTTTTAAGTGTTTTTAGCCATAAACGGTCCGGTCTAAAACCCAGTTTCATTCATAAGAATTCTTTGTTCGAGTTGAAAAGTAACAAAAGGGGAGTTCGTAGCGGAGACAGCTTCAATTGGTATATGGTTGCACTTGTGTTTCTTAACGAACGTACGTTTAGAACAATGCTGGAATAAAAGGCAATCAAAGTATTTCGTACATTTTTGCTTTTGAGAGCTTTGTTTAGAGTTAATCCCATTGCCTGTATCGATAGTCACGAATGCTTTCATTAAAAAATGTCATCAATAACTGACAATTTTAAGAATCAATCTCGACTACCTGCCAACATCGAGCTTCAAGAAAGGAGTTTTTATTGATATTGATCACTTTTTACCCATGCATTTCACAGGAAATATGTCATAAAGAAAGTGACCTTACACTCAATCCTTCACACGCTTTAATCTTTTCACCGTGGGTTATGAAGTGGGATTTACGTAGAGAATGAGATCCCAAGTGGTTGTAAAATCGGAGAAAAAATCTACTGAACGGTACTTTCCAGCATTATAGCAAAGGTTGTTGTCTTGTTTAGCGAACTGAACTTGGCTCGATTGGAAAGTGAAATGGAACGAACAGTAAGGGATCCAGAACTAAACGCACGGAAACTAAAACGGAACTGCTTTCACAACCTGAAACCAGAGAGAAACGGTCCAATGATTAATCTTCAATCCCCCGGATTAGAGAAAAGATCCCTTCTAAAAGCAAGTCAAGCTATTAAAGCTTAAAGGGGCCAAAATAGTTATAAGGTTAATTTGTTAGACTTTCTAATTATCTTGTAGTCTCCGTCAGTCTCTGGTTTTAATTAAAACGAACTGTCTTTTTCTAATCGCGGCTAAAATCATTCCTCATGCATCGCGGGGGCTGAAATCATATGGCAACATGCGTGTGGGTGTCCAGCTAACAGTAATTTCCCGCCAAAGATGCGGTGACCACGTGCTCTTGTGCTCCTGTATCGTTTGGAAGTTATGCCAGAATTATTTCATTACTGCGAGGATGAGCAGGTCGCAATTCCAAGGTCACAATATGTAATTAATTTTTCTTCTTCTGGCGTGGCACGATATTCTGAACACGCTGTGGTACGTTGACACAAAGCTATAAGGTTTTTCTTTTCTGTGGTAATATTTATGCCTGCGTTCATTTATTTTCACTCGTTACAACTCGTTTGGGCTTTAGCCTGCGCGCAGACGTCTCCTTATTCTTGCCTCTTTTGTGAAACTAACCAGATTTTAGAAGACAGTAAAAATCTACTTCTTGGCCGGTATTTCAAGATTTTTTTTACAGAAATTTAAGCCAAATATGAAATTGAATGCGCAACAGTTTGGCGACGTATCCTCGTGAGATTAAAAATTCCTCGAATTCTAAGAGTGCTGACGAGGTCGATGTTGTTTTGGTGAACGACCAACCCTGTGAGTCTCGGAAATCTCCTCTTACAGTGTGAAAAGACCTCTCATCTGTGCTCTTGTTGGCTCTCAAAACTTTCAAGGTTAATAGCTTGTACGTGCGCTGGAACTAAACACAAGGCTCTAGACATCCATTTACAATTTCACTTTTGACCGGTACAATAACCATCTAAACTCTCAGTGAACCTTCATCATTGAAAACAGTCTTTAAATTGTTGTAGCCTCCTCAGCTCATTGGCACGAGCTGAAATGATCACAATTCGGAACGTGTCCCGCCTGAGAATGTTACTTATTCGCCTGAGAATGTTACTTATTCGCGAAGAAAGTTTTCTGTTCTGTGACTCTCAATTTCATTTTCGAGAATATGGACAGCACTCGGGACGTTTCTATTTAAGCAGTCAGAAAGGACTTCAAAGGTAAAACGACCTTGAATAGCACAACATACACTGTAAAATACCCCTCAGAGTTCTTCACATTGAAAAGGTAAGGAAGTACCGTACTGTTTGGTGACTTTAATTTCAATACAACTGTAGTCACACGTACGAACTTCACCCTGAGACCTTACTGGAAAAGATGTTAACCCAGGTAATGACTCCGGGCACATTTCGTTCGCAATTCGACGTCTAAATATTTGTCTAACAGTAGACAGAGGTATTGGATTACGAAAGATTACGACCGTGAGAAACTGCACGCCGTTTAAAAGGATCAAAGTGCATTCTTCTTAAAATTAAGCCGCTCAAAAATTGAGAGAACTTTGGAATGATACGGTTTGGAATCGTATTTAAAAAAAAAAAAACACAGAAAAAAACCGTGGAAAGCCGTAACGGTGTGTAATACCTGGGCCATAGCTTGCCTTGTTCCGACTCGTTCGTTACGCGCTTGCAATATGCACGTGTAAAGTGTGTGATGCGATCGCCATTGTGGATGAGAGCAAGCGTGTAAGCCCCGCGCACGTAAACTAGCGAAACGAGCGACTTATAATTAGTAGAAGTCTTAGCTGTAAAAGTCTGTAAAAGAACTCTTCCAACATACTGGTACCATGTAAAAGAGGATTGGAGTGGTTTCACTTTTTCAGAATGCAATTTTTTCTTAAGAAGAATTGAAAAAGGTCGACCGAACAAAACTAAAATTCCTATAAACCATAAAGGGGTTGATGCATAAACCTACACTTGGGCAAGACCGCAAACAAAGGCCTGAAAAGGTGTATGTTGAATAGCTGATATTTTTTCGTATCTGCCACAAAATTCCCTTAGATATTAGTTTTTATTGCTCGAAAGGCATTTTTTGACTGATACCTTGGCACTTTGACGGAAAGAACTATCGAGTTCTAAATCTGCTTCCTCAGAACCGAGCGAGATCAGTTTTCCCAAAACAGATATCCCGCAGTAACATTATCAGTTGGTTAAACTTATGTTCAAAACCTGGAAACGGTTCAACAATTGGTATTACAACAGTGATCCGAATATTGGATTCAATGCTCGGCCAACTTCGTGCTTTGCCCTCGCGCATTTTGACAAAGAAACTAATCCAATAGTGAGGACGTTTTGTGACGGTGTACATAAGGGGAAAGCTGATCAGAAACAAAAGCATTTTAATCGCCCAACATTGATACACGTTCGGGAGACATATTGTTTCAAAATTGTATTCAATTTCCTGTGGTTTTTACCAGACGACCTCATAGCTTAGTTAGTGCCCCCAGACATTAAGACCACCTCAGCTTTCTTCCAGTCGACCTCCCTGTATATTGTATGATTCTCTTCAGTTCCAAAAGTAACTGAAAGCTATCTCTTTTAATCCGGTAAGAAATAACGTTAGACTTGGAAGCTTTATTTAACGATTCAAAATGATTACAGATAAACGCCACAACAGAAGTGCAAGGCCATGACAGCGTTTCTTTGTTAACGCTGTTGGAAGTGGTACATCCGATTTCACACACCCCCGCTCCGTGGAACATGGCTTTTTCTGTGATCTTCAGTGGGTTTCTTTTGCAAGTTTTCAGCCTTCCTAATTGTTTAATAATGCATTTTATTTTCACGCGAGTTCAATTAGCCCCGAGGAAATTGACCTCCAGAAAGAAAATGTAAATGGCATTACTTACTTGCTGCGAGTAACGAATGCAACTGTCGGCTGGTAAATTACACTTGTTTCAGTGTATTCACTACAAACTCTTATGTTCGGTCTGCAAGCTTTGTACTTTCCGCAGGTTTTGTGCGTGACTTGTCAACATCGCAAAATTTTAACCTGAAATATTTTCCAGGTCAGTTTTGCACAATTTTGTCGAGTCCCCGGAAATTGCAAGGACATCAACCTACTTTGATTTATTCATACGATTTCATAGCTGCCAACTGTTAACACCATTCCCAGTCTCCTTTCATCAGTTTCTCAGCAAACGGAAGACAAAGTCAAACTCTATATAGCCTGTTTCCTCTCAACTCCCTTCGGCTTTGCGCCAACGATACGTCCAGTTACTTTAGAAAATCCTATGCTTCAAAAGTAACCTGCAGAGCACTCTTACCGACGTATCTTCTGAAATCCCTTTTTATGGCTAAAAGCACCAAGTTCAAATCCAAAGATAGAATATAAAATTCACTGTAAAAAAGCATTTCCAAAAAGACTGACCAGTCGCTTTTATTTGAATGGTGAGGTCACGATAAAAGATTTCAGCCACGGAGTAAAAAGTAAGATTCCGACTCAGTGCTTTCATTTGAATGGTCACCCTTCAGCCACATTAATAGGATCAAAAATCAGGATTCAAACAGCATCACAGGAAAATACTGTTTAATGCTTTATTTGAATCGTCACCCTTCAATTAGATTTTTTTCCACAGACGAGTTCGTATTGAACAGATGGTTTAAAACTGAAAGACAAAGCCCTTTTGAAAAGCAATCAGAGGTCATGGTAATATTCACACCAAACAGCCTGTACTCACTTGAATGCCGCAATTAGAAATTCACTTGCCGATTTCTATTGTAGCTTGATGAGTTTGGTGTGCATTCAAGTGTTGTTCAAGAAAACTGTGATTGACTTGAACGAATATTAACCAGTTTTGTTAATCAATCACGTTTCTTCGTTTCTTCTTTGCTTTTGTTTCTCCTTATTGTTGTTGTTGCTTGGCCTTTATCTCAGCTCTCTCTCTAAAGTAAAGGTTAAGCGGCCAACCTAAAATACCGTAGGTAATCTCTAAAATGTCTTCATCAGATTTAATTGCCCTACAATAAGATTAGAGCCACCTTAATAAAGAGAGATCCTTACGATATACTCAACTTAGTCACGAAATAACGCTTTTGTCCATCAAGTTATTTTTAGCTTACTGTTAAGACGTGAGCGTTGTTTCAACGACCTAAACGAATAAATTTTATCAAGTATTAAACTGGTAACCACTTTGCAACAACTGTTTCAGATCGAGTAATATTCATCTAATAGTAATAATACCTTTTATTGTAATTTTTAATTAACCACGCCATGCCATCTCTCGCTGCATGTCAATCGTAATGCTGAAACGTGTTCTGGAACTTGCTGCAGACTTCGCTTAGCACAACTTTGAAACAGACGCTAATGATGAAGCAACTTTAGAGGCACTAGTAATAGGCAACTTCTATAAGCTACGAATGTGTAATTAACAAGATTAAAGAGTCCGAAAAATAATTAATTTGCGTCATTCCGAACGATCCTACAAAGTTTTCACAACATACTTTGTGTATGACAGATGGAACAAGAAATGATAACATATAACTCCAAATTAGACGGCCGATTTGTAGATGAAGAAATAGTCCAAGCCCTTCTAAGAAAAACCCCACGTCTCACGCAATTCCTTCGATTGCAGCTTACTTTAAACGGCTAGAGAGAGAACTGGCTGGGCTCCAAATAGTCCAAATAAAATGAACAAAGTTTTAAGATTTACATTCCAGATGGAACTAAAAGGCTTAATGTTTATGATCAAATTAATCGTGACCAATTTTTCGAAGGTATTGCTAATCAGGGTGTGTCCATTCAAATGGTAGCAGTTCAGGTGTATTTTCATGATATTGTTGGTTTTCAGTACTCAGAATGAAATTTGGGACCTATATTTAGTCAAAGTGATTTTAGGTGCTAGCAAAAGATTTGAACTAACTAAATAAGATAATTTACGGCTTAATTTGAGGTGAAGAAGCAAGTTAAAACCACGACACCTTTGAAAATGAGTGAAAATGTGTTACCTCACTTGCTTCATTTTTGAAACTGAATATAACGTATAATTTTTGCTTTTGATGAAGCTTTCTCTTCTGTTTTTAACTCAATGCTAGCAAGCTTACTAAATAATTTATTTAACAATTATTCACCGAAGTGGAGGTCAAAAGTGCTGGATATTTGCCGAGCGGCGAAGCGGCGAGGTAAATAACTACCACTCTTCACCAACACTGAGGTGAATAATTGTTTTAGTATATATCAAACCAGTGGATAGACAGCATCAAATAGTTCCTTTTTTCCCGAGAAATGAGGAAAAACTCGCGCGCAAAATCTAGAGAAAAAGCCGGGAGGTGAATTGCAGATACTATACGAGTTTGAGTAGCCAATCAGAGCGCGCGAAAAAACACTATCCACTGGTTTGGTATATGCTAATCCTAAATCATATACCCCCAAAACACTAGCCTATTTTAAGGTTTCCCGTGTGATTCTCGTGCTGTGAATAGATTGCTGTGTCAGACGGTACTGTGTCAGCGCCAACAAGGCTATCAAAATATAAACAATGAGCTCTTATTTTTTTCTGCTTGCAATGACCTTTTCGTGAGGTTCCCAGTGTAATGATGATGATCGTTATGAAAGTGATTACGCCGTCTGGGACGAGTATCAACATGCATATTCTCCTTACCGCTATCCATAGATTTCTTATGCCACTAGTTGGGTGAATTTTAATACAAAGCAAGACATTTCATCTTCGGTGATCATTTCCTTTATTCTCAAGAGCTGTATGTATGATCAAGTAGAGGTAGTTTAAGGAGAAATTAGATGCTTGTCACTATTAGGGCTTAAGTTAGGGTTAAACTTGACTGCCTACGTCAAACGTTATTTAAAAGTAATGAATATGTCTGGGCTGGATTAATAACCAACACCTGAAAGATGCTGAAATGGAATCATTCCCACTTGGTGATCTAGATGGGATTCCTGCACGATATGTCTCGGAAAACCAATTTACATTTTATTTGTACGTAGGCGGCTTTTTGTCCTTGAGTAAGTTTCGAAGTTCCCTTATGAGAAGTAAAAGCGTAACTAAGTCTGCGATGATGCGTGCTATTCTTACTTTTAAAGTCTGATAATATCTTTCTGCTGCGTTAAAGGTTAGGGTTTTGATTTAATCAGGTCAAAACAGAAGTTTCGTTTGCGTGAAACTTTCCAAAGTATTCGAATTCATTAAGTGGAAAATCATTTTGAAATGTCACCCGACGGCTGACTTGTAAAATGACTTAAAATAGAACATTGCTTTTCAAAAATAAACCCAACGCTAACAAGAGCACTGTCTAACTCTTTAGTGAAACACTTCGGGTTTTTTTTGGACAGATACTGTTTTGTGCCATTGTCAAAAGACCATAAAGTTCATGGCGTCTTGCAATAAACTAGTCTACAGACACCGAGTTTAGCGATAAATTCCCGCCGGCAGAAACTGATGAAAGAGAGGAACGTCGGAAGAAATCATTTCAAATGATTAACAGCCAATTAGTTTTTTGCCTTTGTCGGTTGTACCATTGGTCGGTAACTCAATTTTTCATCTTCCTTTTTTTATTCGAGATTCCCACAGTAACCTATTTTAAGCGAAATACCACTGATCTCTAGTAGACAACAAAAATCAGGTTGCCGCAAAAATTTCACAGTCTCGCGGAGTTTTAAGTTGCGTGGTTCTTTTAACCTTTGTTATGTCTTGTTTGGCATTTAGTCACTCTTTTTACGTCAGAAGGAACAATTTGCCTCGTAATTTCTTTCACCTCGTTGTTTTTACTACTGAAGAGATCACGATGTCTTGTTTTTACTGAACCAGGTCTGGCGCATCTGTGAACTGTTTGCTACTGACTCTACTCTAGTTATTGTAGGTTACAAGAGATGGCTAAATCTATTACTAACACCTACATATAATGAGACTTCATACTTTGACTTCTTCAATTGAAAATTAAACGATTTTTTCATATTATGTTACGTAATACGTGTGGAAACGCAATACTTGCTTTTTTTTTCAGGTCGAGCAGGCCACAATATTTGAAAATTACTTAATGTGTCGGCACACCTGCGACACATATTTCAACTGTCCACTTTGGAGATTTTTAGCAACCATTCCCACAGTGACCTCGTCTCAGAGGCTTACCATCTCTAGTCGATTGTCACCCAAAATTTTCTAATAGTCGTAAAGTTTTCAGGTAGCCGTTGTACATTCGTTTTTTGGCGATTAATCAATCATCGATCTATGTCCATGTTTTACTGAACTTTATAAGGATTAATCTGCCTGCAACAAAAGCAATAAGTAATAACAACTTTATTCCTTAAATTTCATATGCTCTATTGTCAGCTAACAAGAGTTCATATCTCTTTACTAAACAAGATCCAGTGCATCTGTGGATCTGTTTGCTGTCGTTACCCGACTTCAGTTACACTGGAGTCCTGATATCGTGAATCCCGGATACCTTGAGGCCAGGGGCGTGTTTCTTGAACTCCCCGAAAAGCCATTCGTGAAAATGTGAACCACTCATTCTACGAAGCAGTTATTTTAGCTTTTGTTTAAGATGAGAAATGTTTAACTAACAGCAAAGTTTCATGCTTAGAAACGTCTTTGTTTACAAGTTGCAGTACAGTGAATTATCGTGCCCAAAATCGGTCCGAAAAGTTTCGGGGCTTTTGAGAAACGCACCCCAGGTCCCAAGCATTTGCTTAACACTGTTATTTTATCGCTGTAACACTGTTGTTTTATCTCCAGAAGCCCGTTACATCGAACCAAATCTGCTTCCTACCCGCGAGAAATTTTCCCATAAAAATTCAAATCGAAGAGAGAAGCGCATCTCAAAACTAAAGAAACTGATATGAGACGAGATGCATAAAACCAAAATGTCTTTGCTTTGTTAGTCGTTTCGCGTTCTCGTCAACAAATCTTAGTACGACATATAAAGAGATTCTTTGTTTTTGAACTGTCAGTCAACTTATGAACTGTTTTAGTGTAAAATTTAGATTTTCGTTACTGTCATGACAGCCGACGGGAGAGTGGTATATGATATATATATACCATTGAAAAAAATTGTTTGCTGCCCATAAAGAAAGGTTGACATATGGCAATTTTGCCTTATGTTAGATACAGTGTGTTACCATTTTATGCTTTAGTAAATACTGAAAAGGAATGAAATTCGACTTCGTTATCTCGACCCCGTTATCTCGATCATTTCTCCTGGTCCCGACTTAGTAACGGGACACCGCCCGAGACAACGGGAGTTCACTGTATTTAGTTTGTTTTGGTTCGAGTTCCCACACTGCGTGTGTCTACAGTGTAAAAGCTCTTTTGTTTCCCCTAAGTGTACTAAAAATAACTGTTATTGAAAGTATCCCATTTAGAGTAGTTCTACGAAATGCAGGTCTTCCTATTCAATACTGAAAAGAGGCTTGAAAATTTTTTTACGTAGACAGCAATGGCCGCAGATCTTTGCAATCTCTGCTGTGTTTTTCTAATCTTTGCAGGTGCCCTAGCTTCTAGCTATTTCCTCAGTCAGTGAATTATGAGAGGTGACTAAATGTATAGCTAAAATCAGCTTATTCGATGATTACGTAATTCACCTTCATGCAAAGGCAAACCTTGCTTTTTTTCAGGTCGAGTGGGTCAAAATATTTGAAAATCACTAAATGCGTCGGCACACCTCTGACACATATTTGAACCGTCCATGACTTTGAAGACTTTTAGCAACCAAACGCCAATGAGAGTATTCTTTATCATTCACTTCGCAGTATTAAGTTTCCTGCCGAGAAAACTATTTAAGATGAAGCTGGAATAGGAAACTTTCAGCAACCTCTTTGCACCGAAGTGGCGTGCACTAATAACAGCACGATGGTTAAGGCATTTATCGCTTCGCTCTTGTTTGTTTGGCTTTGTCCATCCGTCTCGGCTGAAAGCAAAGGATATCGTAAGTTTATTTATGCTCTGCCCCGTTTTTTTCAGTAATATAAGGCTTTGCTCTAGGTCATTTACAACTAACTTCATCCAGTATCACGAATTTTCTCCCTTAAATCCAATCACACATTTTGCAGAGCTCGTTTGGTTCTTCTTATTTAAATATATCCGTATTTTCCTCGGCTTGAGTATAGATCATATTCTAACTTAACTGTTATTTTACAAACAGCAGCACAGCGAAAACACCACTCGATAGTTTTAACTTCCATGGGCACACAAAAATTCATCCGCAGATTCAAAACTAAGGTCCACCTTGCACAGCATAGTAAACAGCACAACGAGAAAGTACTGCTCAATAGATTTTATTTGAATGGTCATATGTCGAAATTTCATCCACAGACTCAAAGGTTAGAACCAGCTTGTCCATCCTACTTAATAACATCACAACAAGAAAATTCGGCTAAACACCTTTCATTTCAATTTAGTTAGATCACTGTAACTAGTTGAACATCTCCAGATAGAAGGACTTAAAGCTGACTTGCAATTATGGGGTTTTCAGAGTATACAAGTATTTGATACACTAAATATGTGAAGTGTACAAACAGTTTAAGAGTTGATGTGACCCCGCTGTGAAGAGACAAATTTTAGCATTGACAAATGTGGAGAAAAGTCGAAACAAATTCTTGAGTTCAATCGAAGGTTTGAAAAGTCAGCTTGTTCAGACAAAACTTGCAAGCAGAGTTAAGCGTTTAGAAATCATGAACTCTACCTAAGTTAAGCTTTACATATTCTCGTAACTTTCAAAATCGATTAAAAGCTCCTCCGTTGCATGCAATGTCGTGAGAAATCAATTTTGTTTGAGTCAAAGGAGATTACTTTTAGACTCCAATAACTTTCCCCCAGAGTTTAATACTTGATTTTCAATCAGTCTTTTAGATGACAAGTAGGTCCCCAAAAAACAGATGTTTTTTGAAGGAAACGTGTAAACCTTTGCCTACAGGATAAACTGCAGATCAAAGCTTTCACCACGCGACTTAAATGTTTCTGCTGTGAGGAGAATGAAGACTTCTTTCATAACACACTGGACAATATATTATTGTCAAGTGCGTTCAGCCAATGCCACCGTGTTTATTTTAAGTTTCGCCTTCAGCCAATAACAAAACTCTTGAAAACTGAAAAATGTCCTTTTTCATTACACTCCAGACAGGTCACGCCCACTTTACCCACGCATGTGTACGTAAACAAGAACTCATAAAACATTTAACTGTATGCTACCAGACGTTGAAGAACAGTGTTCGTGGGGTAAACCCGAAACTGCTCCTTCATTGTTTGTGAAAGCAAAAAAGGACTTTCACTTACTCCCTCTACACAATTTTACAGACTGTAGCCGGCCCGGGGGGAGGGGGGTACTTCTCAAAGATTTAGGTGGGGTTGTGCTGCGCGCTTCTGGAAACCCTTACCCTATTTAAGACCAAAATATGTGACTTTTCCTACCCTATTTATTTTATTTTATTTCAGACCTGACCCAAAATTTGATACCCTATTTCAGACCAGACCCAAACCCTATTTCGTTTGCGTAAACATTTGAGAAGGGCTTCAAATTCCCAACGTTTATCAAACATCAGTTCTTAAGGGAAGAAAATTAATAAAAAGATAGCATCTTGTAATAACCATACCAGATTCCAGTTAAGAGTGCACGAACCTTACCCTCTTTCAGACCAAAACGGTCAAAATCATGCAATTCAGACCAAAAAGGCACAAAAACCATACCCTTTGGCGCCGCACCATACCTATATAGCTTATATAAGGAGTGCCCCCCTCCGGGGGTAGCCTGCCTCTTTACAAACTTCAAACGGTTTCCAAAAAAACATGCAATGTACTTGCCTTCCTGTTATGTAAAATTAATTACTTCACACTAAATAACCTAATTTTCATACTGGCTTGTTACATTCAGCGAGCAATTAGCCATTTTAAAATATCTTCTTCCGGAAACCGTCTCGAATTAAGATCTTGAACTACGCGGTTACTTTGTAAAATGAACTGTTTTGGCATGGATCGTGAGCTACTATTTGACCTTAAATAATTACAACACATTCGGGCAAATTCTTCGCTTATTATCTTATCTTCTGTTTAAGCCGAGACTCCAAGCCTGTCTGCGTATGACGTACAAATTTGGAAACTAAGCCCTGAGATTTCTTCACACGCTAAGATTGTTGAAATTTTGCGTTTTCATCACTGATGTGATTTTAATTAACGTTAAACCTCCAGATATGCGAAGAGAACGTTAACTATTTGTCGCCTACGTTGCCTGTAAAAAAGGAAAAATGTTCTAGGTTTCTTTATCTCAAGAAAGTTGTCAATTTATCTCAAGAAAGTACATACGATCGCGTGCGAAAGTCGGCTGCCGCGCATGTTTGCACGTGTCAGCCGACTTCGGCGCTTTTACGTGTTCTTGTTGCTCGACTATCCCTGAGCGAGACTGCTCGTAGTCTACCACCATTCCATCTTTGTGTTCCACTTGTCTCAGGTGAGTCAGCAGCTTATCTTACCCAAGGAAGCTTATATGTTTTTATCCAACAGCGAGAAAAGAGTGAATTCAACAATTCTTTCTGCAGCCTCTTTTCTTTGAGGTCTATAATATCTTCGGAGACTTAGGGATACACAATTGAAAGTGAAAACGCCAAAAAAGCTGAAAAACGACGGGATTAATCAAATGTTTCTCTATTTTCTGCTGCTCCTCGACTTCTGTATGTCTCGGGTGTAAGTTTTCCTCCTTGCAGGGAAGGGGATTCAGAGTGTCCTAACGCCAAGAAGCACTATCAGCGATAGGAAATACCCCGACGGATCAATTAAAACTTTGCACATATCTTGCGTGTTTCCTGCGAGTTCATTCGTCTTTATTGTTTCACTCTTTCAACGGAAGGGTCAAATTGATAAACTGTAAGATTATTCAGTTATGTTTGCTAAGAACAAAATTTAGTCGGTGAATAATAAAAACAATGGAATGTTTCTGTCTCGGGAATATCGATCTGATAGAAGTTTGTTGCCTTACATATAAGAACATCGAATTGCCACGGACTGTGAATAGTCCCTCGACAGAAACACTCTATTGTTTAAATAGAAAATGGCAGCTGAGCCAATCAGATTCGCGTGTTTTGCAATAGATTAAGGTGAATGCCTGCTACAAAAGCGTTTGTTTCTCCACAGTTTTTGAGAACGGAGAATACTCGTACAAGGTTGTGCTCTCCGGCGATGACAGCCGAACATGGTACGAAGCCGAGGAGATATGCCGAGAGTTCGAAGGCGGATATTTGGCGAGCGTTACCGATGAGGACGAAAACTCGTTTTTGAACGAGAAGATTCAGTTGCTTAGTAAGTCTCCTTATGAACCTGAACAGCTTTGGATTGGAGCCAAGGATGAGCAGCAGTTCGGGAAGGCTTATCAATGGGTGGATGGACGCAACTTCCAGTGAGTGGAAACGGGCACCTCTCCTAGTTATAGGTGGACACTAAGTCATTCTGCCAACCACCCACAAACAGTCTTCATTTCTAATCTCCCACTAAGGCTGTTTTCACTATAAACGGACACCCAATAGTTCTCCTAGCTATAGCCGCACACAAGTTACACCTCTTTCAGCCACAAATACTGTTTCTCTTATGCTATAAGCGAACACTCAGTCATTTTCTTAGCTACACAAACCTTCCATAAGCGAACGCCTTTCTTAAGTGGACACTCAATCATAGTCCAAGCTACACAAAAACATTAGGCCGGTTATTTAAACGAAGATGAGACCATGCTTTTTCTTTTACTATAAGCCGACACTAAGGGTGCAAGGGTGCCAGCTATGGCAGGTTGGAATGTAGCACAGCCCTCTTTAAGTGTTGCATGTTCATTTAGGTACAGCGCAGCACTGTGGGCACCTGGAGCACCGAACACGGACTACTATAACGAATACGAAATGTGCATCGCACTCAAGTCAACTGGAGACCTGGCCGATTGGATTGATGCCGACTGTTATGAACCCAAAGGTTACATCTGCAAAATTGAAGGTAAGCTATGAATTACAAATCAGCTTAGTTTTATTATGGAAGCACTCGTCAGTCCAACTTGTGGTCTTTTGTCTCCAGGTCGAATTGGAATAATTTACACCAGTTTAGTCAGAAAAACAAAGCAAAACAACATGGCAGCTCCTTTAAGAGCTTTTATTTCATTTTTATCAGTTTTAAAAGCCCTAAATTTCGCCTCGAGTTCAGCTAGTACAGCGATTATAAATGCGCAACACACCACACAAACAGAGGATGGTAACCCTGTGGTCCGGGCTTTAAAGCAGAACCGCATTGGTGGTGAAGGAGGCGAGTGCCAGTGACCACACACACTCTAGGATTCGACCTAGTGGAAGAACATCTATGTATTGAAGATACTCTTCTTTCTTATTTTTTCCAGTCAGCTGTTAAAAGCAAGTCGTTTTGAATCCCGAAAACGCCCTTTCTCATATGCTTGTGTCGGCGTCTTTGGCTTTAACTTCGGGCTTCACTTGTATACCGCAGCAGCCTGAAATGTGTTGAAGCAAGTGTACAATAGCTTTCATCATCCATGGTGAATGACATAAAATAAAAGATTGCGTATGGTTATGTTGCTTTAAAACTCCGGCACTCACAATCAAGGTTTCCACTTTCAAAACCAATCCCTCATCTAACTTATGGTCGGGGAAAAGTTAAGAGTTGTATCCAGGCTGCTGTAACGTATGGTCTTTTTAGAATCAGTACCAATTAACAATCTACCTTTCAGCTACTTATTGTCGACTTCTCGCCTCTTTCTGGAGTACTTTGAGCTCACGAAAAAGGTGAAATAGTTTTGAACTGAAACGTCTGCAAAGAGTACTGAAATTTAGATGTAAAATTCTGTACTAATTCTTTCCTTCATCAATCAAAAAATCACTGAAGAATCATTGATTTGCTACTTTAGTGCTTAAGATTTTACGCACATCTCTTTGGTGTTGTAACTAAGGAGAATATAAATGCTGATCACTATTTTTTATTATCACAGGTGTCCCGAAAAGACTTACGGAAAATAAGAGGTTTGGTTATGGTAAGTTTTCATTAAATTAACTGTAAAGATAGTAAGTTTCGTAATGTTGAAGACAGTGAGCACTTTGATTTGACTTTGAGTTGTCAATGTGCGCATCTTCGCAATTGGAAGATCAAGATCCAACTCGTTCCCAGGGCCTCTCTTCCCCCCCCCGCGCGCCCTGGGAACGAGCTAGTCAAGCGTTTGTTTTGTTTGTTGTGGTTTAATCTCGCATGTCACTGGAAGCTACACAGTTACCATGCAAGTCGCTGATCACAAAGTTTTTTTTCTTTTTTTCACACTAAAATCTTCATCTGTTCTTGGGCTGATTGACCTGTCAGTCAAGCGATTAACCCCATTTATCTAGAATAAATCGACAGGAGAACTTAAAGTTGATGGAGAAGAATTAAGAAACAACCCAACACTATTTGTCCCCTTCCCTCTTTGCCACAAGGATCAAGGTGTATTACAATCCTTCTCTCTTATTCCAGAGTTTGACAACGGGCGCCTCATCTACAAGTTCGTGTTCTTGCAGTACGAGATGCTAACGTGGCCTGAAGCGGAGATATACTGCCGTGACGCGGAAGGCGGTCACTTGGCCAGCGTGCGTAACGCAAAGGAGAGCAAATACATAGAGAATAAACTGCGAATGCTCAGATTCTACTTTGGATTCTCCAAGATGTGGATTGGAGCCTCGGATCTCTATAATGAGAGTCATTTCAGTTGGACTGATGGCAAGCCCTTTACGTATCAGCGCTGGATCAGGGGGGAGCCCTCGGGTCACCACAGGGGCAGGAAAGAGGATTGTGCTGTAATAACCGCTGACCCACACTGGGCGCGATGGAAAGATGAATATTGTCTACATCACCTGCCTTTTATTTGCAAAATCAGAGGTAGGAATTTTGGCTCAAGTATTTTAGTTTCGTGTATTAAGGCTTCAGGTTTTACATAAGAAAATGACAGCATGAGCTTTTGTTCGGGTTATAAAATTTACCGCTATAACGACGTGGTCTTATTAATGGGGCGGTTTCAGTATATTTCACCCTATCGGTTATACACACTGTATTCGTCTAAATTGTGTGGCCAAAAGCTTTCCTTTAATTAATACTGTTTCTCCTTTCTTCTCAACTAGTTTGCAGCCAGCGTGCAGACATCGGCTTTATCATTGATTCATCCGGTAGTGTTAGGATCAATGGATTTAGAAGATCCAAGGAATTCATCAAATTCGTGCTGCGGCGGTTTAAGATATCTGAGATGGGCATTCACGTGGGCCTAATGCGCTTCTCAAGCAGAGCCAGTACCATATTTGGATTTGAACAATACTTCACACACCGCGAGATTAACGCTGCCATTGATAGAATGAGGTACCAGAAAGGCGGAACAAGAACTGACCGGGCGTTAAGGCTGGCCAGGAACAAGCTATTCCTTGAGAAACCCGCCGGTATGGCCCGGCCAAATATCCCGAAATTCCTGGTCCTCATGACGGATGGTATCTCGACACATCCCAAGATTACAGCTATGGAGGCGAGTCTTTTGAAAAAGAAGGGCGTCCATGTCATTGTGGTGGCCATTGGACAGCTACTCTATACAAAAGAGTTGATAGCCATAGCGTCCACTCCTCGTGACGTCATCACGGTCACTTCGTTTGCAAAGCTGAAAAGAATAGTCGCTATCACGAAAGAAAAGGTTTGCGGAGGTGAGTTTGTTAATACAGACAAATCTCATTATTTCTTTGGCCATGTTTACATTAAACAACAATTCGTGCATATATATGTTCCACGTTGGCTAGAAAAAGTTTGTAAAATTGCAGCACAATGTTGGGCAGGAAAAAACATCTAGAGTAGCATACCATGCGACCTACTTTTCCGTTGCTTTAATCGTTACATCTGGGAAAGAAAAAACTACAGGCAATGTCCGTTGCAAGTTATGTCACAACACACAATGGTTTTTGTGCATCTTTTGGCCAAATTTTGTTACCAGGCAAATTGCACCTAACCCCAAAATTCTTTCCCCCCTTCAAATAAATTCTGTTATCATTTGGAGCATTTCGTCACAAAAAGTTTTTGATTTGGTTGAATCCCTGATTTTCTGTGCGCGGTTGAAGTACGGAAAATCGGGCGAAAATAGACACCATTTTGGTTCAGGGTCGAGCACTGAGGGCATGGGACTAGTCACCTTGTGACGTCAAATCAAGAACTCGCAGTCTCGCGCTATCTTAAAAGAAGCTACATTTCTCGAGCTCTCGAAGGTGTACAGAAAACTGTCGACCGTTTGTATTGTTCGGAGTTCGTAGTAACCAAAGAAACGAATCACAAGAAGTATCACTACATAATACAGCATTCTTTGACGACGAACGGCCAGAGGCGAAGAGAAGAAATAAGCGGATTTTGTGAAGCAATAGCGAGCAAAGCGGCAGCCTTCCAAGCACTCGATACTAGGCTTGATGCAATTTAAGCAAAGATTTGTCGTCGCAGAAGAAGGTATCCGATTAAACGATAGCTTTTTGTGTATTTCCAATGACTCAACGGCCAATTAACCACAGAATACCCTGCCACATGAATTATTTTTTGTGGAGCCCTCTACGCGATACGCAGAAAATTATTACCTTTGTGAATTATTCAAGTTGGCTACACGGTAAGCGCAAAATAATTACATGCCTAGTGGTGCCCAAAACAGCCAAGGGTTTAAAATTAAAGACCGTATTTGTAGAAAGTCCTCCTTTCAGCAGAACCGAACGCGCTTTCTCCACAATAACAAACCATCGCCATTATTCCTTATTCTAGTCTATGAACGTGCCTCGCTATAAGAATTTTATCTTGAGTCATTTTAAATCACTCGAGCGTAACAAAACATTACTGTGCAGAGATCCCTTGTTCATATCCTCCGCTGAAGTAGACTACAAGCAGTCTCTTTCTTCTTTTATTACCATTTTTTGTGCGAAAAAAGGCCGCAAGAAGATCGAAGTGCGAGCGATGAGCGGCGAAGCCACGAGTCGCGAGCGAGGGCCGGTTGATTTACATAATTTGTACATTTCCACTCGCGCGTAGGATCTGAGGAAACTGCTCGCACGTTGAAGAGAGAAAAACGATTGGTAAGATAATCTCAGTTGAACCGATACTAACAAACTCTTGTGCTTATAATTCTCGTCAATATCCTTTAGAAAATAATTGCCTTCCTGATTCACTAGTGTTATAAATTGTTGTTATTGTTAATGCTGGTTACAGAAATGGACAAGACGTATGTAATATCGCAGTTTCCACATTTACTTCTATGTGAAATAAATAAATGAAAAAAAGGAATGCTTTATTAAAATTTCCATTTCTATAAGAGATTCCCCCAGCTTGAATATAAATCTCAAATGCGAGAAACGGAGAGCAGGAAAACCAAGACCAAACGTGAAGACCGAACGTGCGAAATAAACAGTAAACACTCACGCGCGAAGCTCATCATTCCGGCTTCTTCGTTGCCCTCCAAGGCCAATCGTTGCTTTATTTGCTGTTCCAGTTCTTAGTTTGCCTTTATTTCCTTTTTGCATTGAGCGATTCATTCTTCGTTGGTTAGCAGGTTATTAGCAGATATGGCCAGGACGGCACTTTCTTCATCATTTGTCGGTGTACTGTCGACTTCGTGTTTCGCATCTATCTCGTATTCAGAGCTAAAATTCATCTACAAATCAGCAGAATCCGCGTAACTCGTCTCAGTATCTGCTTTAGATTACAAAATTGGAATTTTAGTCATACTACAACTTTGTTCGAATTAGCCAGAAGTCAGAAGGCTTCGATCAACAAATAAAGTCAGAGAAACACAGCTAAAAACCAAGCGGCGTGGAATTCTTGGTTCTTGATCTGACGTCACAACTACGGACTTGAACCAAATTTTTGTTGAATTTAACAGGGCACAGAAAATCGAGATTTTACCAAATCAAAAAATTATTTCGAAGAAATGTTCCAGATGATAACAGAATTTATTTAGCCGAAAAAAAAATTTAGGGGTTAGGTGCACTTTAGTGAAAGAGCGCCTTTAAACGTTCGTCGGGTTGCTTGTCTTCTCGACTAACTTATAGACTCTACTCTACCCGTTACTTACAGTCAGTTACGGGAAGAAGTTCCACACAAAGGAAACACGACCAGAGTTGATAACGTTGATCACGAATTAAGAAAGGATTGTAATATGTCAAACGCAGCCTTTTGTATGCATGATCAGAGTTTTTTTTACCGATGTTACACAATTAAATACATTTTTTATGTTGATCTTTCAGGTGACTAAAACGACAATGTCAATATGCGACGGGAGGACTGTATCTCAAAATGCCCGCTAAATCAGACAACAACAGAGGTTACTTGAGGGAATGACAAACGCAGGAATTCCCGGAAATTTTGGTTTCGTCAAAGAACTGAGAGACAATTGTGTGTGACTTAATTTATTATAAAAACAAAGAAAACTTAAAACATTTATGTAACGTAAGTTGAGTTAGCCCCTTAACTGACTCTCACAGTCAAACATAAGTCAGAAATTAATGGTAAAGTGGTTCAAACAGTTGAGTCTGTGGGTGAATTTCGACTGTGACCATTAGATCAGACAGACTCGTACCCAGCCGCCACTTATTTATTCCTTTTCGCATTGGAATATGGGAAGGCGATCAATGCGCGCAAAGCCTTTTGGGAAGGAGAGAGGAAAGGCAATCATGCTTCGCAATTTTGTTCCGTCCTTCCCTTGATGCAACGTGATCTCGTCAAATCCTACCCATAAACCACAGCGCGGACAAGAGAAGCGACTGGGTACGAGACTGAATAAAAGCTATTGAGCACTTCCTTCCTATATTACTGTTAATTATTCTGTACAAGGTGGTTCAGGAAATGCTGAAGTGTGACCATTTACCTGAAAGCTATCGAGCTGTGGTGCTGGTTATTGTGTTGTATTACGTGATTCTAACTTTTGAGTCTGTGGATGAAATCCTTAAGTGCAACCATTTGCGAGGAAGGGCGTGCAACATGACATCTCCGCCTCTCACAATTCTTTCCCTTTATTAGCCAGTTGACACGGAAGTTGTCAAAAAGTAACCAAAAACCTTGTACAAATGGTAACGGTACAAGCCACAGCACTGTAATTGAAGTTAGGCTAAATGTCTGTAAGAAAGATAGCAATAGAACTAAATACCCGAAAACATTTATTGGTAAGACACTAATTAAAAGGTATAAGGATGCATACAAAGTGTGCGGATATGTATTGTGAATTTAGACAAGATAGTGCAACTATACAGGTACAACTATAAATCAAAGGTTTATTTTAGATATCGGACTTCTGTCGCGCCGAATTCTATTGCAGCAAACAAGACGTTGCACCAAGAACCGTCACCCAATTGACGTCAGTCTTGTACGCGTCCGCCAAACGATAGACATCACGTCAATTTGTTTTTGTTTTCGTTAAATTGTTTTCTTGATCTTGTTCTTGTTTATTTGTTGTTGTTGTTTTAAACAATAACGGAAGACACAATTTGCCAGGATGCTTTTGATAACGTATGCATGTAGTTGTAAGTACGATAACAGTTATTAGAAAGTTGTGTACATATACCTTAAAGTATGAACTGATTAACTGTCATGTTTTATACGAAATGCCGGTTTCCAGTTTATTGCATATCTCCCAGTCTGTGCGACGGTAAAATTGGTTGATCAGCTAATATAAAATTAAAAAAAGTCCAAGTGTTTTTTTTTTCGTGTTTGTTTGTTTGGTTGGTTGTTTTTCTCTTGCTTTAGAGGGCCTTAACCCGCCTTTGCCTTTGCGATAAGGCTGACGGCGCTTAACGCATTAAAGCATTTTTGTCCATGTTACTGCCTAAACGAAAACTGTCCCAACTCTGTTTTTAAGACTAGAAACTCTATTAGAAATCATTAGTCCGACCATTAGTCCATTGAAAATGGCCGCCATTTCGAGAAGCGCGCGTTAGCACCGTTGGCCAATTTGAGTTTTTTAGCACTTATAGTCCAGGAAGGTCACGCCAGGAGGTCAAAATGCTTGCAACAGAATTTTTCTTTTCACATTACTTACTTTTGAGGCACGTACACTAACATACTAAAAGTCAACAAAAATCAACCCAGGCGAAATACCAAAAAATATCAATGGGTTGATGAACGCCATGTTTTTATGCTAATTAGCCACTAAAAAAGCTTAGCAGTGAAACTATGCATTTTTTGGTTACAATTAACTCTAAACGTTTAAGCCTTTTTTTTCTGTGAGTCTTCCATCTAAATGGGACTGGATGTCAACTAGACTACTAGCCCACAACACAACCTCTTGACCTTGTAGCTTGAACGGTATAATGTCCCCGAGAAGCTTGCTTCTTCCTACAAACAGAATTTGTAGAAGGAGCTTTAGGCTGCCTGGTAAACATGTCACTGCCTTTTTAGTAGTGGACATTTAATTAAATAATCGAGTGCATTGTACCAGCAGCTTGGATAATTCTCCTTGAAATTTGTCCACCGTCATCGCACTTTGGTAGCTGATAGTTGTCATATAACTGACATAATATGGAGGAAGCAATGTATCTCCCTGTCACAACGTTTGCCTTGCGTTCTAAATTGATACTGTGAGTACGGTTTCTGCATTGAACCAGTTTCCTATAGGTATTTGGTTACTTTAGTGACTGTTATGTGCTCATCATCGT
The DNA here is from genome assembly GCA_964017195.1 of Siderastrea radians. Lineage (NCBI taxonomy): Eukaryota > Metazoa > Cnidaria > Anthozoa > Scleractinia > Rhizangiidae > Siderastrea > Siderastrea radians. Next base: position 31,453,592 of record OZ024892.1, read on the forward strand.
TTTCTTCGCAATATTTTGCGACAAGGCAGAAAGGCAGAAAGATTCGCCCATGTATTCCAATTTTCCTACATGGGCGAGACAGCACCGTGGACCCAGATATCTGAATAGGATTATCTGGGGATTCACTGCAGTGAATCTCTTCTTTGGGGGCCAGCGCACCAGTGCAGCAGGGTCATTGCCAAAGCAAACGGGAAACTGGTTGTAATACGTAGGTCTCTGAAGCTCTGGAACCCTTCTGTTAAAGAGCGTACCTACTTTCTTTCGTCGGACCCTCCCTGAAGCACGCTTTTGCAGCCTGACCTCCGCTGATACCAAGGTGTCGTGGCTGAAGCAGGTGCAGAAGAACGCAGCAAGACTCGTTTGCAACAGCTACTACAATTAGAATGTTAGTTCACCTTGCAGTTCTTTCCCTGGTCTGCATGGGAAGCACTAGGAGTCCGGCGATCAATCTGTTTTATTTCATAAGTTCTACAATGGCCTAGTTGCATGTACGCTTCCTAACTGTATATCTGGCTTGGGTAATACTACATCTATTCGACGCCACATTTACAGTTTACAACAATTGTACATCAGTGTATTAGCTTTCAATTACTCTTTTCCCCCAAGATGGATTAGAATGCGGAATTTATTTCTAGTCAAGTAGTTAGTGCCACATCTCTAAATTGTTTTAAAGCAGCTGCCGGGTGTCAGAAATTAAAGTTTGAAGTAAACCAGCGCATCTTCATAGACTGTAATCTGACCGCCGCCCCCTCCATCATCAAGGCAAATAAGCTATTTCGATAGGTAACTTAATCTTTCTAAGGTTGCTTGAGATTTCACGAGTTTTTTCCTTTTCTTCAGACTCAGAACAGTCCACGTTTTACTGCTGTGAAATACCTCTACCAGTTGTACTGCACTGAAGATAAACTGCATTTTCGCACAAACATTATTCTCCTACCACGGTATTACGCTCCCCTATTTCATACCCCTATTTTGATTTTAGCTTGAATGGAAATGAGGCGCTGATATGTACCTTGCTTCTTGCAGCTTGGATGTGATAGGTAACGCCCCATTTTGTTCCTGCATTCCTTCTAGACATATTGTCCTTCCTGAGTGCGTACGTCACTGCCCCTTCTTCGCTTTTTTGGGCTAACAGTACCACTGCCTTTATTGCGAAAGATAATAATGTCTTCTTGCGGATATCCGGGCATATCCTCGGCGTGTTGCACAGAACGCAAAATCTCTTGCAGCTGGTTGAAGCTTTTGTAACTGGAGATCGGTGTAGCCTAGACACCATCGACATGACATATCACGCTTTTTTTTAACTTGGTCATACTTCGTGATTACATTTATATTATTTTCGTCACTTTAGATTTCACGATTTTATGTCTTGCTGCAGATATCAATGCACTGCAGAAACGAATCATATTATGAAGGGAACTACAGTTATTCAACATCTCTGTATAAGCTATGATTATGGAAACTAACGGTTATCCAGTAGATCAGCATAAGCCCACCTCGTTCCCAGGACTTTTTCTGTTTTTTAAAGTCCTGGGAGCGAGGTTGGCATAAGCCGTTCGATCCTCTCGTTCTATGAAATCTACTTAGATTGTCAGTCTAGTGCTATTCGTTATTGCCCTCCGGATACGACATTGTTTAATTGCCAAGGATATCGATCCTCAAACCACTCATAACTTGCACAAAATCGTCTTATACAAAGTATATTGTCAACAAGCGTTACCTGAAATAAATTAAATTTGAATAGCAGGAATGGCTGGATAAACTCCGTCATGCCTGGATAAACTCCGCCCGACCTCCTCAGAACTAATAGTCTATCCTCTGATTCAGCATTATATCAACCAACTGGCTATGTTTACACATCTTGTCATTTGTAATTTGACATTTGTAATAAAGGATTATAATCATGTCGTTACATAGTTGCAATACGAATATAAACTACCGAGGAAATACCTTACACACTATAAGATGCAGCTCTTCGAATTCTCCTTCCATCAGTGGGCGGAAGCATTAATTCGCTTACTGATAACACTTTTTGTGAAAATTTCAATGTTGAATGTGATTGAAAATGAAATTTTTGTTGTAAATCATACCTGTAATACAGCTAATTTGCATAAAAACATGGCGCCTTCAGGGAAAAATGATGGAAGAACGAAACTTCGATTTTTTCGTATTTCGCATGAGTTGATTTTTGTTGACTTTTAGTATGTTTACATAGAGTCTTTGAATAAAAGGTTTGTGAAAAGAAAGATTCTGTTGCAAGCATTTTGACCTCACAGTACTTTATCGCGATATCTTTCCTGGACTACAACTCCTACGAAGGGACGGCTAAATTCTCAGACTGCATAAAAAGATGTTTTTTTTTAAATAAGTAAAGTTTGATGAGTAAATAAGAAAGATGTTATGTTCATATTGTCACGAGCGTGGGACAAAGAAAACGTTTCTCTGGTAAACCCAGTCGAACAAAAGGAGCAACGTAAAAAACATTTTTCTAAAAAAATTGCTCAATTTTTATCAGAGCTTTGGTTATACATAAGTTGCCTCTAGACCACCAAGATGACTAGATGTCGATCTGAATTGTCAAAGGAAAACCAAACTACAAACAGTTTTTACCCATTTTAGTGCAGACGCAAAAGCAGAAATTGAACAAACCAGCCCGACTTTCTTGGAATGCATTTCCATCCTTACCGTCCGTGGTTCTGTGCACTAGAATGACCATTTTAAACTACGTTCCATTTTAAACTTCGTTCCTATTGCAGAAAATTTTTTTGAACAGTATCGTTTGCCTCGCTGCTCAAAATAGGGTGAGATGGCGAGCGCTAGTAGAGGACCTATGTTCCATCACGAACGAAGAGGAATAAGTATGCGAAAAATAATTTTCAGTGGCACCCAACGGTTCGTTTCGGGGAAGATCTGTTCGGAAGGCCTTCTAAAAATCACCTGAGATTTTCGGATTTAATTGCAGTGAAAGCTAGAAATTTCTTCGGCGAAACATCACGTCGGACTTTCGTAACAAGAGGACTTATTGGTTCCTATTGATTTCGGAGGGACAAATATGTCGTTTAGAGTGCAAAATAAGGTCGGCTAGAATTTTCGGAGAGCCATCAGCAGCTCAGAAATTTGGCGGATAAGGCTCTGTTTCCTAAAATTCTCTGCGGCCTAAATTTCCTGCTAAAAAATCCGAACAGATCAATCTGAATTAGCTTACACAAATATGCCTTTAAAAAGCTCTGAAACAATCCAAGAAAGCAGAAAATGATATTTCCGGTATTTGGCTAAAATTTTCTCTTTGGGTGCCCCCTAATTTTTAGGGCTTTTCAAAGCAAAAATAAAAATAGACAACATAGTCGCTTTGATAGGTTTGCGTAACGCTGCGTTACCAGCTAAGACTTCATTCTCCACGTAATCAAAGTGCGCAAGTATTTCTTTATTTCGTCATCGTTTCTTAACTGTTCGTATGATATGCGATCTAATCAATCAGAGGCAAACAAATACATAATGTACAATGAAATATATATACCCGTTCACAAATGTACTTTACAAAATAAACAAATTCTCGTCATTCCCCATGAGATTATAAGAAGGCATAAAAATTTACACGTCGGTCGAGCAAGTTGTTTTTTTTTAAAGTTTTCACTTCTAACCCTCCTCTTCTTCTTCTTCCTCTTGCCGAACGACAGGAACACCTGGAGAAAACAGTAAAACGGATCACGCTAATTTAGGCTCAGTTCAGACGCCGTACCTCTCACGTGCCGTACCAAGTAGTACGTAGTTTTTTGGCAGTTGTACGGTGTCCAAATTAGTTATTTTCGACAGATTTCAATTAGGCAAGCCAAAATCTTAGGGTACGGCAAAGCTTGCCGCTTAATACAACCTAGGGGCGAAAATGTGTTTGGTACGGCACATGAGAGGTACGGCGTCTGAACTGGGCCTTAGGCCCCTTGACATGCATTATTTCAGGGTATTTTAACAAGTTCATTGCTTGCGTTACCTTTGAAACGGTTTTGATTTGAGGACTATTTTGTGTGCCCTCTAGCAAAATGCACATGGTTATTGTCCAATCAGAGAAACCTGACGTAAATAACCCGTAAGAGCGAAACGAATTAAATTTCAATTTCAAGGTATTAAGTTCAACTTTACGTTGTTAATATTATGAGCACATAATGTTTAGCAAGTCTCACCGTCAAGCTTTTTAAGGCGAGGTAGTCTTTTGGTGGCCTCGTCTCTCCAGGTGCCTTCAGAGGAGTGTTTCTCTTCAAGTGGGTTGCCTAAAAAACAACAGCCTACTCATATTGTGCAATTGTACTAAAGCAATAGCAATTGTTGTCGCTCTCTGGATGTGTATGCAGAACCAACTGTAACAAAAGCTATCAAAAGCTGCCTGACTGTAGTACATGTAAGGGGGACACGGACACCTCACTACCAAGGAAGGGAAATCCCATACAAACGTAGTGGAGGCGACATTTGCTAATTGTTTTCTGGCCAAATCTCAAATTCATGTCCAACCATGAAAAGTAACAATCACCCTGTCACTTTTATATGAGATTCCCTGCAGCGCCAAACTTGGCCACATTTCTTTTAATAAAAAAGCAATTTTGAGTTGCTTTCACAGGCCAGTTTCATTATTTTTACCTCAATGTCAACAACACGTAGAAGCCTGCATCGCTTTCAATGCAGTTTCAAAACTGTGTTGATCTGAAACTTCATCCATGTAGACAATCCCTGACGATCTCAACTGTTTGAGCCCTCATAGTGACCAGGGTCTAACTTCTCCTTACAATATCATCGTATAATCAAACGTACAGGTCATATGAGAATGAAGAAAATGATTATCAAAGAGGAAAAAATTTGAGGTTTTAAGCAAATTGTCCCAACTTGTACTATAAGAAATATGTGTATGACACTGGAAAATATTCATATTGGGGTCTAAAGGGCCAAGGTGCAAATTTACATAGCCCCCCTTTCGCAAAAAGAACAAAACCCTTACCAACAAACAGTAAGTCTTCCAACAGTGGCAGTTCAGCCTGTGAAAAAATATGCAGACATATCAAAAATGGCTACACTGTCATAAAATGCAGAGCACGAGAAGGCTTGAAATGGGAATTTTACAAACAATGTACTTGTAGCCTCACCAGTTTTTGAAATTCATCCCATGCCTTGACTTGATTGTTTGACATGTATAGAACCTAAAGAGATAAGATTCACAACCATAAGTCGCACGAAGGGCATAAAGAAGTCCCTAAATTATTCCTCGTGAAGAGAGGACCAAAGTCAATAAATCTGTTGTGGCTTCCTGATTTTTCTGGTAAAAGATCAAAAAACATTCTGCCTTTCAAAGTGGCTTTGATGCAATTTATGTCACGTGACAAGGTTTACCTTGAGTTTTTTTAGTACACCAATCCCTTTGAGTTTTTCAATGTTATTGTAGGATATCCAAAGCTCTTCAAGCGTGTCTGCCACAGCTTCCTGAGGATAGAAATATGCGGAAATGTTGTGAAGCTAACACCACCACAGAGGAAACGCTACATTTACATTTTCTACAGTCTTGAGTGAGTTGATGCTTACACTAGATAATGTTAGCCTGTTATCACACTTTGCACAGGGCCATTCTCGTACAACAAGAGTGCCCTGAATGACTTCTGATAAACTGCTAAATTCTCCTTCCAAATTCCCTTTTATTTGCTTGTGAAACAAAAGGAGAATATGACATTACATCAACAGCCACACAAGACCTTATTTCACACACCCCTTCAAATAGACCATTTTCACTGTGCTTTCCTTATGATGACAACTTCCAGAGTTCATTTTGTTTTCTTTCTAACTTAACTTTGAAATTATGAATATATGAAATTCATATAACTTAACTTTGTTACTTGTAGTTATCTGTTCCAATGAAGGACAACATTTTTGTACTTACTACCAAACCACGGAGGTTATTTTATCTGATGTGCAGTGATTAGTTAGGGATATAGGGTTCTAAACCCTTTAAGCCCCAATATTAACATCCATATTCTCCTCACCATTCTCCTTATATTTCTTATGTTACTAGTTGGGAGAATTTGATCAAACTTCAAGACATTTTGTGTCTGGTGATCATTTCCTTTATTCTAACGACCTGTACATTTGATCAACTAGTGATATTGTAAGGAGAAATTAGATGCTCGTCACTCTTGGGGCTTAAAGGGTTAAGAGGACGCACAAAAACTTAACTTGTAAATGTTCCATTGCATTTTTGTACTTACTTACCAAACCATTGAGGTTTTTAATGTTATTTCTCCCCAGTGACAGGATTTTGATATTTCCTGACAAAAAAGAAGGCACAGAGATGACTTCCTAAAATATTACTCACAAACCAAGCAAACGTTTGACTGACAAACTAGAAAAAGTTCCAACATTAAATATTTATCCAGTTTTGTCTCCTTCTAGAACTGTTAAATGTAGATCCAAATATTGCCCAAATTTTGTTCACACATAAACAAATGTTACTACTAGCACAGCTCTAAACCACACCCCAACAAGGGTATGATCACTATTAGCATTCTCAACAATTTCACCCTTTTTTTGTAAAGAAAAACCTTGAGATGTGTAATGTACCCTCCTCTTTTAGTTCAAACCCAGGGCATACTCAGGTAGATTAGTGAGGGGGGTGTGCGAATGAGGCCAATTTTTCATACCCAAGAAAGTCTATCAGGCTAAAACTGAACCCCAAAAAAGTCCAGTGGCCCAGTGTAACCTCAAAAAAAGTCCTCTTCATCTGTGCAAAAAAAAAAAAGAGAAGAACTAAGAGGGTCCAATACAGGTTATGTTTCTACCTATCTTTATTCATGCCCCAGGGGGGGGGGGGTGAGTGTACTCTGGATTTGGAGTGCCAGGGAGGGTGCAAATGGGGACATAAATTAAAACCCAAAAAATCCCTCAAGCTTGAAGCGAAAACCAAAAAAATCCCCGGGACCAAAATGAAACCCAGAAAATCCCATGCTGAATTTTGGAGCCTTACAAGTACCCAGAAGGGACTAAATGACAACAACGAAGAACAACCATACTTTTTGAATGGTCGTATTTGTTTGTTTATTTATCATACTATCGCAATAAACTTTCCCAGATCTAGTAGTCATTCTTACATACTACCCAAAAAAATGCTTGCCAGAATTTTCTTGCCCCCCCCCCCCCCAGGCCTCCATAACACTCTCCAAATGTACTGTTACTGTAGTACCAATAAAAGCAGACTGCAGGTTGACAGGCTAACTGTAGCAAATGGTAAAAATAACGTTAAGTGCTCCAGTAGTTATAAGAGTAGAATGATATTTCTGTGGACTTACTTAAACCATTAAGGTTGGCAATTTTCTCAATACAGTTTGTGGACAATGACAGTTTTCTACAAAAAAAAGGCAAATCAAAACAGTGAGTAGCTTATACATACACATATACTTTGCTGTGGTTCAATTTTGGTTTTGGTTTTACCTTCACTTGCTATTGTCTTTCATTAGTTTCAGATTACAACAAACTACACACTACATTCATGACAGTACTGTCTTTGAAACTCACAGACATACATTTGTGACATTGTGTGGTTCGAGAAAAATATCCATACCCCAACCACGGAGGGAATTTCACTTAGGAGCCCCCCTCCTCCCCGGATTTTCCGTTTTTTTGAGGTAAGCTATAACCCCCCATCCCTCCGGATTTTCCACAGTACAACAAACACCCCCCCAACCCTCTGGAAAATTCCGTTCAAGAAGGGAGAGTGTTTAAAATGAAGCAACTGATCCAAATTTAATTGAAGCTAAGCCGTTCCGATTACGTAGGATGTGTTTATACTGTTTATTAGCGTTTAAAATAATAATGTACAAAGTAATAACTTACTCATGACATATTATCTTAGTAATACCAACTGTTCTTCTCTATGTCAAACAGATATATTAGGTGTCTGTAGAATTACCTTGACAAAAGCATGTAAAACATTCATTTTAAGGTTACCGTGTACCTTAAGAGGTGTTTTCAGTCTTACGCATGTAGCGCTTCTTAGTTTTGCTGCAGATATCCCAAACCCTATATCAAATTAAAGGTTATAAAACTGGCTATTTGAATATGCCACTAACTTTTCACGAAAACGAATTTTTAAGTTTTCCGCCAAGTCTGAATATGAAGGTCCAGATCGCCTTTTGAAAGCTCCAGCTCCAAGGGAATTTTAAATTTTGCAATTTTTTTGCGTGGTGAAAGTCCGGCACATAAGGGCTAAAAAACCGTGTTGGGGTTTTCCTTTATTCAGCCGCATTCAAAAGCTTTTGTACATTTTCTAAATCACAAGAAAAACATATGGAGTAACGGCACAGAAATGGCTCTTAACGAAAAAAATAATATTTAGAATTATTGAATTCCCCGAAATGTTTTTGTTGAAAAGGCGTCAAGCTAGCGACTCTCCAAATTTGATTAAAATCGAACAATTCGCCTTTGAGTTGTAACTCTTTAAAGTGTCACCTTCAAGCGAAAAATGAATGTCAAGAAAAAGCGTTCAAAAGAAAATCTTCGCTATAATAAAACTTTATTAACGTGTCTTAAAATATCTAGCTTACACTAAAGTAAGCTAATTGGGGACACCTACGCAAACAAACACCACCTCCAAACACCTTTGCCGACAGTAGACCAATCAGTGGGTGCTATTTTATCTTCCGGTCACCTCCGTGGAAATTTCGTGCAATATTCTCTCCACGCAAATCCTAGTGTTCCTAACATTCAACCGTCTTACCATTTTGTCGAATTTCTCTCAAATTATGTTGGACGTCGTTTAACTGATATTATCGTGATGGGGAGAACCAAAAGAACGAAAACCTCAAGCCAACCAGCTGGGCCTAAACTGAAGCGGCCAAGGCGGGCAAAAAAGCGAAGCGAAGTGAAGTGAAACTGAGCGCTGTGGAGTGCTGTGATTGAATCAGTACAACTGCAGCAGCTCTTTTCAACGGCACTTCTTATATTGGTTGGAAGGGTACTTATTGTAGTTGAAATTATGAATATGTTATGAAAACAATGGTGTGTCGAACAGCGCTATGCGATTGCTTGATAACGCAAGAAAAAATAAGCCCTTTGAGCATTGTTCAGTTATAAGCTTTGCTAAGCTTGACACTACAATAAGTAAAAAGTGTAAAGAAGATCCTCGCAGTTATTAACGCAACTTATGCAGTTGCAAAAAGAAAGCCTGAAAAAATCAGGCTTGCCGGGATTCGAACCCTGACCTCTGCGATACCGGTGCAGCGCTCTAACCAATTGAGCTAACAAGCCAACTGGGAGCTGGTCATTAAATTGGTTCGTAATATACCCAGAAAAGATAAAGATGAAATTATGAATATATGAAACTCATGTATTTGGACTGCGGAATGAAGAAATAAGTGTAAAGAAGATCCTCGCAGTTATTAACGCAACTTATGCAGTTGCAAAAAGAAAGCCTGAAAAAATCAGGCTTGCCGGGATTTGAACCCTGACCTCTGCGATACCGGTGCAGTGCTCTAACCAATTGAGCTAACAAGCCAACTGGGAGCTGGTCATTAAATTGGTTCGTAACATACCCAGAAAAGATGAAGATGAAATTATGAATATATGAAACTCATATATTTGAACTGCGGAATGAAGAAATAAGTGTAAAGAAGATCCTTGCAGTTATTAACGCAACTTATGCAGTTGCGAAAAGAAAGCCTGAAAAAATCAGGCTTGCCGGGATTTGAACCCTGACCTCTGCGATACCGGTGCAGCGCTCTAACCAGGCTTGCCAGCTCCCAGTTGGCTTGTTAGCTCAATTGGTTAGAGCGCTGCACCGGTATCGCAGAGGTCAGGGTTCGAATCCCGGCAAGCCTGATTTTTTCAGGCTTTCTTTTCGCAACTGCATAAGTTGCATTAATAACTGCGAGGATCTTCTTTACACTTATTACTTATTGTAGTGTCAAGCTTAGCAAAGCTTATAACTGAACAATGCTCAAAGGGCTTATTTTTTCTTGCGTTATCAAGCAATCGCATAGCGCGTGTTCGACACACCATTGTTTTGTCCGTTTCTCGCCGGCAAAAAGGGAATTTTTAAAGGCAATTGTTGGTATCCAAAAGATTTCAATATTGTTTAGACATATTTGTATCTTTCCAATAGAGTGTACTAAAGTAACAACAAAAGAGCGGTTTCATCGGGATCTGAAAGGCCAATGTACAAATGAGTGAAACTATTAGCTGTGACAGCAAGCGAGGTTCCCTGCGAAGAGATCAAAAGGTTGTCTCCCAGCGTTGGCTATATACCACGGGCTACATGTACACTGTATTAACAAATCTAAAATAATAAAATTCTTTTTGCATTAAAATCAAAACATTGAAGAAAATCAAAAGGGAACGCGGGTAAAATGAATTTAAATTCGCTATTTCTTTATTGTCGGTTCTTTCTTTACACTATGCGGGAGCTGGTAAACGGTAACAGTTATCAGGTTACTTGTCTGAATGATTGTGTGTTGTAAACTGTATTCATGTTAGGTTGCTTGTTCAGGGCTGCTCTACTATCCCAGAGAGATCAAATGGAGGTACTACAATGTATTCCATCGAATTGCAGTAATAGCAGATGCTGTACATTTCAGCGTAGTTTGCACTCGCACAATATTATTTGGTATTAAACTGTAGTTTTCATCACAATCGTCTGGCGATTCACTGTCACTATTGCGATTAAAATCAGTCCAAACATTCAATAACCCTCTTTCTTCCATTCCAAGGATATTTGCCTGCTCGCTTCGATACTTTCCTCGTGATTGGAAGGTTCTGACGGCCATTCCCGATGATATGAACCTTTGTCTGATGCAGCGAGGCTACAACGTGTTTCCTCTGTCATGCTTTTCTTGTCTTCTGAGTTTTCCTCTTTTTTCGCTTTTTGGAGTTAGCCCACGGACATTTCCGCTGCCTCTGGGTTTCCATAGCAAAGTTATAACTTAGAAAACTGGGCTCTAACGACAAAAATATAACATAAACGGACATAGAATGCTTTGGGAAATGATAAATATGGAGGCTCTCCCATAAACAATCTTTCCCGCGAAAATCGTTCTGAATGGCTGCACTCGCATCAATTAGCTGTCAATCAAAAATAAACTTTCACTTCCGGTGGAAAACGGTCATCCCATTTTCTCGGCGAATATTTACTCTTTTTTCAAATTTCTTTTTCGGAATTAAAAGATTCCAAGGAAACGTTTATTTTTATGGAAAAAAATAAAAATCGTAAATTTCCCATTTTTATCGTACACGGTAACCTTAATGGAAGGATTCCCTCAAAGAGTCGCAGTGTTGCTGATTAATGTTACTTCAACATGAACGCGAGCATGAACAAAGAATACACACCAACAAAATTAAGGGGAAATGATCAAAACAGAAAGAATAACAAATATTGCTAGCATGCCTCTATTATCCCATGGCTTAACATTTGGTGTGTCAACAGATATGTGTAGCAAGAAAGCCTGTAAGCTTGAGCATAAGCTTATTTGGCGATACTTGTACTTCGCAGTAAATATTCTCGTTGCTGAACTTAGCAAAACATGACTTCTACGAGTCAATGAGATCGCACTTTGCTTGCCAGTTGCCACATAGGGAAGTTCAAAAGGATGGACTGATTGTTTGTAAACAACCGTCATAATTAATGTCAATCGTGAAGGTAAGCTTATAAAAATTTAGGTTGTTTTGGTGGTGCAGACATTTCATCGAAGTCGTCCTGTTTAGTAAATGTATCCACTCCTGGTACGCATTGCTGTCTTCTCGAAGCCTGGTAACGAGTAATGGCGGCTACTTCCACGCAACGACAATGTTTACCTCGTTTCGGCCCAATATCGCTTCCAAAGCGCCTTTGGGAGAAAGAATACCTGTTTTTTCTTAACAAAAGTGTTTATTAAGCAGTTAAACTAATTTACTTCCACAATAAAGATCTACAAATTCGGTAACTGGCAATTTTCGAACTATATCTGAAGCTTACATCAGAATGAATCAAAGTTGACCCTCTGGAAAGTAATTTATCTGTTCACACCCCCCCCCCCCCTCTCCTCTGGATTTTCTTGGACTTTTGAGCCCCCCATCCCTCCGGAATTTCCAATTCCCTCTGTGGTGGGGGTATGGATATTTTCTGGAACCACACATTTTATGACATTAAAACTTTTAAAAAGAATAAGAGCTAAAAAACCTAAATTAAAGCCTGTCTATGCATGCACATAATGTGCACCCCATGCGTGTAACTTGAAATTCGTTATGGTTTACCTCAAACCATTATTTTTGTGTTCCCCTGGATGGTTTGAGTAATTGAGATTCTACAGCAACTAAAGGAGAGGGGTACTGACTGATCAGATTACTTACTCGCAGTTGGTGAGAGTCGACAGGGAGGCATCCATCTTTTCTATTGGAGGATACTGTGCATACAACTTGATTTCTTTTGACTCTGAAGCCTTGCATTCGTGCTTCTTTTCCTATAACAGAAGCAGACGCTATTGGACTGGTTTAAAATAGACAAGCATCTAATTTCTCCTATCAATATGACTACTTGACCAAACATACAGGCCATGAGAATAAAGAAGATGATCATCAAAGACAAAATGTCTTGATGTTTAAGCCATTTCTCCCAACTAGTTCCATAAGAAATATATATGGAGAACAGTAAGAAGAATATGCGTGCTGATATTGGGGCTAAAAGGGTTAAAGTACATGTAAAAAGTTCCTGAAGATAAATACTACAAAGTCAAAGCTTTCACAAAACCCAAATGCCAGGAAAACTGGTCACCTAACAAGAAGTCGTGCTCAGTAAAATTTTGACTGTATTTAAAGAGGCACCTACTGGTTAAGGTAGGTTATTACCAGATTTTTCAAAATGATCCCGAACAACAATATTTGACATTTTTTATGATATAATTATATTGATATCATTGTTATGATGTCATTGTTCAAGAATCATATTGTGATGTCAACACTCAACGTAGCAAATGAAAAGTGGCAAACAAACAATTCCAATTCCAAGAATTATGGGGACTCCAGAAAAATAAGTAAAAAAAAAAAAAAAAAGCCTACAGGGAGGGGGACAAAAGGGTCCATTTTTTCAATTCCAATTTATTTGGGTTGCCTGCTGTTTCTATTTCAAAGTTTCTTTTGAGAATTTGCTTAAAATTGATCCAACTTATAGTTTTCCCCTTCACCTTGCAACACCATACAAAGAACCTTGCTTGCAGGAGACAATAGTTAATTTGTAGCTTCAAGTTCGATGTATCTGGCCTCAGGCCCAGAGCCGTTGTTATCTCTAGAATGTAAGACTCCTGAACAACTTTACATTCTTTCAGCCAAGCCACAACCTTAGACCAAAAACATTGGGTTTCATCGCAATCCCAAAAGAGATGAGTAAGTGTTTCAAGTTCCACACCGCAAAATGAGCATTTGCCGCTTTCCTTTAAGCCAATTTTTTGCAAGAAGGAATTTGTGGGAATTCTCCGATGTAAAAGCTTAAATTGAAACTCAGTCAACCTTGAACTATTAGTACACTGGCGGGTTAACAGATAAGCTGCTTTCCAATTTATCTCGGTACAATTACAATCCGACATCCATTTTTCTTGACTCTTGGCAGGTAAAGATCCCTTTTTTTCTACAAGGACCTTGTATACGGGTTGACTTGCTTTTTTTGCCTTTTCTAGCTTAGAGGTCATTGGTTCATGCTTCATCGTTTCCGCTGGGTTATTTCCCAGAGACTTTTTGACTATTTTAAGCATAGAAATAACGCCTCAATAGGTAAGAGGGCACGAACGTGACCCCAAGCTCTCTCGCTCTAAACAAGAACATAAGGCAATATATACGGTGTCTATAATGAAAAGCATGATGCACGTCTTACCCCCTCTTCTCTCTTCCTAATTTCTTTTTTCCTTATAATTTAACTTCCTTCTAGTTTTCTGCTTTTTGTATTTTTGTCTATTTGTGTATTTAAGCTTAAAAAGGTATTGGGTTATTCCAGAAAAAATCCACACCTCCCCGACGGATGGCACGCTGGAAATTCTCGCGGGAGGGGGGGTCGAGGGCTCTGGAAGTCCAGGTGGGAGGGGGAGTCTAGACTTAAAACTCTTCTTCGGGGGTCATAAAAATGTAACCTCAGTTTTTCAGATCTTTGACTTTACAGAAGAAACTTCCTCCGAATAGAAGAAAGTAGTAGTCTTTCAAAGTATGCATTTCTTACCTTAAAACGCTTTTAGGTTCAGTTTCAAAGATTCTGCGAAGAATATTATAATTTACTTCTGTAAAGCGCTTTTGAACTTTTAGGATATTGGCGCTATATAAATATTTTATTATTATTATATTATTATTATTATAAAAGGAGAAAACACGAAGAAAGCGTGCGGTTGACGTGGTAGCTACAAAGCATGCTCAGCGAACCAAGTTTAAAGCTTGGAACTTTGTATTGTATTACAGTACTGGCCAAATGTGAGTTGACAGTTTCGAGATGAAAAACAAATGAACAGCAATGTAGTTCGCTTGAGTCATCTTTCAAGAAATAAATTGGACAAATGGACTGCATTCGACGCCAGTGTTGACAAGTTTGTGAGCTGTCGTTTCCCTCGCTCTCGCTTTTGCAACAAAAGCTCAAGTTACAAATACCTTGCTTAAATGAATTTCATTTCTCATAGTTGTTTGTCTTTCATAAATGTTTATCTTATCAATTTGAAGGAACACAAAAAAAACCAAGAAAGTGAAATGTAAAATAATAAACTGGTACACTGTATCGGAATGCGCGTGTCTTGTGACACGTTTTTTTTGTGACATGTTTCCTTTGCTTGTGCCCAATAGATGTTGTTTGGGCGAGAATAACCTTAAATCTCAGTCTGTCATTGAGTTTCTTCTGTGTGTTGCAGGTATAAAGGAATATAAATCGGATACTTTTCGCGGCGTCACCGATGGCACGACGTTTTATGAAATGGTTGCGTTACACATAGGTTTCAAATTACTTTTGACGTATGCAAATTGCGTCTGCAACAGAAGCAGCACGAAATAAATTTCAACGGGCTAAATTTATCATTCTCCTGTTAAATTACCGCTGCTGTCGTTAACTTTAGTTCTAACTTTAAGTTTTATTTAACATTTATTTCAATTATGGCAAGAATACGTCCGGGAAAAGTTTCGATTTGAATAGCCTGCGTGCAGACAGGTTGTTTTGACCTCAGGTACACGTAATTCAATACTCCGTTCTCGAGTTTTACATGGACGATTTACATAATTTTATTTATTTATTTTATTCGCCGCTATCAGCTTCATTGAACATTTCCACAGGAATGGGCTATAGTTGTAGTTCAGTGCTATAAAAAGGGAAGAAAATAACTTTTAATCATGTTGTTGTTACCAGTACAAAACCCGTTCGTAATTTCGGGTTCAAATCACAAGAACAAATTAAAATAATTAAAATTGAGCTCCACAGTCATTATATTCTGGATGCGATTCTACGTATTTTCAACGGACTGAATGTTGAATTTAGGGCCCATAATAAATCAGGGAAATCCGGGTGGGAGGGGGGTCTCTGGCCTTGGAAATCCGGGCAGGGGGAGGGGTCTAGAGGTACAGGAAATCCGGGAGGAAGGGGGGGGTGAAAAACTCTTGCCATCCGTCGGGGGGGTGTGGATTTTTTCTGGAATAACCCATTTTTGTAAATATTTGTAAAGCCTTGTTGTGTAATGAAATAAAACATCCTACAGTGTATTATTAAAAAAAAAATTATGGGGACTGTGCAGGCCAGATAAACATAATAATCCATTTTCACTGAGAAGGTCTCAAAATGTCAGTACTATCTCTGTGATGTTTGAGCTATTCCAGGTCCATAACAGTTAAACAGATCAATCTCCAAAATCACTCTGGGTCATTAATATTGCATCAGGAAAACTTTGGCCTCTTTCGTCAGTCTTTTCTAGTTCAAGGAGCTAGAAGCTGTGATCTCTTTCACACAACGTATGTGTTTCTGACACTTCTGCATGTGAACTCAAGCAGCAACTCCCAGATTACAGCAATAATGGAGGCACGTAACGAACACTAGGCTCCCATTATCTCAAACATACAAGGGAAAACAAAGATTGTTGAAGATAACAGGAGTTCAAGAAAGCCTAATAGAAAATAACTGAGCAACACAAACCAAGAGAAATGAGCTTCAGTTCGAGATAGCTGGGGGTTCAAGAAAAAGGGTATATCATAGTTGTTTGTGGCCCTTTATTCAAAGTTCAGTAACTAAAAGCCACTTTGAGTGTAAATGCTTGCAAACTACACATTTAAATTTTGATAGCTGGGTAACCTACCATGCCATGTTTACACCCACTTGCACTATAGGTCACATTTTAATGCTATGTGAGCTGAGATGCACCCAATACAACTGTTATCTAGAAAAATTTCCATTTTACCTCATACTTAATAATACATTTATGTTGTCTCATACTATCGCTCATACACATACAGCAATTACAGAAAGTCAGAAAACTGCACGTTTGCAATGTTATTAATTGGGAATGTGTGGAAATTGTGCGTGATATTACGTTAACAAAAACAGAGAGGGACAAGAAAGGTCTAACTGTGTCATGTTAACACCTTATCATCAAATCCCTCTTCACATAAGCTTCATTAACACAGAGTGAAATTTGCCATGCGTCCAAATTCATGCACATATAGAACCAGTGGTGGTATGTGAATACAAGAACGCAAATGTAACAAATCATCATAATTTGCAGAGTGATATCGCATATGAAACACAAGCAGTTGAGCAAGCACGACTGAATAAGCTGAAACTGGACAGTAAGTTTTAATAGTACAGTATCAAAACAAGATTTCACCGACTGTTTCACTTACCCAAAGCCCCAAGGCGTCCTTGATTGTCGTTCCCTTGGACTACAAAAATGCCAGATTTACGATCAGATACTTATCCAACCAAACTATTTTAAATAAAAAAATACAGACACTTACCATATCTGTCAAAATATACTACAAGGGAAAATTTTCACTTCCCTCCCTCAAAATAAAAGCTCAAAATGGCGATCACCATGGAAATCCACCGCTAAGACCTATGGGAAATAAGACACACTGCGTTTTGATTGGACAAAAAGAAAAACATGGCGGACAAGGAGTAGTTTACAGTCGTTGAACACACCGTGCTGGAAATTTTGGAAATTATGGTTAAAAGAGCTAAATTTACCACACCGAAGTTGTGGGTGAGAAGAAACAGAAGACTCTGCCGTCGTAATTCAGTTGACGATTCTCTCGGAGGTTGTCAGAATATTTCAAATGATTCCTGGAGAGGACCTCAAAGTTCTATTTTAGACTTGCCAGAGGAATGTTTGGTTATCGTGTTCAAAAGCCTCACATTTTACGAAATTGCCAACGTTGCCAGAGTGTGCAAGAGATTTTATCACGTTTGTTGGAATTCTACTTTGTGGAGCTGTATCGACCTTTCTTTCCAAGATTTCTGTAGCTTCTATCGGGCTTCTCTAACAGACACCGCAGATAGTTACAGTTGGACAGAAGTGATCACAAACGCCAAAAGACGAACGCTACTTGCATCATTTCTTTCCGCTAGGAAGGCTGCATTAACTGAAATTTATGCTCATGGTGACTTTAATATTTTTCGAGAGGAAGACGTGTTTATTTGTCTTCTTAATAACTGTAATGTGAAGAATTTGAAGAAAATTAGTTTGCGACTACCATATTGTTGGAGGTACACCACCACAAACGTTAGAGCTTTGCAACGTTTTTTAAGGTGCTTAGTTGAGAGATGCTGGAACGTTTTAAAGTTTCTGCGATGTTACGTGGATGTCTCCCATACCACGGCAAAGCTTTTAGGAAGCCTTCATAGTCTGGAACATTTAAATTTACACTTTCATTTGCAAGATGTCCTGCAACCTGATGCCATGGATGCCATCTTGTCCTCACTCCCCAATTTAAAATACTTGAAGATTACAATTCGTCAGTACATTTCTGACGAGTACTTTCCTGGATACAAACTTAAATCTGACTCCTTGGAAATTCTTGATTTTGGTCATACTAAAGAATTCTTGATCAAGCAGTTGATTCTCCCAAAGCTTCACACAATTGATGCAAAATGCCTTCATAATTATCATCAAATGCAAAGAGCGCTGTGCCTTTTTGATCTTGTTGAGAGAGGCTGTCCTCGTATACAAACTCTAAATGGTTTTACTTCTTCGGTACCTGGTCTGTCCAATTTCCACCTCAGTGAGATTCAAAAAAAGAAGTTGTATTTCTGTATTTGCCCTCTCCATGCTCCATGGACAATAATTTTTGGTGTTTAGACTTAAACCAGGAAGCATGCTTCAGAATGTCCTTATGTTCAATTCAATGCTGCCAAAGATGTTTGCTAAACCACAAGCTTTCAAGAATGAAGAAGCTCCCACACAAACATCTACATAATTTTTATGAAAAGCTTTTCCCCTTAACCAGAAAACTGTGCAAATTCTCTAAATTTATAAGTCATTTACTTGCTTTCTTGTCAATAGATCTGTTATAAATTTGGGAGAATTCTTTTGAGGTGCTTCACCTTATGACCAACAAAGTTTTAGCCAATCAATGTTTTTTAAAACAACTTCTTGCTAGTTCTCTGGTCGCCAATAAAAGTGGTAGAGCGTCTCACTGCAGTAAACTTTTATGATTATTTGTTTGGTTTCTGTTAAGGCATTCAGTTTCAAAATAACCATGGTTGCATTTTTGGAAGAAAGTGTTTTGTCACATTTGTATTAGTAGAAGTACTTAATTCAAGTGACTTTGTCACCAATTAAAAATGTTGTTTCAAGGTGCTATTTAATGTTTTGTTTGAAGGGGCAATGTGAGGGTGTTTTAATTGGTTTTATAGCCTGCGTAGCAGGCGTAAACGGGGAAGGAGAACAAGAACATGCTGCACAGGCTGTTGGTTTTAGGTCACAAATGTGTTTAATTTATCTGTAGGTGCCTTGCTTGTACAGGAATTGCTTTTTGTGCACCAAAGGGTCAATATCAAGTGGATTTTCAAAGAAAGAATGTACCACAGTCAATCAGTTTTTACCGATTTTATAGAGGACAAGAGGGAAGAACTTGGACACATCAGTGACATCAGTTGACATTTTCAAGTCAGAACCTGTTTCTGTCTTGGCCATCCAAAGCCAAAGACACAAGTTAATGATTTCCATGCACTAAGATAGCCATTTTTGATAGTGAAAGGCATTCAAGGTGGAGAAGGATGGTGTTTTCTGTTTTGTAATATCTTCTCTCACTCAAGCACTCCAGAGATATTCAACTTTTTGTATTATGTAAATTAGAAATTGATGATGTCATAAGTGGTTACAGCATGGAGGCATTTAACTTGAAAATTTTTGGAGTGAGAGAATATAGAAGAAAAAGAAAACACCATCCTTCTTCACTTTGAAAGAAAAATGCTTAACTTAGTTTTTACTTTGTGGGCACTTAAACAAAACTGGGCAATAATTTTTAGAAAACTCCCAATGTGTTATTCCAGAAAATATCCATACCTTCCCCAGGGGTGTTTGGGTTGAACCCTATACTGCTCCGGAAAATTCCAGTTTTGCTTAATGCTATCAATTACAAATTGTGGCTTTTGAGACCTCCTACCACCCCAGAATTTCCAATGATCATCCATGGGTAGGTATAGATATCTTGTGGAATCACTCAGTAACTTATCTTCCCTATTAAGTATTTTTTCAAATGTGGTAGTAAAAAAATATGTGTGCAAACTTTTTTAATGTTTCTGTAAAATTAGAAAGATTTTTGATTGAAGCCTTTAAACTCAATAGAAGTTAATTACTGCATTGAAGAATATTATACACATAAACTAGTTTTTGGGGCCCAGTAAGCTGTTAGCAGTTTTGAGAAACAGGTGCCTAGTATATAAGTGGGTACCTGTTGCAGATGTGACATGAGCGAGTCACATACAACAGTTGTTAGCAAAAATCGCACTGTCTAAATCAGCCCTTAAGGACCCCTCTAATAAGAGAACCTGCCTAGCTATGCCCCGATAAATGATGTCTGTCCCAAAGTGTTCTACAAGAATTGATACATGGATTGGTTAGCCTGTGGTATAAAAAAAAGAGGAAAGTGATATGACAACTACCAAACTTCTGATCTAACAATAAGAACCGCTAGACTCTTGTATTTTATGGATTTTTGAAAACTGGAACATCAAGGCTGCACCCTCTTGCATGCCAGACATGTAAGACTTGCATATTGTCCCAGAAAGCTACTTCTGTCAAAATTTCAAAAGTTGAGTCGTACGCCTACATTTGCAAGATAAAAGTTCTGTTATACCAGATTTCCCTTTCAAACCTGGGCAGTGGTGGGGTGGGGGGGGGGGGGTTCCTCCCAGATATATGCTATATGGGTATGTGTCACTGTAAAGGGTATGGTTTTCAATCAGTTTAGTCTGGGATTGGGATTGGGATTAAGAATTAAGGAGTTTTGGCCTAGATTAGGGTATCATTTATCAGCAAACTAGGGGTTGACAGATGGTGCCCGAGTCTGGCTGGAATCCTAGGGTAGGGATTTTTAGTGCCTAGTCAACAGCAGGGTTGCATAATGGAGCTGAACATGGAATATGGTCTGGGATAGGGGTTAGGGTCCCAAAACCCCAGCGGCAGTGGCACACGCCTCCCTAAAATTTACAGATCAACCAACCCCTCCCCCGCCACAAGGTCACACTTTTATTTGGTTTTTCTGTGCACCGCTAAGAGCGATGGGAAATAAGGTTGACTCCTCCCCAGTTTCCCCAGTCTTGAAAGGACACAAAAACATGGCGGACGAGTTGTAGTTTGTAGCTGTGGAATTGAGTGGTTGAAGTAGTGGAAAATATGGTTAAAAGAGCTAAACCTACCACACCAAAGTTGTGGATA
Organism: Siderastrea radians; assembly: GCA_964017195.1. Lineage (NCBI taxonomy): Eukaryota > Metazoa > Cnidaria > Anthozoa > Scleractinia > Rhizangiidae > Siderastrea > Siderastrea radians. Next base: position 31,474,468 of record OZ024892.1, read on the forward strand.
AGAAGAAGTGGTAGGCTTTGGCGTCGTAATTCAGTTGACGATCCTCCTGAAGGTCATACTCGAAGTCCTATTCTAGACTTGCCCGAGGAATGTTTGGTTATTCTGCTCAGAAACCTCACAGCTTACGAAATTGCCAACGTTGCCAGAGTGTGCAAGAGATTTTATCAAGTTTCTTATAATCCTACACTGTGGAGCTGTATCGACCTTTCCTTCGAAGAGTTCTTGAGCTGGTTTTTGCCTAAGGTTTCTTTTGTGGACATGGATAATTACGATTGGAAAGAAGTGATCACAAATGCCAGACGACGAATGTCGTTCGCATCATTTCTCGTTGCTAGAAAGGCTGCATTGGCTGAGATTCGGGCTCGTGGCGACCTCAATATTTTTCGTGAAGGAGACATGTTAATTTATCTTCTTAACAACTGCAATGTAAAGAACTTGAAGAAGATTGAATTGTGGCTTCCAGGAGGATATTGGGACTGGGAATTCACCCGATGTTTTCAACGTGTTTTGAGGTGCTTGGTGCGGAATTGTTGGAATGTGTTGAAGTCGTTGCGATGTGAGGTGGATGTTTCTTACACAACAGCAAAGCTTCTCGGAAGCCTTCACAGTCTGGAGTACCTAAATTTACACTTTCCTTTACAAGACGTTCTGCAACCTGAAGCCTTGGATGTCATCCTGTCATCACTCCCCAATTTAAAATACTTCAAGATTACAATTCGGCAGCAAATTTATGATGAGGACTTTCCTGGATATGTATTTAAATCTGACTCATTAGAAACACTTGACTTTGGTCATACCAAACAATTTTGGATCCAGGAAATGACTCTGCCAAAGCTTCACACCATTAATGCTGAATCTCTTCACACAGGCTATTACATAGAAAGGGATTTGTGCCTTTTTGATGTTGTTGAGAGAGGGTGTCCCCTTATTCAAACTCTCAATGGATACACTTCTCTGCTACCTGGCTTGCATAACTTTCACCTTAGTGAGACTCAAAAAAGGCAGCTGTGTTTCTGTGAATGTTCTGTCCATTCACTCTCCAGAGGTTACTTTTAGGCTGGAATTCCTTGGAGGTTGGTAGGGGATAATGATAATAGCAATGATTCAGTTCCACCCCATCCCCCCCCCCAAAAAAAAAATTGTCAATAATTGAAATACTTTGGATTAATATTAATTATTAATATTAGTCCAAAGAGCTACATTTTGTTCCCATTCTGAAACATTGCCATTCTAGATCAAGAAAATCCCATGCAACCATCTACATTTGAAACAGTCGTCACCCCAAACCAAGAAACTGTGTAAATTGTATGATTTTCAAAAGATATTTATTCAGTTTCTAGTCAATGGATAGTTGCAAACGTGGCAGGAGAACAATCAACTAACAACTTGTACCTACAACTTTCGTCACAAGTTGTTGGGAAGGTTTGAGCATGAACAGAATTTTAGTAAGATTTTATTCATCTTGTCTAAATATGCCGTCATAACTTAGTCTCTGTCTCTATTCGCTGGTCCCCCACCCCCCGTTTCAATGTTGAATGTTTGCCAAACAATACTGCAGAAGAAAAGTCCATTGAAATCCGGCAACATTGAAAAGGGGGGAGGGGAGGGAAACAAAAGCATGGTAAAATGTGACAACCTTCCCAACAAAATTGGCTAAGGTTGTAGTTCTCTCGCTGTATATCCACGTGGCCAATGAAAGTGGAAAGGGATGAATGGCTCACTGAAGGAATCATTCACGATTATTTGTTTGGTTTCAGTTAGTTTCAAAATAACCACAGTTGCATTTCTGGAGTAAAGTAAGATAGGGAGTTTGTCAGACTTTGTGACTTTGTGACTTTTTACAATGTAGTGTTTGGCTTTGGCACCTCTTGTGGAGGGCAAGGGTGTTGTTGTTAGCAGGTTGGACTTCAATCAGAAGACTGGTCTGTGCATCTTATTGTCTTGTTTCCTTGTAACTTTTCCCAAAGGGTAGTGTTCAATCTAGGCTGCGTCTTTGCGTCATTGACGCGGTAAATTATATCCTGACGCAAAATGAAATTGTCGTGGTGTCATACTGACGCAAAAAAAAAGTTACCTCACATAGAAGTACTTACAAAGTAGTGGGTATTTGGCAATAAATAAAAGTAAAAAAGCACGCTTCTGAGTACTTTTTGTGTCAGGTGTTCCACACAATTCCGAGAGAGACTAGAGCCCCCATTTCGACGTTTTGCAAGCGTTGCTTGAGCCATCGACGTTTTTCACGGTTCGGTTGTTCTTCTTTGTAAAATTAAAATGAAATGACAACAAAAGCTATCATTTTTTATCGAAAAGAGAATGGCCGTTGAACTTCCTGAGAACGATGAAGAAGGACCGGAGAAGGATGGTGAAAGATCGGATGAGAGTTCGATAAGTATCACTACAAGTCAACTTCACAAGCCAACAGCTTCAGCAACTACCACAACTGTTTATGACCCAAACTATTTTAAAATGACCCAATTTAAAATGACATGTGAGACATATGACCCACTTTGACGAATTTCTAGATTGAACACTGAAAGGGAGAAGGTGACAAGGAAACAACATAGTAAGATTGGTGCAGTGGTGTAGTAGTTAGCATGTTGGACTTCAGATCTGAAGGTCAGTGGTTTGACGCTTAGTCCCTGCCATCATGTTGTTTCCGTTTTGCCCCTTTTTGTAATTGTGACCCCGGTGTGATCCTTAGATAGGGTACCTTTTTTGTATTACATAAAATTGCAGCAGTCTAGTATTCTATTTAATTTTTAGTGGTCGTTTGTCCCTTGAATAGAGTGTCATTGTTTTGGGTTTGGGCCATGAAAGGTCATCAATTTTCAATGTTCTATCCTTAAATAGGGTCAGGGTTTAAGAACCTCTGTGGCAAACACCTATCCTAAACTGACAGAAGTACTGGTACCGCCCCCCCCCCCCCACCCCGGGATGCACCCCAGGTATAAAAGTGGGTACCTATGGAGATGCTAAGTTAACCATGCAGGGTTAACCACAAAAACCAGATTTAAGCAGTGGCCCTCAAAATGCAAATTTCCAGTAAAGACTTCAGAGTCAAAGGGAAAAACACCAACATAAGACCCAAGAGAGATAACATGACTCAGATGTGGTAAAACTAGTTCATTTCATTGACTGACTCAATTTTTTACCTAACAATCAGCAGAATTTCCCAAATAATGACATTCTTAATACATAAATGACAGTGTCTGAACCAAAGTATTCTACAAGAGATTGGTTAGCCTGAGTGTGTTATAACAGAAAGATAAAGTGATGTGACAACTTTGGAGTCAAGATGAACGTTTATTCGTTTGTCTCACGATGGAATCGCTTTCAGTTGGTTGTTGATCGCGACGTTTCGACTGCGATACTGCTTGTCTTCATCAGGTGATGAGGTCAATTGTTTACGTGTCGCTATTTGTAGCATGATGGTTCTCTGCTATTGGTGCATTTCGATCCTCATTATTATTCCGACTATTAGATGTTGTTCCCTCACAGGTTCGCTTTGTGGTTGGTCGGCTGTAGTGCTTTCTGATCGTAGGTATCCAAGCTTCTGGAATTTCGATTCCACTATCTCTATTGATGTTATTAGGATAAAGTCTTATATGGATAGCCTCGTTGGCCCTACGTGAGTACCAGTGAGGGTCACGATCAATAAACTTAACTTCTTTCCAAATAGGAAGATGCCCCGTTTCGTTAGCGTGTTCCGAAACTGCGGAATGTATTGTGTGGTTGGCAAGACCGGGATCGTTTTCTAGTTTTTTTAGACTATGTAGACGGCTTTTTACAACATCTAAACAGTCAACAGCTTACCATTCGTTTTACCAAGGAAATCGAGAAAGATAACACTATCCCTTTTCTCAAAACGTCAATTTCAAGGGATTCAAACGGTCTTCTCACCACCGTTTACAGAAAGCCCACCCACACTGACCAATACCTAGCCTATGATTCACACCATCCTCAGTCAGTGAAACGTGGTATTGTTAAATGTCTATACGACGGCGCCAAACACCTCACATCAAAACCATCAGCTATCTCTAAAGAAAAGAAACATTTATCATCGGTACTTGTTTCGAACGCTTCATTTGTACGAAAGCTCACAAAGACAACAAGACCAACAGCCAACAAAGAACCTCCGCAGGAATTTAAATCTACTGCGGTTCTACCCTACATAAAAGGTGTATCAGAGGTTCTTCACCGCTGCCTACAACAACAAGGCGTACGCACCGTCTTCAAACCAGGCACAACTCTTAGGTCTCACCTAGTGCGACCGAAAGACACCCTTGAACCAACTAAACAAGACGGTCCCGCGTCTATAAAATTCCATGTGAGTGCGGCAAAGTGTACATCAGGGAAACGGGGAGAGCGATGCAAGACAGGATAAAAGAACACGACAGAGATATACGGCTTGCTCGTACACAAATCTCCGCAGTTTCGAAACACGCTAACGAAACAGGGCATCTTCCTATTTGGAAAGAAGTTAAGTTTATTGATCGTGACCCTCACTGGTACTCACGTAGGAAATCTTCCTCCCCTTCCCAAAACAACAACACCTCGTTATTACAGACACCCCGTTATTAAGGACAGGAGCTGAAGTCCCGCGAATAAGAATCACTGAAAACAAACTCCCACTATTACGGGCTCTCTCTGCCGAATCGTCGTCCTGATGGTGTCCGCTATAAAAAGAGTACAAAATAAAACAAAAACTTCCAGGGCCAGTTATTTGAAATATAGATGTGGTTTAGCTAAGTTTAACAAAACTGCGGTTTCAATCGATTTCAATCTGCCCAACCCGAATGTGTAACCATTTATTACTATGATTAGTATGAGGAAGGCATAAAGCACAGACTAAAAAAATTTTTTACCTCCCAAAAGTAACCCACTTATAAACAGTTGTAGAGGTTCCTCAACTGCCTTAAAGCACTTTGTATTTTACACTCCGATTAAAAAATTGGCCCCCAGTGATTTTAGTATTTGCGTTGAAAGCCCATGTTGGTGGTCTGGCGTTTGCACTGAACGGGTGACGGGTTGTCTGTAGTCTGAAGTAAAGGATAGAAACAACATCGAAATTTTCAAACAAAACACATTTTATTTTATTCACAAATCTGTACAAACCATTTTTAATGTAAATAAATATCCTACAGAAAACTTCCATTTCAATTCTTTCAATTGATAAAAAATAATTTCTTTGCAAGAAAGCGATGTCAGAGTTGCTTCTGGTACAAAATATCATAATGTCCAGGCCTGTATAGTAAAGTGACCAAAGGCGTTGAGCCGTCCTCCGGAAAGTCATGAAGATTGACAGACGAGTCTCCGCCTCTGTCCATGTACACCACACGGACACACACACCTAGTGCGTCAGTCAGCGCTATGATGTGAATGTGGTCGCTTTCCTTGGCCATGGGCTCTACTTCCTGATGAGAGAGAAACGGATAATAAAACGTACGGGAGCTGATTTTAACGAAAATTTTTTTGCCAGAATTAGCTTGACGTGGTAAATGAACTTTTCTGGTCAATGGCTCTCACTTTAATGAAAACACTATGAACTGCACACCTCAACAAAATACTCTAATCAGATAAAATTGACAAGACACATGGGATCAGTTACAGGGAACACCCTGATGCAATTTTTGTCAGTGATTCAAAGGGCATGCACTAAGAGAATTATGAGGTCGCATACACCGAGAAATCTGGACTTCAATGTTGAGTCGCTGCAAACTGCCGTTCATAAGGAAGACAATTTTATTTTTTATTAACTCCAATTGTAAACTTTAAGATAATTGGGAATTTTGATTTTAATTTTCAGCATTACCTGAATTTCAATTTTTAATTGTTTGTAATTTCAATATCATTAGCTTTAATTTAGAACACAACCCCACAACAAGCTCTAAGCTTTAAACTTTTTATCGTGTAAAAATAAAAGTTATTGATTGATTGATTGATTGATTGATTGACAAAGTACAAATGAAACAGACAACTACCTGGCTGCAGAATTCTTTGACTGTTCTTCCTCCCTCAATGAAGTTCTCAAAAAAGTCAGACTTTTTCTGAAGTTGCGCAGATGTTAGAAGTCGCAGGTATACAACGATATAATTCGAAAGTCCCTCATCTTGGAAAGTCTAAAACAGAAAAAAAAAGAACAATAATTGAAATGAAAACAGGGGCTTCTACTGAACTACAAATATTATTTGATTAATAGGAGTTCATCACATAAAATGCTGTTTTTACAACAGGTTTCACTGCTGTTTGCACAAGTATGGTATGCCAGTTATTATTTAGCCCATAATTCACAATTAAGGGATTTACTCGAAGTCACAAAGCCACGCAGGAAATATGCAGATCTTGTGGGTTTTTAATGGATTTTTATTAATTGGGAAATTAATTTTTATATGTTAAGTCATTTCAATTGTTACTTCGTGGCTATGGGCAAATCATGACCGGTTAATCGTGATTCATCGGCTATGAATCACCCATATGGGTCACAAAAGAATGGCAATAATGTACATGAAATAGGTTCACAGAGGAAATACTAAGTAAACTTCTCAAAATACGAAATAATAATAATAATAATAATAAACTAAAAGAAGATATGAGACACCAGAATCTCGTACCAGAAGAAATACAATGGGTGAATCATACCTCGTGAATCGTGTTTGAAAAACCAAGTGGATTTGGACCCCCCAGAATTGGACCGCTGGTCCAAATCCACTAGTGAAAATGGACCCCCCCCCCCACAAGGTTGACGATTTTTCGCGTTCACTTGCGGTTTTTCGCAGTTCTTAGTCTTGTTGATGATATAAGTTGAAAGCTGGTGAGGGTTCCAAATCTGCTGTGGCACCAGTTCTGCACAACACAGTAGTGAAATCAGCTGTAAGGTTACATCTTCACCTTCAATAACTCTTCCACAGAGTGGTCTTTTCCAACACCTTCAATTGTTTCCATGAACTGAGAACAAGCAAACAACAGAGATTTATAACAATGGTGCACACTGTACCCTCACCTCAGGACAAAGAATTTTTTTTTAATTCTTACAACTTTTTTTCACATCTTTTTGACAGCTTTCTCATGGCTTCTGATTTAACTGGCCAATGAATAAAGTTCAAGGACAGTGCAACACAAAGTTGTCTTGTTCCATGTTCAATTACAGTAAAGGTATTTCTTGGGCAAAGTTTATTGAGGGCTACACAGGGTTGTCTTGAGAACAGGCCATTCAATAGGTTTTGATTCACTAATGATGTTATTGGTCAAGTGACAGCAGGCTGCAAAATACCTAAGGTTGACAATTTCTACACAAAGATGTTGCTCCACATCGAGTACATTTTACTATTTTCAAGGAAGACACCATGGACTATACTTCTTGTTCATGCATGACCCTGAACTAAGCTTGTATTTTATCATGTACAACAGCCACACCTTTTTCCAAAATTATTTGGGCCTTACATTGATTGATCTTTCTATTATAAAAATTAACCTGTCATCGATTGATTGCAATCCTGAAATATTACATTTTAAACTATACGATATTTAAAATGTAATACTTCATGATTGCAATACAGTTTAAAATAAAACATATAAAATATGAAACCCAGATAACACTGGAAAAAAGGAGTTGCTGTTGTATAGCAGCAACACTTTAAACTCACAACTTGATGAAAGTCTTCTATGGTGAATGACGGGAATCCAAGAGACACAAGTTCATCTTTACTTTGGGAAGCCAGACATTTAAATCTGTTTACAAGGAAGAAATAACACAAGCAGGTTATGAGCATTAAATGTTCTTTGCCAAAAAATTACATAGAAATGGATAACTAATGACTAACTAGCTGGTACCCGTGAACAATTCAGCACTCAACAACACGATTAGACCTTCCCAAGTCCTTTAAGTTTTTTTTCAAGTCAGTAGGCCTGTCGCTCGCTCGGTCACTTCACTCGCTTTACTCGCAAAACACAGGGAAAATTAATATCAATCGAAGAGGTTGACTTGGAGCAAGTCTGCAAGACGATGTTCTGAAAGCCAACACAAATTTGCATAAGCGGTTAAAATTAGTCACACATGAAAACCGGCACGAATTCACGCAAGCAGTTGAAACTAGTCGCACATCAACAGACATGGTGTGGTGTTCGCTTGCTGGGAGAAACGTGACTTTTCTGGAAATTCTCCAAAGCGGATCTTTTCGATTTAAAACCAAATTGGGCACATCCTTGCCAGGAAGGTAAAGAAATGGTGTGGTTTTGGCTTTTTGTAACTTCACCGTTTTTCTGTGATGGGTGGAAAACAGTTAATACATCGCGTATCATACATAATATAGATTACTGTGCAGCAAGCAAATGGTAACAGAACTGATTTTATTTAAAAAAAAGTTCATGATATTTTCTGGCTTAAAGGTATCTTGATATTAATAGCAGATAGATACACCTACACAATATTTATAAGAGATGCTATGTTGCCCAGCGACAGTTAGAAAATAGGAAAAAAACAAGGATCTGTGGATATACTTTACACTGAAAATAACCATGGAATGCATTATTGTGCATGTAATGCAAATCACTGCAAAGAAAGCTAGGACTAGTCTTTGATGACCTAAGAGAAATAATCATGACTGTAACTGACTGCCTGGCTACACTGCTGTATTGATGGCACTGTAATTCCAGTCATAAGCATCATTAAATAACTGGGTGGTGTTACGAAAAAATTAATGTTATGTAGAGCCTGCAGCAAGTGGGATATCAAAGGAACTACCACTGAACAAAATTCATGACAAAACAAACAAACTTGCCACTGCAATTACACAGACTGTAAAACCATTGTTTGTGGCAAATAACAGTGCAAAGGTCACTGATCAAAATAAGATGGAGGCTAACAGGAATTTCCTTATGGGTGTCAAAACAGGAGGTTAAAAACAGCAACAAACAGCAATCCAAATGGTACCCCTTGAAAGTGGTTGTAGCTGTTTACAGAATGGCTGCTTAAAGGAATGAGTAAAGAGAAATAAAAAGAGAGTTTGTATGAGAGTTTAAATGAGTTTTTTTGTCAAGGCAGCCCTAAATGGCACTGTGACTACAGGTACAGTTGGAGCTCTCGTAAGCGACCACCTCGGGAATTCAGAAAAGTGGTCGTGACTAGAGCTGGTCGCCTACAAGACTGGGCTCCGTAAGCAACCACATGATGAAACAATAGAGAGTGGTCACTTATAAGAGCTTTGAGTGTAAAGCTTGGCATATGTTAATGGTTACTAGTAGTAATAATAGTGAATAGTTTTTTACTGCCTATTACAGAAGAGGTCCGCGTGTGTACAAGTCAAAGAACCATTAGCATTTGTATTAATTGTATTCTCTAAAAGAAAAAAGTCCATTGCAGTAATTCACAAAAATGGTGTTGGGCGCTTAAGGGAGTGGTCGCTTACGAGAGCTTTTCATTACGGATTTTAAGTGACAAGTCAAACGGGGTTTCACAATGCTGGTCGTAACTAGAGCTGGTCGCTTACGAGGTCGCAAGGAGAGCTTTGTCTGTATTTGGATTTTATCTCCTACCTGTCATACTCTACTTGATTGCTGATTAATACCTCAAGGTATGCAAACCCAAATGCTCTATAGAAGCAGTTCCCATCTCCTCTTGTTTTCCTTAAATGTGGATAATTTAGGGCTACGTCCTGCAAAACAACAAGCATGTATATTAATCATTAATGTATAATTTAAATGCTTGCAAACATAGACGGGTGCCAGCCATTGGTTCTATTACCAGCCTCCTAGAGTCCTATACTGGAGCTTCGAAGGAAATATCTTTCTCTGGTACAACTCTACAAGATCATTCATGGCTACTCTGATGTGGACTGTGCCAAGTATGTGGAGCTGACTGGCCCAACAAGAACTAGAAGAACTACAAGAATAAGGCCTAGAGCAGCAAGGACAAACTATTTTAAATTTTCATTTTTCAACTGCTATGTTAGTGACTGGAACTCTATACCTAATTCAGTTATGGCAGCTCCCAGCTTGGCATCATTTAAATGTAGTTCAAAAACTCATGAATAATTAATGATCATTTCCACCAATTACATCACGCAAATGAGTCACGTGGATGCTTGTTTAAAACCGGTAATACATCAACAATCTAAAAAGCCTGGTGGCGGCATTTGATTTCAGTCCCAGGGGAAAGCGGGGCTGATTGTAATATACCTCATTACTATTCTTTGTATAAAATGTTACCCTCATTAGTATTCTTTATATAAAGAATACTAATGAGGGTAACATTTTATATAAAGAATAGTAATGAGGTAAATTACCATCAATCCAACTCTCTTCTGGAACAAATCAAAGACTTGTTGACTGCCATTCTGAAAAAATCTTCATAGCCCACTTATTGACGGAACGTGTTGACTTTGGTACGGCATTTTCCAGCAGTTGTTTCTCTTCTTCAGCATTTTTGGGTTTGCGAAACGTCCGCTTGTGCTTCGAAGCCATAATGTTCTCATCGAGCTCACTATTGAATGAAGTTTCCACTATACAAATCATCTAATCTTATAATTCTTTTCAGATCTAGCAGCATGAACTAGCAGCACGGGAAAATGGTCCGAAGCTCATTAAACAAAACTTTTTATTCTTTTCAAAGACTATAGGAACTACAAAACATGAAAGAATGTCTTTATATTCTGTGAGATCGATTTTGACATTCTCTTGATGAGACTATGGAATAAAGTTATAGCACCGGAAAATGGCACCATTAGTTCATTATTCTATGAGATCGTTTTTTGAAGCCGTTCAATAAACTCGCAGATTGTGTTTTATCGGGTCTAAAACCACTCGGCTACGCCTCGTGGTTTTAAACCCGATAAAACACTCCTGCTCGTTTATTAAACAGTACATTAATAATTAGTTATATAGTTAGCTGCTTTCTCCCTTATTATACTAGGCTTATTATTTATTGATTGATTTTCTATTTTGTCAGATTTTTCTTCTTTTATTACTATGGTATTATAATTTTATATTTTTCTCAAAATCTTGTAAATATTGGCAGTTATCTTTAGTTAGGAGAGCACTTCTTATATGGGAATAATTTCAGTTTCCCCCTATCGCTTTCCCTTACCTACTGTACTTTATATTTATTTATCCATTTATTTATTTTTCTCATGTATTATATTATTGTACAGTTGGTAAAAAGTATCATTAAACTTAAATTTTAATTATAATTATCCTCTTTCATTCATTGTTTTGTATCCATTCTTGAAACAGTTCAATTCAATACTGATTACAAATTGTTTATCATAATCACGGCCTGCCTCCAGGCATGATCTTCTCCACCACTGACACCACTCATCCTTAGCAAGGGATAGAAGACCACTTCTGGGCATCTTTTGGGTTTAAAATGTTTTTTCATACCAATAAGAGACTTGAGTTTCAAATTTTTCACATCTCCAAAAAGGACAAAAGAATTTATGATAGGGCTTTGTACAACTAGTACACATAGAACAATGCAAACAGCAGTAAAGTGAGTCAAAGTGTCACTGTTAACACTGCTAAAATAACAATGAAAGTGAATTTACTACATAAACATACCTTAATTTTTGACTGGTAAATAACATCATCTGTAGAGTATTCCCCTTCTAAGCAAGTGATGTCCATTTTGTCACTGACAAGCGACTGAAATTCGGCTATCTGCAGGGTTCAAAATAAAATCAGAGCTTTCAGCCTGAATTGACGGCTTTTTTTCTCAAGGCTGATTTTTAGCCGGCTGTCAACAAGAATTAACAAGCACCTTTCCCAAGCAGGGTTCAAAATAGAAGCTGGCTGCCGGTGACAGCCGGCACTTTGGCCACTCTTGCCGGTGATTTTTCACCCAACCAATAGAAAAAAATGCCATCCCATCCCTTGATCGGCAGAGTCAACATCCCTGGAACGTCATAGCAAACGTTTCATGTCAGAAAGTAAATAAATGCAGCCTTGAAACACTTACACACATATGAAAAGTGAATTGGATGACGTTTTAAAAGCTTTCTAAATAAAACAACAACAACAACAACAACAACAACAATAACAACCACAAATTACAGAACGTTAACAATTACTGTCCCGATTTTGTAAATGGAGCCTTCGCTCTGGTAACTATCTCTATTTGCCGATACTCTTTTTTTCCGGCATAGTTTCACACGTGATCAACAACACGACTTTTGACGAAATAGGCCAGACACGGGGTAGCAGTGCCGCAGCAATTCAGTTCTCTTTTAGGAACCGGGCAAATTTTCATTCACGACCGCTTTGTTACCAGTGCATCCTCGATCCTGTTCCACTTAGCACCTTGTCGCTTTTTTCGTGTGCTTTCGTCTTCTCGTCCAATTTAATTTGCTAGAGACCAAAGGAAATGCACCGTGGCACTGAAAATCAGTGTCACTGTTGCGGCATTTATCCTTTTCAAATGCCTGATCTAATTTGTGAAACGCCAGCATGGCACCCTGCCAGTCCACCCTCGACAAGATTTCCATGCTTGAGAGAAAAACTAAGCAGTCAGAAACGTCGATAGTTAAACTTCAGGCCCACACAGAAAAGGGCACATGCCCAAGAGACTTGCACTTTGTCGCAAAAGCAAACGTCACTCCTGGTGAGGAGTTTAAGACAGAAATACACTCCATAAAGAAAGAGGCTGAGCCGAAATTCATAAGCGCACTAGCCAAGTTTCATTATTGCTGCATTGAATGCAACAATGATAAGTTGCGAAGAGCGAAATCTGATAAATCTAGGTCAAAGAAAACACTGATTGGGTTTAGCATAATAGCATAACGCCACGTGCTCAGTTAAACAGCAGTACAAATGTTCTACACTCTTTGACCACTTGAGTGGAAAAGGTACATCAATGATATATTCTCGCCGTGGAATTTTGACAAAAGGGAGATAGAAGAGTTTATTGTCCTAGCAAACAGTCACCACCCGACAGTTAAATTTACGGCTGAAATCTCAGACAAAGAAATAAACTTCTGGATTCCACTGTTCTCAAAGGGCAAAAGATTTAACAAACAAGCAATCCTTGATATCTACACACATTTTAACCCAAAAGAAACTTTCCAGTACACTCATTTCTCTTCCTGCCACCCACCAGGGGTTAGGAAAGGGTTAGCAAAGGGTTTATCAGCGAAATCTTTCGTTGAGAATATCACCCAATTCAAAACACACCTCACCGTGGAGAGACTACCCAACAGTCTAGTAGAAAGAGTAAAGTCCGAACTCATAATTCACTGAAAGGAAGTCGGCACCTCAACAAAGAGAAACAGTGCGGAAAAATTCTGCCTTTCGTAACAAAGTACCACCCAGCTGTGCCCAATTTTGAGAACATCCTTATGAGCAAATGACAATTAAAAATCATCCATTGCTAAGAAAAATATACAAACACATTAGCACGAGCATATGAGCCACGTTTGGCTGGTCAACACTTTATTCCATACTTGGGAAAGGTGCTTGTTCATTCTTGTTGACAGCCGGCTAAAAATCAGCCTTGAGAAAAAAAGCCGTCAAATTCAGGCTGAAAGCTCTGATTTTATTTTGAACCCTGCCAAGTATGGAATAAAGTGTTGACAAGGCAAACGCGGCTCATATGCTCGTGCTAATGTGTTGGTATATTTTTCTTAACAGTGTATCTGGGTTCAAAGATCAAAATGAACGTTATAAGGCGGCGGTCGTACATACGCCAACTCGTAAAATGGACGTTTTTTGTTTTTCATTTTTGCCATTGTCGTAGTCAGTGTCCGCCAGTTCACTTAGTCTTCTTGGGTTCGCGCAGCCTCTGAACAATGGCCTTGCTGTTATAATGACGTCGATTTTATCAGATTAAAAGCCAATCTCTCAAATACTGGACATTCTCCTTGTGACATGACCTTTGCTGAAGAGTTTTCAAGTTGAATTTTCCATCTATAGCAATGACCGCAGAAAACTTCAGGGAATGTATTGACGAACTACATTAGCATTGCTGCAGATGTGTTAAATCTTGTTTTTTAAAGGGAATACGCCATATCGGACATTCACAAGCACGCAGCTCACAGTTCATCGCAAGCCAAGGTGTGCCAGCTGGTAACAACATAGCCAAAATATTGCATCACACCTTTTTAATTCCTTACATACCGGAAGTGCAAATTGTCCATAACAGGTCACCAGAAACCATGAACTACTAAATTTTTTTTAAGAAACCTTTTTTTCTTAGGAAAAGGGGAGGGGGGTGGGGTGAGAGGCTATCTGCCGCCTGTAAATTCTTCAGAATTTCTTGTTGATAACAAACCAATCATTATTGATTGAATTAATTTTAGGTTCAGACCAAATGCAACTGACACGCTTTCCAAACTCTCTTTCTAAACTTGGAGGGTCATCTGTTCTCCTGTTAAATTTAAAAGGCAATAACTTTTAATTACCTCTTTCTGGATATTATCCACTTGGGCCATGATTGCCTCATCATAGTTTCCACCGACTGCAAATAAGATAAAAAATTAAATGTAAATATAAATGATTGGTGAACTCAAATATTGTTTTCCTGCCAACTCCCAGGAGGGTACGTACTCAGGTAGATGAGTGACATGGAGGTACAAAGGGCTTTTTGGGGTTTGAAATTAGGTACTTGAGCCTTTTTGCGGCTAGAAATTTGAGTTTAGCCTAATGGGACTTTTGAGCATAAAACATTGGCCTCATTTGTAGCTCCTCATCACTAATGTCTGGTTCCAGAAAATATCCATACCCCCACCACAGAGGGTCACTGGAAATTTGGAGGGAGAGGGGGTCTTAAAAGCAAAATTTTAAATGAATGTATGAGCCTAAACTGGAATTTCCAGAGGGGTGGGGGGTTCAAACCAAAAAACCCTCTGTGGGGGGAGTATGGATATAATTTTTCTGGATTAACACAATATACCAAGATACCCCCTGGGGTTCCCATTCTCATGTATTTAGGTACAAGACTCATGCCATGCATGTGAGACATTGATCTCACACATATTTTCCAATTTCTTATGTCTAGCCCACCCACAAATCTGAGTATGAGCAATTTCATGCAGGAAGCGACAAAAAAAAAATGAATTATTAAATGAACTTCACACAGTCTCTAGTATAGCCACAACTCACACAGTGCTTGTAGGGAACTCAAGTTTAATGGAACTTTTAAGTTCACATCTAGAGCAAACAGTGAGGTCAATGATTTGGTACAGAAACCTTACACCTGGTCATGCCATGCTAACGAGTCATAACAAGTCTTACTGCATCTAGCTGCTTCCACAAACCCAAAAGAGACCCCTTTTCTGCAACACGTACAATAGATTTAAATATACATTTTAAAAATTGCCCATTCAAACTATGCAAGCGGGCTTATTTTCAAAGTGTGTCCGAGGATGTCTTCAGAACCTTTGCGCCATCTTCAGCAGTCTTAAGACATCTTCAGAAGTGGTTGGGTCATCTTCGGAAATTTTCGTGGGCCCCAGCACTCCAACAATGAAAATGTCAAGCATTTGTCATAAATTTGATTTTAAAAAGTTGACAGGTAGAAAATTATACTGACTGAAAGAAAATTTGAGAAAGTTGTGGCATTCTTAACGCATAAAAATGTTGAGTGAGTGACAGCCATTTACCAAAGCTAGTTTTTCAGTGTGTTGTTCGATTAGCCCCAACATTCAAAATCTATTTAAAAATGGCCGCTTTTAAGTTGGTATTCAAGGGTAATTAAGACTTAAGAGTTTATTTCTCCTCATTCATCCTCAATACACGTTCTAGCAACCGAAATATTTAACGTTAGGGTTTATTAAGCTTATATATCGACCACCTTAATTTATGACACAAAACACAAAAACTAATGATAGCGAACGATGAGAATTTCAGGAAAACAAATTCAACCTGAAAGACATTCAGGAGATGGTTTGAATTATACGTGCTAAGTAGGGCTGTGCTATTCAATCTACGAAAGTTTTAACTCATATCGCACATCAATCGGCAAAATTGTCATTCACAGTGAAAATGAAAACAGGCCATTTCCTTACCGTCAGCTTGATGAGTAGCCATCTTTGATTAATTGCTTGGTAACCTCGCTTCTTTGTTGCTGCCGACTTCAGTTTCCGCATTTTGTTTGTTTCGTTTATCTGTTGTTTGTTTGTTGGTTGTTTTCGGATGTTTTTAGTCAAACGCCACAAAAAAAGAATAAAAACTATGGTCTTCTCGGCTGTAATCAAATTGTCCAAATTGGTACTGACCAAGGGTGTGAAAAATGCGGTTTTGAGACCTTAAACTGGGTGTTCTTTCAAAATTCCCAACGACATTCGTAAGACGTAAAAAAAAAAAAAAACGGAAGCGAACGGGAGAATGATAAAGCAGATAAAGGAGCAGAGAGAGTTATTGGACAACTGTACAACGAGAAGGCAAGTAGCGAACGAACTGGTGCAACGGTCTCCTTGGATGACTTACCGTAGGGCCTAAAATTTCGGCGAATTTCTTTACAATCCAAAAGAAAAAGAAAAAATAGAGTAAAGATAACAGCTAGAATAGGGAAAATAATAATAAAAAAAAAGATTGAAAAAAAAAATGAGATGAAAATGAGAACAGTGAGGAAAATGAGGAAAATGAGGAAAAGAGCCAAGTGGAACAGACTTGTGGTTGGTGAGATCTGGCTGAATCAGAGAGGCATGAATTCCTGTAAGCAGTACAAAGAGTTATTGGGGCAGCTGTGCAGCGATAACACCGTAACAGTGGTGAACGAACTGGAAGAAAGAACTCATACGAATAAGATACCGTTTGCGATTTCTTTCAAATCCACAAAAAGGGGAAAAAAGAAAAATGATGTTCATTACGACGGAAACTTGAGGGTCTACAGTTGACAAATTAGTGTCAATACGGGTACAGGAATTTAAAAAGAAGATTGGCAACTTTGCTGGGGAGCGTGGGGGGGGGGGGGAGGGGTTAAGGAACTCATTGTTTGCTATTTAGACCGGTGAATATTTTACAGCCTGCAAAAAAAAAAGGCTGCAACGGGAGCCCAACTTATCAACTGAGCTATGATGCTTTTATTCACTTTTCGCATTTCGTCAGATTTCAGTGAATGCGCACACCACCCATCAACTCTGAAAAAACTACGAAGATATTCTTTTCACACATTCTCGATATTGTTCTCCATGGAGACTTTGATGCTGGCATATGCATTTACTCGAAACGAACACCACCTTCGAACTGGCAACCCTCAGTGAAAGCTTGAAAAAGAGGCCGGATCATTCAGTTAGGAATAAGAATACAACAATCTCAGTTAGCTTGGTGTGCCTTGTAGATAATTTCTGTAACTGACTACGCCTCCCAGCTCGGGGAGTATTCGAGAAAGTAAGGGTATGTAGAAGGCTTTGTTTTCAAGCTGACATAATATTTTTTAAACGACGTATTTCTAACTGAAACTGAGCAATTATAGCGGGAATCAATGTGTTTCTCAGGGTTCACAAAAGCATATAACTGCTTTTTTTATTTAGCAAGTTTTTAAGATAGATTACTTATATTTCCTTAAGATGTTTCAGGTGTAAAAATAAGTCAATTGAGACATTTAAGTTAGAGTTATGTGGTAAAAACAGCTGAGTAGCACAATTTGCTTTGGTTCTGGTACGCCTTTATGGCTGCTGGTGCAACAAAGTTATATACCATAAGAGAATACTGACAGTTAAAATCATCTCATACCAGTGATAAAAACAAATAAATGAACAGAAACCAAACGTATTTACAGTGATTCTTTATTATCACTTCCTAAAGTTCTCAGCATAAAGATAGATCTCAGCCGATTCCTTTCTGCTTGCGCGAGGTTTGCATTCTTTTACTAGCTTGAAACTCCCCTCCAGCATCTTGACGAAATCTGAAAGAACAAAAAAATTACACGTGAACCGAGACGCCTCATCTAGCTAAAATTGGCAGCCCACAAGGTTTTGGCATGAAAAAGCACATAAAGTTTGAAGTAAAGCAGTAAGGGCCTAGACCTTAATGATAAAACCTAATGTACAAGGGTTTTTTGGATTTTGACACAAATGGAATGTTTACCTTACGCATTTTAGTTCTGCATGGGATTTATTAACGTTACTTTTGCAGTCATTAAATGAGTGCGTGAAAAAGACCACTGCGCTAAATTTTTTAAATCGACTTAGACAGATCCATCGATAGTACTAGAAAGGTACCTTAAAATTACCGAACACTGTGAATTTCAACGTTATATTTTGCCTAGAAGCGAAGATTTCGGTCTACGAATTAGGAATTTTTTTCACACGTTTGCGTGGCGGTCATGATTTCTTGGGCATCCTGACAGTTATGATCCTTTCTCTGTTCCTGTACGCGCAAACATTCCTTTGCTAAATCTTTTACCACCTGGACCTCCAACTGAAATTAAGCAGTGAAACTTTCTCTCCAGTGATTCGTTTTCAATATTTTTAAAGTAACAACAACTGAAGCCACATTGAGCTACGAGGAACAACTTTTCAAAATCAGGGTATTCTTATACACCATCTCTGACTAAGACGAACCCAGTAACCCCTCCCCCCTACCGTTTTTTGTTTTTCTGACATGAATAACTTATTATCTAACGAAAGCAAAAATTTGAAAGAAAAAAAGTATGTTAGAAGGTTGATACCTTATTTCAGACTTGGCCCACTTTTGAGACCAAAATGGCAAAAATCTATACCTTATTTCAGACGAATAGGCAAAATATACCCCACCAAAGAAAACTGGTCAAAATCTACACCACATTTCACGCTAAAATGGTAAAAATCTATGCCCAATTTCATGCCAAAATGGTCAAACTCAACACCTTATTTCACGCCAAAATGGTCAAAATCTATACCATACTTCAGACCAAAATGCTCAAAATCTACACCCTACTAAATACCAAAACGGTGAAATCTATACCTTATTTCCCACCAAAATGATCAAAATCGAACCCTATTAAAAACCAAAACGGTGAGTACCTATACCTTACTATTTCGGACCAAACTGGTGAAAATCTGTGTCTTATTTCAGACCAAAATGGTGAAAATCTATAACCTATTTCAAGTCAAAATGTCAAAAATCTGTGACTTGTTTGAGACTAAAATGGTTAAAATAATATCATTATTTTTATCCCGGTGTAACTAATCGATCAAAATCGATCATTGGAACGCTGATCGATAAATCGATATTAATCGATTAGATCGGTCGATTACTATCAATTAATATCAGTAATCGATAAAAATCGATAGTCACAACTTTTCCACTACAAACAGTATCGATTTTTATCGATTTTTAACAAGAAGAGTGTGGGCCCAATAGCACTATAGACTCGGTTCGAATTACAGGGTTGTAATCAATTGTCAGCATGTCTCGATCGGTAGTGCACGGCCGTGTAGAGACAGCGAAAATGAAAATTCATTGTGTTGTGAAAGGATAATTAATTAATAGAAATTAATTAATAGAAATCGATAATAATCGATGAAATTGATAGTCACAACCAAAAATGGTATTGATTTTTATCGATTTCTGATAAAAATCGATTGATTAGAATCGATTAATATCGTTTTTATTGGGCTATCGATTTATCGATTAGTTACGCCGGGTTTTTATTGCTATTTCGGCCAAATGAAACGGCCAAAAAACCACCCTCTTTGGGACCCCACATACCTGTCATCTTATACAAGGGGCCCCTCTCCCATTGTAAATTGGCCCTAATTTACATAATATGTACTACCTTGTGTGCCATAGCCATCCCAAAGCTTGCAAAGGAAAATTCCACCAGGCTTTAACACAACTTTGCCAAATTCAAAGGCTGACTCACACAGGTTCTGTGGATAACAACACATGACTTGCAAGGTAAAATACTGGTGCAAACAAAAGCAATGTAAGAGTATATTTTTACTGTACATTTGGATTCATCAGATCTTCTTTGAGTGTTTGAATCAGGCAATGTAAGGACAAAGCAGTCACTGACTACCTAAAGAATGGTTTCAGTTTATAAAGGTGCTATGCAGCAACTGCCTCACGTCTTGTTAACCCTTCAACTCCCAGTAGTGCCTGAAATCAAAATTCAAGACAGATCCCAATTTCCATTTGGTAAAATACTGAAAAACAAATAGTACTATGTGAAAGGACTGCTGAAGAGGTTTCATTTGAATGGTCACACCACAGGATTTCATCCTCTGACTCAAAAAATAGAACCTCCTAAACTGACTCTGGGAGTGAAAGGGTTAAAAAAGGCATTTGTCAGTGATCCTCTGCAGCAGACTCCAGAGCAGCAAATATGTGGACAAAATTTAAAATAAATAACTGATATTCTCTACCATGTGTGGATTATCAAGTGGAAATAATCAAGTGGAAAAAAAGGAAATTAATCATAAGCATTACGTAGGGTTGGCCTATTGGTATTGATCTTGGCAAGTTTACTTCTCTGTTTCACTTTATTTACTGGATTGTTTGAGAAGCTAGACATTTGAACTGACCAAAATGGCCTCATGATTCATTGTGTGATTTCCACTGGCATTTGGGGCCATATCACTGAAAACAAACAACAACAAGATTCCACATTTTATTTAAGTGTCGCACCTTGTGCTTAACTTGACAATCTTTTATGACAGTTGCCTATATTTACCCTTTCTTTTTACCTTTTTAAAATTACCACCAGGATTCAAAATGGTGGACAGATTGGAGTGAGAAGAAAATGACGTGGGTGAGGCTAGAAATCAACTCTAAAATGCAGCGATATCCATCACAAATAAAAAAAAACAATTCACCCCAGAAACAGTATTGCTCTCTCTTTGGAGGTGAGCTCCTTTTCCATGAGGCCCACACGGCCAGAGCTTAACTCAGTTTCTGTAGCATGAAGCAACTGAGAGAATTGCCACTCTCCCATGGATGGGATGCTAGTCCATCACCGGGTTACCCCCCAGCAGTATGTTGCAGTACCCATTAACACACCTGGTTGGAGAGAGACAATGTGGGGTAAAGTTTCTTGACTAAGGAAACAACACGATGGCAGGGACTGGGCGTTGAACCACCAACCTTCAGATCTGAAGTCCAGTGTGCTAACCACTACACCATCACACTCCCACATTCCTTTCCCATATTGTACTTAAACTAATTCAAAAACAAATTCTAGCTTCACCCATCTCAATTTCATACTTTTGCCCAGAGCTATCCACCTTTATGAATCCAGTGTATGGCAAAATAGAACTTACCTGGACTTCAAGGCCAAATAATTATTACATAAACCAATAGAAAAACACACTCAGTCTTCCTGACCACGTGTGGAGGTCATTTTGTGTTGCAAATTTAGTAACTCAAAAGGTCAACCTTTGTTTTTGGGGAAGATGGGTGAAGGGAGTCAGAATTGTGCACCTAGCTCCTATACCCTTTACTCCAAGTTAAGCCCCTTCTCTGTGGCATTTCCTACTTCTTTGCATTTTTGCTTTTTCAAAGTGTCATGCAATACATGTACTTCAAAATTCTTTCTACTGTATTTCTCCCGCTTCTCATCATCTAGCAACAGCCTGGTGCTATTTTATTCTCTTCTTGTTTATTATCATAGCCTTCCCGTTTTGAGGCTCTCACTCATGCCCCCTCCATTTCTTGGAAGATTTTCTGCATCTGATGTGTGTGGATATTGGAGCTAAACATTCACTTGTGTTACCTCATAATAATATCAGTACCCACTGAAGGCAGAATTGAGAGAATTTTTCTCTGTGTTTTGACTTCTGTAAAATCACATCTTGATAAAATAGTTGCTCCATGAATGTCTTCAATATCTAACAGAGGAGAAAAACAGGATAGAAAATATACATGGATTGCATAGTTTTATACTGGACAGCATAAAGAATATCTGGCAGTAGGTAAAGTTGCACAGGAACCATGGAGGCCCACACGGCCGGAGCTTATTCCCGTTTCTGTAGCATGAAGCAACAGAGAGTATTGCTACTCCCCCCTGGATGGGATGCTAGTCCATCGCAGGGTTACCCCCAGCAGTATGTTGCCGGTACCCATTTGTACACCTGGGTGGAGAGAGACAATGTGGGGTAAAGTTTCCTTGTCTAAGGAATCAACCAGGGACTGGGACTCGAAGTGCTGACCTTCAGATCTGGAGTTCAATGCGCTAACTTTTAAACCACCACGTCCCCTAATTTCTTGCAGTATGATAAAATAAATATCTTAATACGAGTAAATAAAATAATATCAATGACACATCATTGCATATACAATGACCATAAACTGTTCAACGATTATTTCAGAATGTTACCTAGTAAATCCACAGCAACAACAAGACCCCTCTGGTAACCTGGACAATTATGACAGAAGTTATGATCAGGGACTTGTGAAAAATTATAAACAAAGCAGTATATCTTGAGAACCAAATGAAACCACCAGCTGGGTATATATGTTTCAAAGAATTTGAACTTTTTAATGGTAAATCTGCTTCAAACGAATTTAGTTTTGTAGCGGAAAAGGGGAAGCTACAAATGAGCAATCTTTGTTTTCTTGAGCCTGTGATTTAATTCTATGTAAATTCACACGAGATGTGAAAATTGACACCCTTGGAAGAGATCAATTTTCTTAAAGCTTAAGTTTTCCTGAATAAGGCTAAGTACGTAGCTTTTTGTCTGGAATAATACTTTAATGTTTGAGAAATAAATTTTCAAAATTAAAATTTTTTATCCAGATCTAATACGTTAAACTAAATTTTGATTAGGTAGTTTGTTCATCTGCTGTTTTACCATTATCTTGTTTTCTATGATCATGTTGAGGATTTTAGGGCTACCATTGATAGCAGCATTGCAATATCAACAGGATTACCCTTGCAGATGAATAAAGATGTCTGCTCTGTTCCATTCTGAAGCTTCTGGTGGAGTGGCAAACGATGTGGATTAAGGGCCAATAATTTTTTTGAGAGTTTCCCCTTTTAGGGTATGTTTTCTTGGTCTCTTTTGGAATGAGAGTAGGCAGAATGGAAAAGAAAGAAAACCAAAAAACAATAATCGTTCAAAAATGGACTGAAAACTGACCACTGTTTTTTTCCT
Source organism: Siderastrea radians (assembly GCA_964017195.1). NCBI lineage: Eukaryota > Metazoa > Cnidaria > Anthozoa > Scleractinia > Rhizangiidae > Siderastrea > Siderastrea radians. The sequence continues at coordinate 31,497,468 of OZ024892.1, forward strand.
CAGGCTTAGCTTGGCTAGGTGATTTCAATTTGCTACAGATGTATAGTTGTTTTGGTCAGCCATTTTGTTATGGCCAAGTGTTAGACAGCTTGTACATTCTGCTCATTCTGTTCATTCTGCTCCAAACAGCAGAAAACATGAAATGGAATAAACTACCATTCTAACTTTTCCGGAATAAGAACAAGTAACGAAAAAATGCACCAAAAAGCCATTCCAAGTTCCGGTATTCTCCTTCCAGAATCGCTCCCCAAAAAACGCACCCTTATGGTAATCTGTGCATTGTCACTGCATCATACATAGAATCATATACCAACCAACTTTTGGAGATAATACTCTGTTAACAGCCACTTGGGTCCAAGAACCTAGAAAGCAAGCCATCAGATAGAGTACTCAAGAGCGCATTTTTATTTATGTTAAGCAATAGATCTAGAGATTTACATGAAGTTCCTTGACAAGACAAGACATCTTTAATAGTCAGAATGGCTCGTTAGAAATGAGTCTGGTGTCCAGATGGGTCCTTGGGCATAAATTATTTAAAAAGAACAACTTTTACAATGATCCAATGAACTCCTGTAACTTAACACAGCTACTGTTTCCTTGAAGGTTTGAATTGTCAGGATTCTAGTACAGTGTGACTCCACCTTCCATCCATTTTGTTAGCACTACCACTTTTTTAGCCCTAAATGAAAGCTCATGCAGTTAACATATTCTTAACTGAAAACCCTGTTACTGGTAATCTGAAGTTCTGAACACCCACAGCCAAACTTTCACGGCCCATCAGTGATCATTTTAATAGAGTTCCATTCTATTGTAGTTTACCTGGGCTTGCACCACAGTCAATCACTACTCTGCCAGGTTGAAGAAACTTAAACTTGTCATCCAGCTCTATCAGTTTATAAGCACTACGGCAGCGATAGTTGTCCTTAAGTGCCTTCTTCACGTACAAGTCCTGTATTGTAAAAACGCAAAGCCCTCATGAGCCTAGAAGACTATTATTGCAGGTGCTTGATTAACCCTTTGAGCCCCAAGATCAATATGCATATTCTTCTTAGAGTTCTCCATATATTTTTTTATGGTACTAGTTGGGAGAATTTGCACAAACATCAAGACATTTTATGTTTGGTGATCAGTTCCTTTACCCTCCTGTATGTTTGATCAAGTAGGGATATTGTAAGGAGAAATTAGATGCTTGTCGCTATTGGGGCTTAAAGGGTTAACCCAGTTACCCCTTGAAGCAACTAGCTAGGAGTATTACTACTCCCCACATGGTCCACAGTCATAAACCAGGCAAAAATATTGTAAGTTGTATTAGGGGAAGGCAAATTCCTTAACAAACCCGAATATCCCGAGATGCGCAGAACAAGTGCGCAGTAACAAAAGGAGGTACCGTCCTTGAGGCTGTTTTTTTTTTCTCCAAACTGCATTCAGTTTTGGCATGTGACCTTCAGTTCATTCAAAAAGTACTCTTCAAAGTTGTTTCCTCTGATTTGCACATTGCTTACATAGGGAACTCTATCTTGCAACATGTGACGGGATGTGTAGCATCTGCACCCAATGTAAAAATTGAAGCGGTTTGGAGCAAAAAATAAAATGGCCTTTAATTTGATGTAAGATGGTTAAGCTCTGAGCCCTTCAGTTGCGGTAACCATAAGGTAGACTGTTGCTGTAACGGTATACTGTTTTAATTTCTTACTGTTTCTTGTCTCTTCAGCCATCTTGATGAGCTGCTTCCCTTACTAGTGGTCCTTGCAAATAATCTGAGGTTTTAATTTTATAAAAGAAAAAGAGTTCTTACACACAAACAGGACAATAAACATTAAAAAATTTTCAGTACTCAATATCATGATAACCAGAAATAAGAAAAGCTAAAATGAGCAGCAAAGATGTCAGAAATCCAGAGAATATGTCTCCTCCTTAAAGCCATTAAACAAAGAAAAAACTGAGAAACAACCTTATACCACTGTATGGCCCTGCTGATGAAACTCAATATAAAATGCATTGGCAAGCTGAGTTGTGTAGGGCTGGATGGAATCACATGAGCCAGTCCAGAAAAAGCCATCTGGCCCCATGGTATTCTCAAGCATTTTTTTTGAAATTTTCCAATAAAATTAAGCATAAAAGTGATGATATGATAATATACTTATTGGCTGTGTTAGGTTGGACCAGATGGGAAAATGGCGCAGCACATATATCTATGAGCCAAATGTTTTCATGTCTCAGGTCCTCTCACTCAGTTAACCCTTTAAGCCCTAATATTAAAATGCATATTCTCCTCACTGTTTTCTCTTTTTTCATGTTACCAGTTGGAAGAATTTCATTAAACATCAAAACATTTCATCTTTGGTGATCATCTGTTCCATTCTCATTTGCTGTAGATTTGATCAAGCTGTGATATTGTAAGGAGAAATTAGATGCTTGTCACTACTGGGACTTAAAGGGTTAATAGGTGTATATTATCTACCAGATGACAAAGTGGTGGGCTATTTTTAGTGGCAGTGTTCATGTTATAGAAAGGATTGGACAGTCCTGGAGATAGTTCATTCCCAGAAATAAAAGCCTTACTACAGTTCCATCAGTGGTCTCTTTACCCCCACACACAGAAAAGGGACAGGTCAAGTCATTTATAGTTTCTCTATCCCACACACATATTTCCCGATGTTTTCAGATTCCCTGATAAAATTGTGTTCAGTCAGCCATTGTTGTTGTTTGTGTATAAGCAGCTCATTCCAGTGGTACTCTTAACTGTGCTATATACAACCCGCTATCATGCAATATTTTGGCAGTGCTTTAATTCACTCTTATGTGGGTGTGTGTTTCTCGTTTCTCCAATAATAATAATAATAATAATTATAGTCGTAGTAGTGGTTTACTAGGTGAATAGGAAAAGCAGCTGATTGCTGATTATGTTCTACAAGTCAATTCTAACTTTTGAGTCAGTGAAGAAAACCCTCAAGGGTGATCATTCAAATGAAAGCCATCATGCAGTACTCTCCTGAGGTGCTGTTTATCATGTACAAGCCAGAGATGGTATTTAAGTCTAAATTTTGGCCATTAAAAAGAAAGCTGCTAAGCAGTATTTTCCTATGATGCTCAGGCTGTTGCTATACATTTTCGAAAATGAAATTCGGGATTATTTTAAGAGTGAAAAGAGTTGGTTTTGTGCACTACTACCCTTGTTCTGTCAGGTTAAAGTTTACTTTGATAGGGAAACAATAATTTTTCCGTGTTATTTTCATTTATACACTGCCAAAACTTGTTCTGAACATTATGAAAAATTAACTTCCGAATACTGTACTACTGGATCACGACATTTACAAGTAACGTAGCTGTTACTACATGTGAATCAGTGCATTAGAGCTGGTTGGATTGGTACACTAATCTCTTACCTCGGTCTCAAAAGAGAAAATGCAATAACGTGAAAAGACAAAAGGGATAATCATAATTAAATACCTTGTAATTTCAAATCCTCGCAAGAAAGTTTTGACAGTGATCCTACTTCGAATCATTGAAAGTTCTCTATTTTGGAAAGGGAATCCGCTGACCGAATCACGCAATCTCTCCCAAATATGGTCTGCTTGAATGCCAATCATCATGTTCTTAGCCAATCAGATGCGACATTTACCACTAAGGCCAGCCCATCAGACCCGCAAAACTCAAATGTGCTAAGGAGAGCTACAAAAACTTTTATCGCGTTTTGTAAGGTGAAATTATATTATTCAGAATTTTTTTCTCATCTTCTAAACCAAGGATCTTATTCTGGATATAGCTTAAATTAATCTGACGAAATTTCGTAAAATTTGAGCTTACAGTTTTGGAGAAAATCGCCCTCGAAATGGCCATCTCGACTCACATGGGACCGGTATCTTTGGAGGAAGTCTATTGAAACATCACGGCATTGTAAGCCTGTACGAGCACACGGGCTGCGTGGCCGGCGGGATATTTTGTTTGGGAGAAATATTTGTTATCATTTCCACCTGACGTTACAGTTTGGCAAGAAATCTTCGTCAGAAATTTGCTCCAAGATCTTGGATTTCTTCTTGTGGAAGTTGTGGCCAGTTTACGCGCGCGTTTGGGAGAGTTTCGCGGTCGACCCACCGCGCTCTCGTAGTTTGGCAACTCCATGCCTTTGCTGAAAAGAAAACCGTTTTCACCCATAAAACCGCCTCCAGATCTGAAGCCTGATGAAGAAGTCTTCGTTTGTCGCCATACAAATGAAGTTTTTCGCGATTATAAGTAAATTTTAACTTCTGTTGCAGTATTTCTATATCCGGTTCACTCTCATTCATTTTGACCGTTCACATTTTCAGCTACCGTTGTATGACACCGCCATTTTTCGTTTCAGGTTGTTTTTTGAACGAACAATTTTGTGTAACAGCCTGTTGTGGAGCTGCCAATATACTGGCAAGAGTGGCTTAACGTTCCAAGAGGCACATGATTCGGAAAAGTCGATCAGAAAGCAAGCCCTCACTCTCCCAGAGCCCATCCAACGTGCGGTACTGACTCTCGTCCACCACACTCAGCGTGGTCGACTAGCTAATTTATGCGATGAAGTCTTTTCCTACATGAAGGATCGCTACCAGGAAGGCGAAGAAGTCGAGATTCACCACCAATCGCACAAGTAAGAGCGTTAATTTCTTTTTGAACGAGGTCGTTTCAAAAATGGGATCACTTTTTGAGGGGTGAGGGGCAAACTTTGGCATGGTGTTGGTCGTAGGTGATCGTACCAAACCGTCATGAAATGCTGCATCACATACGATGCAGCAGGCGTCTTCCTCGCACATTTCACAACTTTGAGCAAGAAAACTCCTTCTCTCTCTTTAATCCTTTTCTTTTTCTCTACCAAATTATCCAAGGGGGTACAAAATTGAGAGGGGTGGGGTGTGGGGGCATTTTTTTGACCAAATTATATTTTCTAGGGATTTCAAGGATTTTTGGCTTGACACAAAGTGGGCAGCCATATTGTTATAGTAGTGTGTCTCTAAATTGTCCTAGCTATTTTTACGTTCAATTTTTGGTATTATTATTTCTCAACCATTTTTTAACGTTAATTGCAATGTTTTAATTGACAGCTGTCAATAAAAATTCAGCATGTAATTTTTTTGTGTGTTTTGAATCTTTTTGAAAGAATTTTTAAAGTTAAAGAACATTACTATTTGGTAATAATTGTTATTTTTTCAATTAATACCAAAACGAATTGATCAACTAATGGAACTTATTTTTGTAATAATAATTGAGGAGTAACATTGTTCGTATTTCTCATTTCAACCACAACTGGTGTGTAGTTTTCAAATGCGTCATAATTTTATTAAATTCGTACCATTAAATAATAGCCATTAAAGTATAAATTGTGTCATTTTGTAGTTGTATTGCATGTCTGCTATCTGACTGGTTCTTTTTTTGCACACAATTTTTGTTTGGAACTATGAAAATTCATGGTTAAGGCCAGTAAACCACTGGTACTTGAAAAAGGTATTTAGGCATGTGTGACCAATTATGTTTAATATTATAGTCTGTCACATTGCACTTGCTTGAAGAGGTACATAAAAAAAATCTTTCTTAAATGGTTTTTGTTTTTTTATGGTGGTTAAATTATAATAATTGTTATCATGAGTGATACACTCTCTGCTTGCGTGGAGGCTTTCTCCCCCCCCCCCACCCCAGAAAAAATAATTCAAACTCAACTCCCCCCCTGCCCCAGAAAAAAAATAATACAAAATTAGGTCATCAACAGAAACAGCCTTATTAAACAAAAAAATTAATGTTTTGCAATAGGCTATTTCTGAGTTGCCTGTGCCCTGTTTTTTGCACGTCCATTCATTTGAAACTTAATTTTCATTTACATGCAAATAAAACTCGTTTTCACACAAAACGTTGTGCTTAAGGCCTCGCTTTGATAGCAAGGTTGGAGATGTAGTTTCAAAATTGGAACCTTGGTAATTCCAGATTTTTTGGAATTAATTTTAATTAATTTCTATGAAACATGTACATTTCCTTTTCGTTATAATTATCTTTAATAGACTTGGGTAAATAAGTAAACTAGAGATTCATTTGTATTGCTTTTAAGATTAATTCATGTAATTATTCAATTTATTCATATATTTTTAGTTCGTTTTGGTTATAGTTTATTGTAATACACATTTGATCATGTACTATTAGTATGTTAATTTGTGCAATATTAAGTAATAAATAAAAATATGTGACCTTCTTTGGGAAAACGTACACTAACGATTATCCATTATCCGTTAGAAAACTAACGGATAGCTAACGGATAGCTAACAATTTGTTCTAAACGCTCTAACAGTTTGTTCTAACGGTCTAACGATTTGTCCTAACGCTCTAACGATTTGTTCTAACGCTCTAACGATTTGTTCTAACGCTCTAACGATTTGTCCTAACGCTCTAACGGTTGGTCCAAACAATCAAACGCTTTTCCCTAATGCTCTAACGGCTGGTTGTTGCGAATGCTTCATCTTATTATTTTATTGTCAACGTATTTAGCGGATGTTTTTAGTAAAGCAGTCGATCGATAAACGGCTGAAAATTAAAGGCTTTTAACGGGTCACATCAAAATCACCAGTGTTTAGATGGGTAAATAATCGACTTTCTCTCGAAACGACTGCACTTCACAACAGGTCGTCCCGTTTCTCCTGGAATGAAACTTCTATTCCATCGCATCGACAATAACTACTGTTTGCCGAACACGCACCTCGATTTGGGATTGTAATTTTTGCAATAAATACATCGGGCAAACTCCTCGAGTCTGATGAAAGTTTTTAAAAAGTTCATAGCGCTCACGTAAACAACTTTATGCAAATTTTGGTTGAAATTTGACCCACCGGGAATTTGAATACGCAGTGAAACGTTGTGTGACGGACAGAATAAAAGCTGCATCGTATTGAATGACTGTGAACTGTTTTAATTACTAGAGAGCTTCAGTTATTTAGAACTATAAATCAAATGAAAAAAAAAACTTAAAAATCCCAAACGTTTCGTAGCCGAGTGTACTTTCAACAGCCACGTTTCTCACGGGAAGAAAGTCATGATTTTTATACCGAAGGTTTTCCTGCAACCATTAAATTCATTCGAGATCATTTTCAGACGAGAAAATTAACCTGCACTGCAGCAGAAGTCTGCACAGAAGCGAATTTCACACAAGACATGTGCTTGTTTGTTTACTTTTTATTACCGGTAGTTTTTGCCGACTGCCGACGAACAAACATTAATTTGACGTTTTCGTTTCAAAAGCGCAGAATGAGTAGGGAATTTATCATTCGTTCACTGGAAGTTGGCAAGGTCTGGCAAGAATCACAAGTTTCAGGCGCCCGTGCGGGCTCCTTGTTTATAATTTTCGTTGCCCGCGAGCGAATATAAAATTAATCATAGAAGCCTCTGACGACTGAGCGCCCGTAAGTCAGCATAGCGATAGAATCGTCAGTTAACGCTTCAGTTTTCTGGACTAACGCTCTAACGGATACAACTAACGCTCTAACGGACATGCATGAGTTGCTAACGGGTTGACTCACGCCTCTAACGATTACAGCTAACGCACTAACGGATACGGATGAGTTGCTAACGGATTGACTTGCTCCTCTAACGGATGACTAACGGATAGCTAACGGTCTGGACCGTTTAACGGAATATCGTTAGTGTACGTTTTCCCAAAGAAGGTCACATATTATTGTTATTGTTTTCATTGTGACCTTCATGTCAACAGTCAAAACGAAATTGTTCAGTCAAACCTTTGCACTGTACAACATTTTGGATTTATCAACTGAGTTGATAAGGTAAATTGGCCACCGTAATGAGATTGAGAGCTGACGTTTCGAGCGTTAGCCCTTTGTCAGAGCGAATCGTCGACAGCTAATGCTCGAAACATCAGCTCTCAATCTCTTTACAGTGGCCAATTCACCTTATCAACTCAGTTGATAAATCCAAAATTTTGTGTTTCACGTCCCCACCGACACAGCACCTCAGTTTCTTTAGAAACTAACCCCCTTGTTTCTTTGCACTGTGCAGTTTGCTGCACTGCAAGAACCATTCACCAAGGAATAATGCTGCAGTTTGGTATCTTTGTACAGCATCACTGTGCAGATTGTGATTTAATTAGTCAGGTCACTGACCTTTGACATCTGTGGAGCAATAATTGTTTAAATCCTAACTGGCACGTTGTCATGATTTGCATAAAATTATCACATCTCAATTATGATTTCAGAAATTGCAAAATTGCAGTTGTTTTGTTCCTTTCTTTTGCTATTTTAGGAAACGAGGTATAATAACCAGAGTAATTCCTCCTGGGGAAGGCACCAGTCAGTCATCAAACAAAGATGGAAAGTCTGCAAAATCCCGGAAGCGTAGCCACTCAGAAGAGAAACTTAAATCACCAACCTCTAAGTCATCGACAGAAAGGAAAAGTAGTTCCAGTAGTTCAGACAGTCAGCCATTATCATTCCAGATTAATAAGAAAAGCTCAGATAGTGTTTTTGCAAAATCACCAACTGGCAAAACTCCAAAAAAGAGTTTAGATGAGAACACTCCTTCAAAATCAAGATCACGAAAACATAGTGTGGAAATTGTTGGGGAGAAGACTCCCAACAAATCAAGGAAGCATTCTTCAGATGGGAAAAGCACACCCTCTAAAGCTTGTAGTAGTAGTAGTGACAAGATTGCAAAGAAGCCATCCACACCGTCTTCAAAGAAAGGTGCTGAGGACAAGCTTGTGTCACCAAAGAGCAAGTCACCACATGATTCAAATACCCTAGAATCGCCAAAGGCAAATAAATCACCGAGCTCAAGTAAAAGCAAAAGTTCTGAGAAAGAAATTATTGTTATTGATGATGATGATGCTGCTGATCAAGGTAGTTCACAGGGACAGTCTCCAAAATTAATGTCTCCCAAAGAGAAGCCAGTGTATAACTGGCCTGATGCTGCTCTGTATCAATATGAAGTCAGAATTCATTTTGAGAGGAAAGACAAAGGATCTAAGAAGAAGGAGAAGCAACAGGAAGCTGTGATTGTAAAGGCTTCAGCTGTCAGGTACCATAAAGTCTTTATAGTTTTATTTTTAAGTGCAAGCAGAAACTCATAAGGAGTTGAAACATGTAACTTGCATTCAGTGCTCATGAATATTCATTTTTCTAAGTACCATATTTGGAAACCCCTGGCTCCAGTCCACGCACGAGTTGTGAGCTGAAAGGCAACAGTGCTCAGTAAATTATGAAGTTTAAGTTTCACAATGTTGGGTTTGGCCCAAATCCAACGTTGTGAAACTTAACTGAATGATTATGAGCTTACTGAAATAGTATTTTTTTCAGCGATACAAGTGTGCTGTTGATTCAAAACTCAATCACTAGTTACATGTACCTTAAAAATCAAGAAGGAATGAGAAAAAGGAAACGAGAAAGGAAAAAGGAAATTAAAATAATCGATCACACGACTGAAAGAAAAAGGCGCCAAAACCTTGCGAAGTGTTGCGGCATTTCTTTGCAAAGCTGAATGGATCAATGAAACTGCTCCGAAGTGAATGTGCGAGAATAATTTTTTGAAAAGTCTTCCAAAAAATTATGTTGGCTGTAAAATGTGGTACAGGTTTGATGTTTCCTGAAAAATTGTTGTATTCATCGTCCAAAGTGGATTGAAGCTGTATGATTTCAGCATTGAAGGTGGAGAATTGAAACAAACACAAAACGTAGTGGTTCCAGGTTCAGAGGCCGCGGATGGAATGTGGCAAAACAACTTACAATGAATCAAACATTCAACTTATTTTGCATTACAATCTCTTTATTTGAACATTTGGAACTGGCTGAACTCAGAGTTGCATCAACTGCAGGTAAAACGATGTTATTTTGTGTAGTAAGCTTAGAAAGCCGAAGAAAATGTCGTCCTTTCTTATTCTGCCAATTATTTAGCTTGATTTTGGTAGCGAACGACCGAAAACGTGTGACACTTTAATATTATTAAACGGTTCTCTTCAATTTTACTGTGTTAAATATTTTTGTATCATGTCCTGGTATTTTGGTGTCAAAAGTTTTCCATATAAAACGTGCCTTTTGTGAATGTTTGTTGATAGTGCGATGGTGAAAGTAATCGTGAACACAACGCTAGACTAGTTTCATTTTGCAGTCTGATCTACTTCTACCCCAGCAGTTAGCTCCATGTTGTTTCAATTACCACTTTTGTTGCCTCAAAAATTTCCTGCTCGGTCTTCGATACCAGTAGTTCTTTTCACTTTGTCATTCCAACGTTTGAAAGCTTTTTCGGCTTGTTTTCCCCCAGTTTGTCGGCCATTCTTTGAGCAAGCGGGCGAACTTGGTGTGAAATTATGTCACGTCGTTCATGAAAATTGATCGGTCAGTTCCCTTTCTCCTCATGTTCCAAGTATGGTACCTGCGAAAATGAATAATTATGAGCATCGGTCAAAACCTACACGTTTCAAGTCCTTATGAGTTTCTGGTGCAAGGACAGCACTTTTTAACAGAGAGGCAAACTTTGTTACTTTAAACGAGGTTTTGTTCTAACATATTTTTGTAACTTTTTGTTTTGCCCTTTTGTTGTTAACCTTAAATTAATTTTATATAATTTTTTCTTTGGTAATGCTTTAACCCTTTAAGCCCTGATATAAAAAATGCATATTCTCCTTACTGTTCTCCATACATTTCTTATGGAACTAGTAAGGAGAATTTGTGTAGATATCAAGGCATCTCATCCTTGGTGATCACTTTCTTTATTCTCATCACTTGATTGTTTCAACAGGTAGTGATAATGTGAAGAGAAATTTCATTTTTGTCACTGTTAGGGATTTAAGGGTTAAATTCTCAGTCTTTATACTCCAGGGTGGTCTTTCAATGAATCTGTGCATGTGTGGGTATTTGGCGGTGGCAGGGAACTACAAAGGATTTTCATTAGTTTGAAACTTTTTTTAATAAGGGGGGGGGTGGGGTTAAAAATTTTCCCACAGTATTTCTTGGGGTGGTGGGTTTGAGACAGGTATTTGTTGGTTCATACTAAGGATTACAAAAACTACCTGCACTCTTAAAAATTTCATGTAATCAAAAGTTGATACAGTATTTTCGCCAACCTGCTAATTTTTTACTTGGTTTGAGATGTGAAAAAAAGACTAAGTTTTAGCTGACAGGGAAATATTTAGGGTATTGAGTTGTAGCTTAATTTGCACGTCCCTGAAATTGCAAATACAGTTGCCCCTACCTACCTCCCTAGGGTGGGCTGATTCCTCTTTTTGAAACTGAAGACCAATTGGGAACAGAAATAGAAAGGATGACTGAGTTTCCCTGCAGACATTTTCCCACTACTGTACATGTACATATTATTATTTATTATTCAGACAAGAGTGTTTTTGTGGAAAATAGACCACTCATACATTTACAGTTTACACAAAACTACATCCGGACTCAAGTGGCATATTTTTCATATCCTCACTAGTGAGGATGTCGATGACGTCATTTCCCCCTTTTACACTGTTGTTTGTGTAAAAATACTCTTGTCTATATAACAAAGAGAAAATTACACGGTGGCTTGAAGATATGAATTTTATTTTCGAGTTGTAAAAAACAATATTTTACTCACTTGCTGTGCTCCTTTGTAAAATATTGTTTTTACCACTCGAAAATAAAATTCATATCTTCGCGCCTCCGTGTAATAACCTCTATATTTACTTGAAGTTCCATGCGGAAAAAAGATACCACGCACAGTGTTGTGAAAAAGTGACTGGATTACACTTTTACCAAGTAACTAGTTTGTTATGTTGTACATGTCATAGTTTTCTACAATATTTAATGAATCAATTAAAGTTTAGTTCCTAGTATGCATACACATAATTACAAAAACTGTCTTTTCTTTCAGTCGGAGAAAAGGCGTCTTCACCAGAGATAAATTGAAAATGTTCCTAAAGATCAGCTGTGATAGAAGTACACCTCACTCAGAAGATGGTATCTATATTGTTCAGGTATGATTTCTTCTGAGACTATGAAATAATTTTAAAAGAAACCTCCACTGTTATCTCAAGCTGACGTTAAGTTTTTGAGATAAAGGCTGCAATTCTTTAGTTAGCAACTGGAAAAAAGTTTCAGTCTACCGAAAATTTGGACTTGAATACCACCTATTTTCACTGTCTTGTAATTTTCCTGAGCACTGCCATTTTGAGTTTTTGTGACATGTTACGGTTGTCCATATTGTTGTATACAAAAGAAAGTTGCCTTTTAACAATAGTGGCAACTGAATGATGCCATAAACATTCAAAATGGAAGCCCTTGAAAATTCAAAAGCAAAAATAGGTGCTATTCATATCTAACTTTTTGGTACACTTGTTCCACTTGTTAACTTAAAGAATTGAAATTTAGACTTTATCTCCAACATTTTAATGTCAATTTGTTGTAACAGTGGAGCTTCCCTTTAACAGTTTTCTGATCCTTAAGCAAGGGCAAAAAGTTTAAGTACTGCCTTAAAATTATTTCTTGCTAAAAACTGCTTTGTAACTCTGAATTATATTTTAATCACTGTGTTAACATGTTATTTGCGATTTCCAGCGGGACTACAGAGATAAATTTGATCTCGGTGAGCCAGACATTCCTTTGAAGCTGGCCTCTCCTCCAAAGGACAAGAAACAGAGAAAAAGAGGTCATGGAGACCAAACAGGAGAGGGTGGGCCTGTTAAGAAGAAGAGGAAGAAAAAGAAGGAAGGCGAGGAACCAAAGAATGAAGGAGAGGGAACCAAGAAGAAAAAGGTGAACCATACTTTAACAAGTGAATACAGTGGCACTTATTCTAACCTGTCTTAACCCTTTAAAGTGGAGCTAAGATCAAAAAATCACTTTTATTTTTTCTTCAGATTTTGAAACTATGTTTACTTAATACTACCCAAGTGAAATTTTAAGCCTTAATTTTGAAAAGAAGACTGTTTATTTAAACTGCAATTTTTCGATTTTAATGATCCGCCATTATTACACCAGAAGGGACTCGATGACCTTATTCACTCACAGGCTTTAGAATGCAGTGCATGAACAAGGCTTATTAATTTTGCAAAACACAAGTTTGAGAGTCTGAAAGCCCAAAACTTGCGTGCTGCACACTAAATAAGCCACTTTCTCACACACTGCAAAAAAATAAAGTGATTTTTGATCGTAGTACCACTTTAAGCCCCAGCATCATTATACAAATTCTCCTCACTGGTCTCTATTAATACATTTTGTTCAGTACTATGTGGGAGAACTTGTTTAAACATCGAGACAGGTCTTTGGTGATCATTTTCTTAATTCTCATGACCTGTGTGTGTTAAAAGGCACTGATATGACAAGGAGAAATTTGATGCTGATCACAATTGGGGCTTAAAGGGTGAACAGCTATTTTTCCATACATGCTCTCTACAATACAACAACTCTATTAACTCAGCCACAGAAAGCAAAATTCAGTCAAATTTTGCAGTGCCCAGAATAAAGGGAGAGGGATCCAAAAAGGAGGAAACAAAAGTTGAGTGACACTTTCATATTTAAGAGCACAGTTGAAACCTGTCCTCGCTGATAACACTGTAATGCAAACACCTCCTTATTATTACAGACAGTTGACTTGAACCTGGCAAAATTCTCATATCTTTTTCTTCAAGAAATGACCTCTATATCATGACTCTTCTATAGCACTGTTGGGACAGGCTTCATAACTTAGTTACAGAAAGCAGAAATTCATACAATACTGCCTCTTTATCATGGACAAGAGTCATGTATTTAGTCTATGCTTACAGTATTGACCTGACCCTCATTAACATTGCATCAGGGACTTTTTTGCTGCATTTTATTTTGTGCAGGAACAATTAACCCTTTAAGCCCAATATTAACATCCATATTCTCCCCTCTATTCTTGTTGTATTTGTTAAGTTACTAGTTGGGAGAATTTGATTAAAAATCAAGACATTTGATCATTGGTGATCATTTCCTGTATTCTCATGACCCTGTATGTTTGAACATGTACTATTACTGTAAGGAGAAATTAGATGCTTGTCACAATTGAGGCTTAAAGGATTAATTACAAACTAATACACAAATTTTAAACAAGCAAGGTTGTATATTATGAATTGAAGGGGTGCGTGCAACAAGGCCCTAAGTCACTCCTGATCTAATGTCGAATTCTCCCCTTTGTTTCACAAACATACACATGACAAACTGGAAGGAGAATCTAGCAGTTAATCTGAAGTCACCTAGGGCTTTATTCCAGGCACCCCTTCAATTATTTTTTCTTCTATCGCAGAAGGAGAAAGGTGGTAAAACAAAGGAAGATAAAAAGAAAATGAAGCTACCGCCTGAGGAGTTCCGCAGACTGATGGAAGAGGAAAAAGAGAGAAGGAAAAAGCAAATTGAAGAAGAAAGAGAAAGAAAGAAACTGGAAAGGGAAAGAGAGAAAGCTGAGAACAAAGCCAAAAGAGAAGAGGAAAGAGCAGTTAAGAAGATTGAAAGAGACAGGGTAAGGCTTAATTCTTTGTAACCTACTGTGATTACCAGGTGCCAAAGTAATACTAATTGGTCGAATTTCCCAGTTGGGGAAAAAACTGGGAAAATAAATAGTACCATTAGAAATTACTGTTTGGTTACAAAAGTAACAAACATGGGTAATGTGAGTTAGCACTGTTGTCCTTCGGAAATGTGAATCTTTTTTGGGTAGTAAACCTTTTACTTTTGCAATTTACAGGAACGTGAAAGACAAAAGGAAGAAAAGAGGCTAGAAGCAATAAGGTTAAAGGAGTGGAGTAAACCAAGAGAAGACCTTGAACTGAATGATTTGAAGGTATGTTTTCTGCTTCCGTCAGATGTAGAACCGATGTATAATCTTTATTGTTCCAGTTTTGCTCTACTTTGGCATACAAGCTGACCGTCGTGTAAGAAACATAATCCTGTGTGTTATTTCTTGACCTGAGAGCTTAACTTTGAATAAGCCTACTACTTCCTTTTAGTAAGCTGAATATTCCAGCAAAGCATTAATATTTCTGTTGTTTTAGTTCAATCAAAGAACAAAAGAAACCATTAATGCTTCAATTGTGTAAGTTCTATTTTTTGAAAAAATTAACAGGCTAATTCTTTGATGTTTGGCTCTCATGTTAACATGGAGCTGTGTTTCTTACTTGATAACCAGCTAGTGTGCCAAAGTAGAGCTAAATTTCAGTTAAGACATGGTTATTGTTCATCGGGGTGTGTGTAATGGGTAGATTAATGATATTCGTTGTTGTGAATGTCTCAAGGTGGAGTCACTTTGAGATGTTTACTGTGACGTTTCAACTGCCCTTTTGCTAGTCTTCATCATGCAATGAGGTCGATTGTTTACTCATTGCTGCGTGCAAACTAATATGGTATAGGTAAGATGAACAACAGCCAACAAAGAACCTACGTAGAAATTTAAATCTACTGCAGTTCTACCCTACATAAAAAGTGTATCAGAGGTTCTTCGCCGCTGCCTACAACAACAAGGCGTACACACCATCTTCAAATCAGACACAACTCTTAGGTCTCACTTAGTGCAACCGAAAGACGCCCTTGAACCAACTAAACAAAACGGTGTCGTCTATAAAATTCCATGTGAGTGCGGCAAAGTATACATCGGGGAAACAGGGAGAGCGATGCAAGACAGGATAAAAGAACACGACAGAGATATATGGTTTGCTCGTACGAAAACCTCCACAGTTTCGGAGCACGCTAACGAAACGGGGCATCTTCCTATTCGGAAAGAGGTTAAGTTTATTGATCGTGACCCTCACTGGCACACGCGTAGGGTCAAAGAGGCTATCCATAGAATACTTCATGCCAATAACATCAATAGAGATAGTGGAATTGAAATTCCTGAAGCTTGGATACCTACGATCAGAAAGCACAACAGCCGACCAACCACAAAGCGGACCTGTGAGGGAACAACGTCTAATAGTCAGAATAATAATGAGGATCGAAATGTACCAATAGCAACGAGCCATCATGCAACAAATAGCGACACGTAAACAATCGACCTCATCGCCTGATGAAGACTAGCAGTATTGCAGTCGAAATGTCGCGATCTACAACTCAAAGCGATTCCATTGTGAGACAAATGAATAAATGTTCATCTCACCTATCTAACACCACGATGATTTAATATGGTATATATAGCAAGACATAAATGGGGGGGGGACAAGAGGGTCATAATTTCGTGCTTCCTTTTTCCATTAGTTCCCAGTCCCGGTCTTTTGTTGGTGTTTGTTACACATGTATTTCGCTTCCCACCACCTTGGAAATTCCTCTTCATCCTCTCTTTTCCCATCTCCCCAGAGTTCCCACCCTCTTCTATTCCAAGTTCCCTCCCTTACTTTTTATCTTCAGCTTGTTCAACCACTGAATGTGATGCATGCATTGTTTTGCAGGAGCTACCTATGACCACTCCAGTTAGAATAAAGCTTCCATCAGAGCTATTTGGTGACATGATGATGGTGCTGGAATTTCTCAATGTTTTTGGAAATCTGTTTGACATCAAGGATGAATTTCCTTCTGGCCTTTCATTTTGTAAGTATAAAACTTGTGTACTTTTGTCATGGATCCTTTTGTTGGTGTGGGGGCCCAGTGGTGTCGTGGTTAGTATGTTTGACTTCAGATACATATGAATGAGGGGGGAGGGGGAGGGGGAGGGGGAGGGAGGTGAGGCCAGGCCTCTTCCTTAGGGTTGCTATCTGACAACAAACTTTGCACCCCATTTTCTCTCTCTGCGTTGGTGTATATATCTTATTAGATGTTTTGGCGAGTGGTAGATCTGTATATTTTTACAACTTTTGCTGTATTTTGACAAGCCAAAACATTTAACCTGTGCAAATAACTATCTGTATGAATATCATGGCATATTTGTACTCATTTGGATAATAAAAATGGGTACTGGCAACATATTACTGGGGTTACCCTGCGATGCACTAGTATTCCATCCGGAGGGGGGGGGGGGCTCTTAGTTTCTACATTCTACAGAAAGTTAACCAGGTTAACCTTTAAGCCCTAACAGTGACAAAAATGAAAATTCTCTTTAGATGATCACTGCTTGTTCAAACATTCAGGTGACGAGAATGAAGAAAACAATCACCAAGGATTGGATGCCTTGAGATTTAGACAAATTCTCCTTACTAGTTTCATACAAATGTATAGAGATCAGTGAGGAGAATACAAATTTTCGTATCTGGGTTAAGCGCCAGCCATGTGGGTAACCTGTGGCTCATGTGTGCCTTAAATTTTGCCCTTTTGTTTGTTTGCTGTATGGATAAAATCCTAAACTGTGACCATTATTTTACTTAATTTCTTGCATACTGAGTTCTTAAGTGGAATTAAACTGACATTTTCCAATGCTAAAGCTTGAATGTTTAACAGAAATTTATTTTTTATTTGACCGTCATCATGGTTTTGGTGTTACGGCTGACCCCACAGTCTTGAAACATGGCTGTCTTGAATCCCTGGTTATCTTTAAAAAAAAAAGTTGCTCAGTTATTTACTCTTGGCTGTCTTGAACTTACCTGATGTAAAAATGCATATTCTCCCTACTGTTCTTCATACATTTCCTATGGAACTATTAAGGAGAATTTGTTTAGATATCAAGATAGCTTATCCTTGGTGATCACTTCCTCTATTCTCATCACTTGAATGTCTGAACAAGTAGTGATGATGTAAGGAGAAATTTCATTTTCGTTGCTGTTAGGACTTAAAGGGTTAATATGTAGAGCTGGACACAGTGTTGTTGAAGACACAAACTGAAACTTAGATCTCTCCTTTTTTCCTGCTGATTTAGCCATGTTAGAGGAGGCACTGACAGAACACGATGCGGAGGGTGTATACTATGACCTGCTTCAGTTCCTGCTGGGAGCGATACTACGCACTCACTTGGAGGAAGAAGAGGAGGAAGGTCTTGATGGAACACATGACCATGAACCCATTGTGGACATGGATGATGAGGGAGACGAGAAATCACAAGCAACTGTGTCTGCCTCAGCAACTATGGCAGCAGCATGGCCAATGCAACACCAGGGAAAGCCACTTCATGAGTTAATTATGGATCCCTTTACAAGTTCAGAGCTTTTGAGACTGCATCTGTTATCCTCTGGTGCCAGAATAGGTGTGTAATAGCGGAGCCAGCGCGCTAGCGCGTCAGCGGAGCTCTATTGCTAGGGAAATTTGGTAACCTATCAAGCCAAAAAATTTTGGTAGTGACGTAATAGTCATGCAACTGTACGTCCGTACATCCGTACGTCCGTCCATCCGCATCAGAGGGCTACCAATACACTTCATACACTAGATATAACCCTGTGCTGAATCCCGTGTGTTTTTGGCGCGAAATCGCATGTTGACCCGCGTTGTAGCAAAACAAGCAAAGACAGCAAAAGTCAAAAACAAATTTGTAAATGGAAAAAAAAAATTCGGGAAATTGTGATCGCTCCTGGTGAGTGTAGTCCTGAGAAGGACTGTTTGAGGTGACATTGACTGACGTTTCGACAACCTGAGCGGAAGTCATCATCAGAGTCAAGTGAACTGTGAATCGTCAGTAGATGTTATAAGTCTCTGGTCGTTGTCCTGATTGGTCGACGATCTCGTGATGTTATTGGTCGTCTGTCAGTTAAGCCGTGATGTTATTGGCTGTGAAGACTGTAAACGTGATTGGTGCGTTTCGATCCGTCTTTTGTTAGTCAAATGTCCGTTGGTCTATTGTTAGTCAAATAAGTCGGTTTGTCTATTGTTTGTCTGTCTTGTTATTGTCGGCAATCAGTCGTTTGTAAGGTGCAGGTAGCTGTTGGCAACGGTTCAGTGGCTGGTTTACTAACTTAGAACAAACACCACTGAACCGTTGCCAACAGCTACCTGCACCTTACAAACAACTGATTGCCGACAATAACAAGACAGACAAACAATAGACAAACCGACTTATTTGACTAACAATAGACCAACGGACATTTGACTAACAAAAGACGGATCGAAACGCACCAATCACGTTTACAGTCTTCACAGCCAATAACATCACGGCTTAACTGACAGACGACCAATAACATCACGAGATCGTCGACCAATCAGGACAACGACCAGAGACTTATAACATCTACTGACGATTCACAGTTCACTTGACTCTGATGATGACTTCCGCTCAGGTTGTCGAAACGTCAGTCAATGTCACCTCAAACAGTCCTTCTCAGGACTACACTCACCCGGACGATCACAATTTACCGAATTATCATATGACTCCTGGGTTCAAACCATTTACAGGAAAAAAAAAAGTTCAAAAGAGCACTCAGTTGTCTTTTTGGTGGAAGGGGAAAAGTTCAATTTAGGCGAAAGAAATTAGGCGATAAAGTTCAGGCAAAAAGTTCAAATTTGCCTCGTCGGTTCTGTTCAAACTCGGTCGGCACACCGCTTGAGTTCACAGCTTTTCGCAGCGATTTCGACGCCAAATATAGCCGAGCTAGTGCTTTTTGGTTTTTTCTGTCCACAGCCATGGTTTTTACGGCGTTTCCAACACATTTTTCCAGGAAAAACACCAGCATTTTCATGCTGATAGGCAGCTTGTCATGAAGAAAGAAATAAGTATTAAAATTAACTTCTAAAATAACGTTAAACGCCCATGGCCTAGTGGACTAGTCACCGGCATCTCATGCCGACAAGCCGGGTTCGATACTCAGCGAGAGCGGGAATTTTTTCTTTTTTTTCTTTGTTTTTTTTTTAATTTAACGACTTGAATGAGAGTATTTTCACAAATTAATAACTGCCAGCAGAAACAAAACAAAACAGAAAAAACAAAAAACAGACAAAACAAAAAGGGGGCTCTGCTTTTAGGCTTGGCTAAATTTATATATTAAGTATGTACACATACACATCTTAAATAAGCCTTTGTTGTTTGTTGGGACTCCTACAGGCCTGGGACCTTGAGGTTTCTGGTAATAAAATCCTTCCAGTTAGTTATAATTGGTTTGAGAGCATTGAACGTAAACTGTAAATTGATAAATTACGTGGTTTCTCACTAAATGTTCTGCTGCATCTGTCACCAGGTGTAAATGGAAGCAGTCATGAATGTTACTGACACTCTGATAAATGCTTCCCAAACATTTGGAAAAAAAGCTAAACATAGAGGGAGAAAAGAAGAAGAAGAAGAACCTTTATTGATTTATACCGCTCAGGGTAGCCCCTTCAGATGCAAAAAGTTGTCTGTTATCAATGGGAGCCCTGAGCGCAACAATGTACTAAAACTATGCATACATATGCATTACACTAACACTAATAATAATATAGATAGAGAACTATGTACAAATAAAAGATTTAGAAGCAAATGAATACGAAAAATACCATCAAGATAGTTCGTTAAAAAGAGTGCAACCATAGTAATAGAAGGATCGTTTTGCGATCTCAGTCCTCACAGCAGGCGGATGTAAAAGGTTGCTTTGTCTAGTGGCGCGCGCATGGATTGTATTATTACGTTTAAAATATTCTTTAAAATATTGGGGACATTGCCCTTGCAGGCATTTCTTTACGAGTTTAAAAACAGATTTACGGCGGCGCTCCTCCAGCGTGGGCCATTTCAGAACGTCCATTGCCGGGTTGCTGCGCACAGTTCTTGCAACTATTCTGGCAGCCCGGTTTTGGAGGGCTTCAAGGTCTTGTTTTTTAAACAGCAAATGTTTACTTCTTTGTCTTTATTACTCTTGGAGAGATTTTTTTTTAATATTAGTCAAGAAGTCTCTCAGTCAGGTCTTCCAGTTTTGTTGCCTGCTGCGATTTGTGACTTTGGAAGTATTTTTTATTTTAGGGTGTGGTGAGCCATCATATCGCTGGCAGCGCCGTGGAGGATTTACTTACAGTGACGATGCCGGTGTAGAGTTTCGTCATGCGGAGCCTCGTCTGTTAAAAGCATTGGTAGCAGGAAATATCTATGACATGGGCGCTGATGACAAACTCAGAGTATTGGTGGCTCTGTGTACTCAGCTGGTAACATATGCAACTGCCCGAGATTATGTGGAAGAAGGCTTTGACCAGTAAGAAACCATAAACCATTTAAACGGTAGCTAAGGCCTGAGATGCTTTCCATTTAGCCAAAAATTTTTTCACTTTGAAATTCCAGAAACTTTCCACGTCAAATGGAAAGGCTTGTTCCATTAGGAGAGGAGCCTTGTTTTCGGTTTCAAACTTGCAATGTCATTGTTAAATCAAAAACGTCGATGGCACAAGAAGCCAACAAAGTGGATGACATTTCCACTTCTTTGGGACATTGTGGACAATTCTGATGAGAAATGAAAGCTTTTTTTGTCGAGTAGCAGAAATGATTTTGAGTTGCCTTAATAGCAGCTACTTGTTGTTTTGTCAGAAGATTAAATGGGTGCAAAGCTATTTTGAGTCTACAGTACGACAGTGAGTAGTTTGCAGTGGGAGTAGCAGAAATGTAAATTTGTGCAAATGGAACAGTAATTTCCATTCCAATCGGTTGGAATGGGAAAGGTGGAGTAACTGAAGGTCGTCCAATCTCCAGTGGATCCACGTGTGCCATTTACATTTCAACTGGTTGATCCGAACATTTTAGCTAAATAAAAAGTGCCCCAGGTTTCCTTCTGATCACTTATTGTTCATAAACGTGCACAGCAGAGCAGTTTTCACTTGAGTGTTGGAAGTAACTCTAGTTTGCTGTGGTTTCACTTTACTGGGCTTTTTTATTTGTTGTACCACTTTCTCAACCAATCAGTAGTAAAACAAAAAGCCAATCATGTCTTGTGTGCATCTGTTTTCCATGCTTAGCACCAGTCCAGTCTAGGGACATGTCCCTAACCTAACCTTGTAAATATGTCCTCACTCACCACGAGTCTCCCAGAAACTTGGTGGTTAGAGCACCCATCTGCTGTATGTCATGGGTGCAATTCCCATCGAGGACTTAGATTTTTTCTTTGTCCAACTCTCCTGACAAACTGAATATACCATGTTTCTTAAACATAGTACCATTTCTTAACGTAATCAGCTATTAAAACAACAACTTTCTTAACGTAACAGCTATTAAAACAACAACGCCTAATGTCAGGTGTAGGAAACAAGGAAACGACTTAACCACCACCCTACAAATTGAAAGCCCCTTGTGGTGATAACTAGAGTACCTTGCCTTCTCTAAGTTATTATTATTAGTTATGTCAGACATTTAGTTTCAAGTTCTCTTTTTTGCGTCCCGTAGGTGCCGCAAAGTCCGTCGTGAATGGCAGGAGGATCAATGGGCAGATCAGCGGAGGGAGAAAGAGGAGGCTGCAGCAAGGTACCGGCGCAAACAGGAGGAGAGACAGCGACAGAAGGAAGAGCTGGAGAAAAGGAAGAAGGAGAAGGATCAGGAGAAGATAGACGCTGCAAAGGGAGAGTCAAGGTAACACAGGACACAATAATAAGGCCAAAGCTGCAGCTGAAGAAACATGAATGCAATTGTACATGTAGAACTGCACATTGCCCAGTCAAGTAACATGGTTCTAATATGAATGCGATTCTCTAGATTAAAATTGCAAAAAGCTTTTGTGCTGTTAAGCAAATACTTTCTTACTGTACTACTTGTTGTACAAGTTGGTTCTAACTTCAAAAGCTGTAGATGGAATCCTTAAGTGTATTACGTACGCCTACATACATGCTTCTTATTTAGTGTACAGCATAAAAAATCATAACAAATAAATTGACACTGATGATAGCTGTGCTGGACGCCATTGAAGAAAAAGCACTTTGACCTTCTTTTCCAAGACCCTGAGAACTTACATTGCCATACCAGGAGATTAAAGGCAAATTTGTATTAAGATAAACTGTTAATCTAATTTAATTGTTTTTATTAGCACAAAAAGTGAAGAAGCAGCCAAAACTCGAGCAGAACAAAATCAGGGAGATCAGACAAAGAAAGGAGGTAAGAAAAATGCAAAAAAGAAAGGAGAAACAGAAGACAGCTCCCAACCAAGTGAAACCAAAGAATCCTCCAACACAGACAACAAGACTGCAGATGCAAAAGGGGACTCTACTCAGCCTCCCGCTTTGACCAAAGAAGAGGAGGAAGAACTGGCACAGCAGAGACGTGAAGAACGCAAGCGTAAGGATCAAGAGTTTCTTAATCAGTTGACTAAAGCAGTGTCAAGGAGTGCAATACAGCCACTGGGACAGGACAGAGTGTTCAGGCGATACTGGGCATTCAGGACATTGCGAGGACTCTTTGTAGAAGATGATGACCCAGACCAACACCTGTTGCTGGAGCCTGAATCAGATTCTGAATCAGAGGTAAGTTAAGTATTGCCCTTGTGAGAGGTGTTCTATTACCCTGTGCTCATTAACCTTTCAATTCTAAGATTCTAAGACTAGTTAGACTGCGAGTAGTCTCTAATTTTGGCGATGGCGATTGTGGGGCGGGCGAAATATGTATTTCGTGCATTTTCAAGCCAGTGTGTCATGAAAGGAAATAAACTGTTATCTATTAGATTGAAACACTTTGTAAGTAGTGAGACTGATATGGCAAGCTTGGAGTGAATGATACTCTGTGTTTCACTTTTGGATGTGGGTTGATTTTTCTAAGGAAACCAATGATTTGTTAATTAGTGAGCAATACAATTCAACAACACAGTTCATGGGTTAATGTGACATTTTTTGGGGGGATTAAGGACAGTGCGCATACATTCTGCGCGTCTGTTCTGGACCGAGATATTCAGGTTTCTTAAGGAATTTGCCTACTAATACAAAGGTATTTTTGCGCAGTGAATGACTATGTGGAAAAAGAAGATCTTAGCAAGGACTATCAGAATCCAAAAAAGAAAATTGGGGGTAACCACGCATTTTTCAGAGATACATGGGTGTAATTGAGCTTAAATTTGGAAAGAAGATGCCATACATTCTTTGTATTTTAAAGCTTTTTTAGAGTTATGACTGCTTAATTATCTCTGAAAAATGCGTTGTTAGCCACATTTTTCTTTTTTAGATTCCACTAACCCTTGCTAAGGTCTGCCTTTTCCCCATAATCAGAACCTTTGCGAAAAGACCTCTGTATTAGGAGGCACCGCCCTTAAATGAGGAACCAGGATTTTGTGTAGATTTGCCATACTGAATTTAGCAAAAGTATGAAGTTTCGTAGAGATCTAATTCAAACTATGGCGCCATTTTGGTCAAATCAATAACCATGAGCAGAAAAAGTTGACAGGAAAAAATTTTTACTTATCCTACACAACAAGACTTTTGCTTAGCCCTGTCGCATCAGGTACCTTGTAAATCGTCGGTTGACATTAAATCCTGCTTACCTAGGTTTGTTCTAAGCCTTTCACTTTGGCAGCGAGGTTCAGTGGACAATAATTGTCGGCATACTTCTGTGCAAAATGCAATAAGTCCAAGAAAGTGAAATAGCTCATTAGCTTCCTACACTGTATGAACCACATGTATATCAATTCATGTTTTTGTCTTATTAGGCTACTGAACAAGAGAGTGGTGATGAACAACAGGGGGAGGGTAAGGAGAATGGACAACAGGGGGAGGGTAAGGAGAACGGACAAGAAAATGGTGAATCAACACCAGAGCCCAAAGAAGATGATAAGCCAGTGGTTAATGGCCATGACACTGATGCAAAAAATACTGCAAAGAAAGAGAACTTTGAGCGGAAAGTTTTGAACATGTTAAAAGCATACCAGTTGACAAAGATTTCTTCCGAGGATCAAGGCTGCTGTGATTTGTACAAAAGTAGACAAGTAGTGAAGTGGTCATTTTTTAGTTCAAAAGAGGATGTAGACAATTTGTTGGAGGCCCTAAATCCCAGAGGTTTCCGAGAGAGGGCATTAAAGGAAGCAATCCAACAAGAGTATAAACAGCTTTCACTGGCTGTGGAAAAGTGTCCCTTAAAAGAGGAGATTCAAGCACAAAAAAAGGAGTCCAAGCCTAAAGGAAGGCGCGGCGGTAGAAATCAACCTACAGTGGACAAATCAAGGTACAAAACAATGGAAGAGTTCCTGGAGGCAAACCTGCGTGATCAGATTCTGGACCTCGAGGACAGAATCTGGCAGGGAAACCTGGGCTTCGTTAGGGCTGTGGACCGTGAGGCATGGAGAGCTAAAGTGGAGAATGGTATCTACAGTCAGTTCACTGAGGAACAGGGCAGCAAGGAGGTAAAAGTTAATGGCGTGAGCGAAGTTAAGGAGAATGGGGACGCAGATATGATGGAGGTTGATACAAGTGTTGGAGCGGATGGAAAGCAAAGCGAGGACATCAACAGTGAAAAAGCAGAAGTGAAGCAGGAGAAGGAGGAGGAGGAAACGCCAATGGAGTGTGATGAGGATCAAAAGCCGATGGTTAATGGCATCAAAGATGAAGCTGAACATGAACACGGTGCAGGTAACTCTTGTAGTAGCGAGCGGTAGTTCTTCTTCTTCTTCTTCTTCTTCTTCTTCTTCCTCGGATAACCCACCTCCTTCTTAATGAAGATTCTCGTGAGCATCAGTGCAGGTGCTATTTCTAAAATTCTCTATTTCTAAGATTCTCGCGAGCGTCAGTGCAGGTGCTTGGGAATTAAAAACTAGTTAATTAAAAACTAGTTGAGCGGAAAGGTATTAAGGCTAGGGCTTGGGAATTAAAAACTAGTTAAACCTGGTCATGTTATGTAGTGCCCTTGGTAATGAAATTTATCTCAAATGCACTAATCTGCATAAGTTTTCTGTGGAATTGGCTAGAATTATTTAATTAGTGAGGTAAAAGGACTAAGTGGATCACGATTTAATCGTGTGAAAATTTCAAATTACATGAACTGTGAATCAAACTTTCGACGCAAAGGTCAGTTATTTGAATCTTAGCCTCTTCGCTTGTTGCGTCTTTGCTTGTTACACTTCACTCCTTATTACCTTTCACCATCCGGTGAAACAAATTGTGGAGGTGGTGGGGACGAACGGGACTAACCATAGCATTCTCTGGAAGCCAGTAAACACTCGTTGCCGACCACGTGGCTCATAAGAGTACTTCAAGGCCTATTTTGCAGGTTTAGCGTTTGTGTACAAAAGATTGGCATACGTGTACAGGTCATATCAGACCTACCGTTCAATTTTTTTGTGTGTAAACTAAACCTAAAACTTGCTTACAACTTAATCGTTGTATAAAGCGCAAAAAAGGTCTTGAAATTGAGAAAACAGAAGGAAAGAAAACTGACGAAAAAGAAAGGAAAAAAAAGAAAAAGTGTTTTAAACCGTCCAACAATTGCAAATTTGCAAGCTGAAGAATTGCGTGTGGCAGTTGTAAGCAAAGCTCGTACTGTCTAAACCAGCCCTTGCCTTTTTCTTTGGTAATGTTCAATCCATTATATGTCTCTTTACATTTCTTTTATGCTGTAGGATCTGAAGAACTCGTTAAATCAGAAGACAAGCCAGCAGAGCGTTCATTTTCAGCTCTTCCTTTGCATCTGCAGCTGGACAGTAGCCAGCCATCTTCTCCAGGAGGTGGTACACGCTGCAGCACACCCACGCTCAGTTTGGTTATAGGTTCTGTTGTGGTCAACCCAGCAGTCAAAGAACTTGCGCTCGAGCTACTCAAGGTACTAATATTGTAAATAAAGTCTGTGACACTAGATTTTTTTTCCTTGCAATAAATTGGCCTTGTTTTGGCCTTAGCAAAAGCTGGTGTAGTCATTTTCCTAATGAAAAAGAAAAAAAAACTGTCCGTCCGATCTCCCCCTAATTAAGACAGACTGGCGTGGCCTTTCAATCCCACAACGAAACACATATTAAAATTAGTATAACAAGATCACTCCAAGTTCAGTCTACCTACCCAAAAAAATTACATAGAATGGTTGTAAAAGTGAAAGTAAAAGTCTATTAGCGAGAACAACAGAAGTATTCGTTTGTTTTTATTATGACGACACAATCGGCTAGGCTCCATTCACTAGCACGCGCAAGTTTATTTATGTTTACAAACTTATGCACAAAGGTAAAAGACTTTTGAATCTTGTGCGTGGGGTTGCGTTTTTAGTGTTTGTATGTGCTGGCAGTTTTCTCTTTTGCGATATATTTAACGAAAATGCAGACAGAAGGAAAACAGATCCTTTCTCTCAGCAAGAAAAAAAATGTGAAGGACGCTTTGCGAAATAAGCAATTGAAGGTGTGATATCGCGAAACAAAAGGTTTAACAATGCCTCACATATGTATTGTCTCTTTGCTCCACCTCCTGCACTTTGATGAGCAGAAGGTATTCCCAGTGGAAGAAAGCGCACGTAATCATTAACCAATCAAGTGCGCTTAGTTGAAGCAGAACAGGCAATATTACAGACCTATGATTATAGCTCGACTGTAAGTAAATGTCCCAAGAACAAAAGGCATTCTGCGCGATGGATTTCGGGGCTCCAGTGCACAACTGAAAAAGATTATGTTTAAGCTCAGTCTTCAATAACGATAAAACCAGCCATAAAAACTTGTGTGCAATTGGAGCGATGGTCGTAGGGTCGTAAGTCCGTTTTTGGTAGATTGGTAACAGTCGACTTGTGGCAAGTCTAGGTGAAGCTATACTTAGCTGCAAAAGTAGTTGAGACACGGTCACACTCAAGGGTAATATTTCGCGTGGCGCGTATAGTGGCTATTACCCCACCCCTCCCCCCTCATTTTAGTGTTGCCTTGCTTCCTGCATCATTTCCTAAACATTAGGCGACAACATTGAATAGGGATGGGGTATATTAAGCGAAATGTGGGATTGTAATGTGAGTCGGGGCAATATTGACTATCCACGAATGGGTTTTAGGTGACCGTGTCTCGACAATTTCTCAACTTAGTGTAGATAAGCACTGCAGGGCACGATTATGGTAACCCATGAAGGTTTAGCAGCAAGCTAAGATCCGTGCTGAATTTTTTTGTTTTTGTTTTGTTTTTTTTTTTACTATCTGGCAGGTGGAGCAAGGCATTGAACGAAAGTACCTGAATCCCCCTCTTGGCGAGGATGAGGAGACAAAGCGGCAAAAACAGAAAGAGGCAGCCGCCGCTGCCATCAGTGAGTTCAAGGATATGATGAAAGCAGCGGAGAACAAGGAGAAGCAGAAGAAGGAGAAGAAAAAGAAAGAAGGCGATGAAGATGACGCAGAAACCAAGGAAAGCGAGGAGACGAAAGAGAATGATGCAGACAGCAGTAGTAGCTCATCAGACAATGAACCTGCCAAGCAGAAGACATGTCTGGAGAGATGGGAGGAGTCTCTCCTTGCCTGCACGAACCTGTCACAAGTCTTTGTACATCTCAACACGCTGGATCAGTCTGTGGCTTGGAGCAAGTCAGTGCTGAATGCTCGTTGTCGGCTGTGTAAGAGGAAGGGAGACGCTGAGCATATGTTATTATGTGATGGCTGTGATCGGGGCCACCATATGTACTGTCTCAAACCACCCATTAAGGAGGTACGTAGCATAGTAGTGCACTTTGAGTGTAATATTCAGTCTAGGGCTGCAACGATACACCGATGCATTGGTGAACCACGATATTTTTTCCAATGAAACGAATATCGATATTTAAATGAGATATCGCGATATTACGATACAATAAAAGATGCTACATCAACAAATTTAGGAAATCGCTCTCTTTAATATTCCTTACCCAAGCTCTACATTTTAGCCCTTGTAAGGCGATTTGATGTTGTGTTATTACTGTGCTTAAATTATTATTATGGGCGGAAATAAATTATTTAAAAGTAGTGTAAGTTGTTGGTAACTAGTTTTGTCGCGCACGGTAATGTATCTTATTGTGTATCATGTCGTGGCCCTTGTATCGAGATATGTATCGTATCGTGGGAAAATGTCTCGTTGCAGCCCTAATATTCACATTCATATTTCAATTCCGTGCATTACAGTGGAGCCCTGTTATAACGAAATCCCCGCAATAACGAACGATATTCTTCAGCCCGGCCAGAGTTACAGTAAAATGTATGGAATGGAACCCCGGTGTAACAAAATCCCCGGTGAAAACAACCCAATCCAGAAGCCCAAACTTAAAATTTACCCTGATATACTGTAAATTGATTGAGGTGATTGGAACCAACTCGGCGCCTCGATAACCCTTTAAGCCTCAGTACTGACAAGCATCTAATTTCTCCTTACAGTATCACTACTTGATCAAACATTGCGGTCCTGAGAATTAAGAAAATGATCACCACAGACAAAATGTCTTGGTACAATCCAATTCTCCCACAGAGTACCCTAACACATTTATGGAGAATAGTGAGGACAACATGCATGTTGATTTTGAGGCTGAAAGGATTAATTATTCACTCAAGGACGGTGCCTCCTAATATCGATGTATTTTTGCAAAGGTTATGACTATGGGGAAAAAGTAGATCTCAGCAAGGGTCATTGGAATCCAAAAAGAAAAATGTGGGTAACCACGCATTTTTCAGAGATAATTAAGCAACCATGATTCTAAAATGCATTAAAATACAAGGAATGTATGGCAATTTCTTCCAAATTTAAGCTTAATTATATCTGAAAAATGCGTGGTTACCCCCAATTTTGTTTTTGGATTCTGATAGCCCTTGCTAAGATCTGCTTTTTCCACATAGTCATAAACCGCGCAAGAATATTGTTGTGTTAGTGGGCAAATTCCTATAGAAACCCGAATATCCCGAGATGCGCAGAACGTATGCGCAGTAACAAAAGGAAGCACCGTCCTTCATAGATCACTTATTCGTATATACCAAAACCAGTGGATAGTGTTTTTCGCACGCCCTGATTGGCTACGCACACCCCGGATAGAATCTGCTTTTCACCTCCCGGCATTTTTCCGGATTTCGCGCGCAATTTTTCTCTCATTTCTCAGGAAGAAAGGTACGATTTGGTGGTGCCTATTTACTCGTTGGCATACTGGACACTAAAACATTTATTCACCTCAGTGTCGGTGAAGAGGGGTAGATATTTACCTGCACTTCGGTGAATAATTGTTAAATATCCAACGCGCGCTCGTGGAGTAATTGTCAGTTGTAGTATTTGACGGTGAGGTTCTCCGTTCTGTCCACAGGTTCCTGAAGGTCAGTGGTTTTGTGCGGACTGCCGTCCGAAGGAACCAAGACGCAGTGAGAGAAGAACAAAGCCTCTAGCAGAGGAGGAAGAGGACGATGATTTCGAAAAACGATCTGAAGACGAAGAAGAAGACAGTGAAGAAGAAGATAGTGACGAGGAAGAGGCTGAAAGTGAATCAGAAAGCGAAGAAGGGGAGGAAGACAGTAAGAGCCATGTTTTGTTTTTATTACTGCGTGTCGTGGAGTGGTTAGACTGCAAAACAGTCGCTTTTTTTCTCTCAAAACTCGCGGAGGGACATTTGAATGATCAAAAACTGCGGATTGCTCACGAAGCGTTAAAAGCGTGTATTGTCGCGCGAGAGACTTGGAAGCCACATTCTCTTCAAGCTTTTTTGTACGGACCGCGCAGTTCGTAGTACGCCTGAACAACTCACGCGAAAATACAGACTGCTTTGCAGTCTGTGGAGTGGGCAGCATGGCCGATTGGTCACGGCCGGTTAGATTTGTATTCCGGGGCTCCAGGATTGTAATCGTCTTCTCCTGTCATAGGTTAGCCAGACACTAGATGGAGTTCTCATAATATTTCTGTTTTGGTTGTTGCTTACTCCGAGTCGTTCCTGGTTCACTGCAAACAAGGGGACGAGAGAGAAAAAAAAGCAAGTGAGAGTTTAAACGACTCTTATTGAAGGCACAACCGAGGTAGCCATCGTGCAAACCAGAAACGTTTCTAACTTCATATGTGCTCTTCGCAGACCATGTCTTATAGGGAGACATTGTAGACCCTGGAGTTTACTGTCTTGCTTTTAGTTGCTGGGGAAACAGTCTGCTCCGTTTTGATCTGATCTGTTTTTTCGACCTTCCTTATCAGGTGATGCAAGTGAGAGCTCCGAACATGGCGATCAGTGCGCGGTGTGTTCTGAGGGAGGGGAACTATTGTGCTGCGATACGTGCCCGCTGGCTTATCATCTCAATTGCGTTTATCCCCCTCTGCGGCGAATCCCGCGCGGAAACTGGGCCTGTCAGGTGTGCACTGGGGCAGATGAAGAAAGGCCGCGGAGCTGCCGCGTGAAGAAAGCCACTATAGAAGGTAAGAGGACTTACCACACACTTGCCTGCCAGCAAACTCTCTGAGGGCGGGGGTATTTTAGGAAGAGTGCTAGACTTTCTCAAAAGTCCTTCGCTTCTTATTTCTAGTTCCAGTGGTGGGCCCGTGCTCGCTCGCGCTCCGCGCTCGATTTTTTGAGTTTTTCGCGCTTCCGAAAAAAAAAAAAAGAAAACGCTGAGCTCGACTTTTGGGCAAGTCTAAAACAGTGCTTGCCCATTTCAGACCAAAACGGCCCCAAAATGCCCTTTTCCAGACAGTATCAGAAAAAAAAAGGTTCCGTCTGTTATTTTGTTTTCGATTTTTAGCCGCCCAGAAAAGTCTTCAGCGAAGCATGAAGGTGGTGAAGAAGAGAACTACTCGCAGTGTGTCCCGTCCAGGTAGCAGACAAACGAAGAAAACTGCCAGTCGGTCAAGGAAACGGCAAGTTTCTTCCTCGCCATCACCTCCGCCGCGCTCGCGAAAGACCGACAAAAAGCTGACGAAACGCCGACGAGTTTCTTCTTCATCACGATCGTTGTCGTCTCGTTCTCCGTCGCCGGCGCCGAAGACAAGTCGCAAGGGAAGTATAAAGATTGCGGCTCGTGGTCGTGGTCGAAGTTCTATCGATTCCTCTCGTTCCTCATCGCCCGTGCTACGAACTCAAGCTAAAAAACTTGCTGGCAGGAGAGATCCTAAGCTGGCAGCCAAGTTTGCTGTGTGTCAGAAACTGCTCACTGAGTTGATGAACCACGAGGATGGCTGGCCCTTCCTGGAACCTGTGGATCTTACTGAGGTAAGAATAAACCAGCCAGGCATTTCGTATTTGATGACAGTTGTTTCCAAACTTACGTTGCCGTGTAGGAGGGCATCTTATCACCAATTTCCACGATCTGCTCCCAGTTTCGCCTCGTAGCTCGGTTGGACAAAGATCTTTCTTTGTTTTTGTTGTTAATTCTCTGATTTCCTTTTCAGGGCCAGTGGCCCGGGGGAAATTCAGGACGACACTGAGAAAATGCAAAACGTCAAGTGGCAGTTTTAGAGTCGCTTTCACATAGGTTTCCTGTGGGGAGAAGAAGATAAAAATTTTTAGTACACTGTATTTTGAGACCACACAAGCCATATTAGTCTTTCTACCCCTTGTTTTACGGCAGAATTTCATTGGAATCTTGGAATTTGGTTCTCGGTGTACGTGACCTCCGTGGGGTGGATCGCTTTCAACAGTCACTGACTTTTCTTTCTCGGTCTGCTTCTTGTTCCAGAACCCTGACTACCTTAACTTCGTACAGAGGCCAGTTGACTTGGGAACTATCAAGAAAAATCTGTCTGACAAGGCGTACGAGGCTGTGGAAGATTTCGCGGCAGACGTACGTCAAGTGTTCATCAACTGTGCCGAATACTGCCGGCCTAGAGGAAAGGAGGCCCGGGCTGGGGTGCGACTGTCTGCGTTCTTTGAGACGCAGTATTCCGATTTGGGACTTGACGCAACTGACGGTCGATCCACTCGCAGCAGGCGGACATGAGTTTGCTGGCATGCGTGCGAAATCACAGAGAAAGAAATATGGACATGGTCGGGTTGTAGTCTAAAAGTGGCTACAGAAGATTGAAATCGTCTCAGTCACGATAAACTGTGTTCCCCTCCTGTATTTTTGTCTGGAGGGGAGGGGGGGCGTGGGGGTAAATATAATTGGAAAAAAAATTCAAGATGTTCAGTTTTCTCCTTAAATGCCACTATTGAGACTATTCTGTGATGCACCTCTTAATATATTTAAATCAGTTCCATGAAACTCAAATTTTATGACTGAAAAGGCGTTTTGCGTCTGAAACATCGGAACTCTTACGTAAATACAACAAGCACTTCATTCGTAGTAGCACGAGGGTTGCGTTTAATAGATGGTGCAGACTTCTCTTGCGCGTAAAATTGACCAGTTTGACCTGAAAAAAGAAACGGACATAGCAAAGTGGAAAGAGAATCGTGAATGTGGCGATCGTGCAGTATTCAGTGAAAAATGACTGAAGCAGTGACGGTCTTCGTCATTAATTCCTCTCCGATCTGTAAGCTTTTCAGCCTGTTGAAGTAGTCGATAGTCTGTGAACAGTCTCTCGTGTCGTGGGTTTCAAGGTTGTCTCTCTCAGCTTTGTTTTTCTTCCCCTTTTTCTTTTTTCTTTTTTTTTTTCATTATTATATGGCTTCAGCTAACACTTGTAGTCACTGTGCGCTTTGTGGCCTTGCAGGATACTTCATCCGTGTATGTATTTGGGCACTATGCCCTTAGTGTTTGGGCACTATGCGCTTTGTGGCCTTGCAGGATACTTCTTCTGTGTAAGTGTTTGGGCACTATGCGCTTTGTGGCCTTGCAGGATACTTCATCCGTGTAAGTGTTTTGGTTCGCTCCTGACGCTCTGTGAGAATATAATGGGCTGCTCGCAGGTTTAGTACTAATACAAAGGCTGGATTTCATTGTTAACTGATTGGATTGAATGTGGCTATTCGTAATCACTGACATTGAAAAGAATAGAATCGATGATGTTCTGAAACTAAGTTGAAACTAATGCTTGTGCCCTCCTTGAGCTGGCCTTTAGTAGTTCAGTGATATTTATTGCTACGCTATGAGAGGTCCCTCGTTTTCTCTCACGGATAGTCGAGCGAAACGGAAAAAACAAGTGCACACAAAGTATCCCTACCACAGTGTCCACCAGAATTCGGCATGCGACTTAACCCCTGCGTTTGGTTGCCGCGACTATCCGTGAAGGAAAGAGGGATGCTTCTGGTCTATTTTGTTACTGGTTCATGCTAGCATTCATCATTTGTTTGCAGATAATTGTTGAAATGCGTTGTCGGTTATGTTTGTGAAGTAATTGACAATTTAATGATGCATTTACAAGGTAACTGATAAGCTATCCACAATTAACGCGTGAGAAGACTTGTATATAAAGGTGATACAATAAAACGAGCTCAAGTTTTTAGTTTCCCTGCCTGATCTAATTTCCTCATGATCTTTTACTTCCGATCCCTTGCACGTCGCACACTCATTCCCCGGCATTCACCAAGGTGTGCGCGGCAAACCAAAGAACGTCCGTATTGGAGGTTATTTATTATAAAATACAGTCGAACCCCTACTAGGCGTCCAGTTGTCAAAGTCCCGATGAGGATTCTTCTATTGTTTTTTCTACCTCTATTAAGCGGCCAACCCCTACTGAACGGCCACTATCCACTTCCCCAAGGGTGTACACAATAGGGGTTCAATGACAGGGTAAATGACAGTTATTCTACAAGCGAGAGTTGGATATGAGGTGATTAAAAAACGGGCGGAGTTATCACCAATCTAACAAGGGGGAGAGGAACAATTGCTTTCTTTTTAATTCTCAGATGTTGCTTCATTTTTTCCCCGTTTTTTTTCTAGAAAAGAAAACTTTTGAACGTCGCAACACTTGAAATGGCATCCAGTCTCCTTATAAGGCAAAAGGCAGGGTCTTGCTGATGACACAAAAAGGTAACTAGCAAAACTAAGCCCTTTTTCGCTGATAACTTGTGAACCAATCACAAAGAGAAATTCAATAACCGAGATTGAAGAAATCTTACTTCTAATGACGCCTCGGATCGGTGTTTTGGAAGGGGTAGTGTAGTTTATTTTAGGCAACGAAAAGCCATTGTGTGCTCGGTTTCGCTGGTGCACTCGAATTTTTTTCCTTTTTTGGCTGTTTATACTGGAATATCATTTGGTATAAGGTATCTAAAAGTACCACTTAAAAATTTCCTTACATGACCAGCAGCATGATTATCTTCATTCTCTTTTGCTCGTAGATACCTGTTTCCCCCCCCCCCAAAAAAAAAAGACACCGTGTCTCAACAGATGAACTAGTAAAATGTCGAGAGTACAATGTACATGTACATGTACAGCTGTAGTGTAGACAAGAACGCGTTCAAGGGAACGCATTCCATTTGAAAGACTTGAAACTGGAAAGCTTAGGGACCGCATTCCATTTTAAACTGGAACGCTCAGGGAACGCAAAATGGAACTCTGAAGGAACGCAAAATGGAACGCTTATGGAACGCGTTTTTCTTAGCGTTCCCTGTTAGGTTACTTCTATCCGGTACTGTAGTTCGGAGGGAGCCAAAGCCTTCAAGGTCGTAAAACTCCCCAAATCAAACAAAAGAAAGCTGTGGAGCATCTTGTTTATGTTTTTGACAGTTTTTGTTTCAGTTTAGACAATTAAAAAAATTCAAACCTCTAAATGTCGCCTTTTATAGAGAGGCTAATCTGATAAAGGACACAGCCATGTCAAAACTTTTCGACTGCTTTGTCCTCCATGTTCCCAGACTCTTGCGTCCTTCGCGTTTTTAGTGAAAGAGAGAAATCTGGGACAAACATCACAAGCCGCGAAGGGACTGGATCATACTCCCAGAAGGTATATAGGTCGTCAGTGAGGACGACGGCATAAAATCGTACTTCAGCGAGTTTTCTGCCGGTTGTGGTTGGTGGTTGTCCTTGATTTTTCGTTCTGTCGAGTTATCTTCCTTGCAAAATGGACAACAGATTAGACCATAACGAAGACGACAGATACAGGACAAGTTCAACGGTTCAGGTTAGTCTCATTCGTCCTCAAATTTTGTCCTAAAGTACTTTTAAAAAACCCGACAACCAGGCCAATGTCACCATTAAAAAGTCTTGTTCTATTCCTGGGTTGTATGAGCTTTAATATGATGCTTTTGTAATTTGAGCAATTTTTTCGCCTCGAGTAAAGAAGTTAGGTTTTCCTTTTTTTTAGATATAGTGCATGGTAACGTAAGGTTAAATTTAAATAATTTGCAATTTGGGTTTCAAATTATGCACCGTGTACTTCTCGCGCCTTTAAGCTTAATTATCCGAATCAATCAGACTAAGCTTTCAGCTTGTAATGGAATCCAATTCCCAGTATCATAAATTGTAATCCAGTGGTTTCTTCTTTTAAAACTGGGGTTGTAAAGTTTTCATTACATAGACACAATTCTTTGTCTTGTAACTGCAGTAGAAACTCCACAACTCAAACCCCGTTTATCTCGAACGGGTAACCATGAGCTCGAACCAAAAACCGTTTGTCCTTTTCTGTAAGACTTGACTCAAATTTTTCTTAACTGTAAAAGTGTTGTGTTATTCCTGATGGTTTGTGTTAACTGGATTTAACTGCAGGTCTTTCTATTGTTTTGGATCGCCATTTTGTAAACGTAGTGTATTTTTAGTGCAATTACTGCAATTGAATAGGGAGTCCCCCTTACCCATAAAAAATAAAAATAATAACTTAGCATGGTGTGTAGGAAGTTTTTATTTGTGGGGGCTTTCTCTTCTCTGCATTTTGTCTTTCTCTCGTGTTTCTTTTCTATGTTGTGAGCAAAAGTAAGAGTTGCAGACACCCCGTAGTTGTGAATAGGTGTTTGATGTATTTGGAGCATTGTTCATGTAGGGTAGGGATTGCTCATAAGTGAGACCACTTGTCTTCCACCAATGTGGCCCAGATTGGAATCCTAGACTCAGCATATGTGGGTTGAGTTTGTTGTTGGTTCTGGTCTCTGCTTTAAGGATTTTGCTGCAGGTTTGGGGCTTTTCTTCCACCCAAAATCCAGCATTACCAAATTCCAATTTGATCAGAAATCTAATGGCTGCAATTAATAATAATGTTGGAGTGTTAAGTGTTACCCTTGTTGCACAAAAAAGAATTAGAAGTTGTCTAACTTGTTTTGCAGCCCCATGGAGGCCTCATGTCTGCAGGGTCATCAGGATTACAGACAACAACTTCACTGCCAGGAGGTCTGAGTACCTATCCGCCCACACCCAGCCCAATGCCGCCACTTACTCCCATGACACCCATGACTGCTGAACAGGCTGGAATTGTACCACAGTTGCAGTGAGTACACATTGCAACCTCTACCAAGTGGTCTCCCCTGGCCTGGGGAACTGCATAGTAATCATTTAATACAGATTTAACTTGCATAAAGAGCTATTGCAAGAAGACTAGTATTGGTTGTAAGCAGGGTTGTCATTGGAAGCCGGTAGCCGGCGGAAAACCGCCGGCTGTGCGACCACTTTGCGCCGGCTACTGCGTGGCGAAGATAAAAGTTATCAGGAACAGAAAAATCATGTTGCTCAATGGGATCATGAACAAACAAAACAGTTTATAGACCTGTAAGTGGTATGATAGTTTGGAATTTTTTCTTTGTTCTTCTGTGTACGTTTTTTAAAAAACACAATAAAACCTTACTGTAAGAAAATACAGAAATTACGTGTAAAAGCGGGTGACGTGTTTTACACGTGCCAGCTAGCTTCAAAGATTTTCAAAGATATTTCCTGAAGTTTTTAGAGGTTTTCGAAAATGGAAGGTCACGTAGGAAAAAAGCGATCGCTTCAGCACTACTTCCCAAGGGCCTCCCAAGTCAAACGAAGAAAAAGAAATCTAACGAAAATGAGGAAGTTCAAGGTTAGGAATTAACAATTTCACACTCACTTGATTACATTCACTGTTGTTTTGGAAAAATATGTTTCCAAAGAACTTTGGCAGAAA
Source organism: Siderastrea radians (assembly GCA_964017195.1). Classification (NCBI taxonomy): domain Eukaryota; kingdom Metazoa; phylum Cnidaria; class Anthozoa; order Scleractinia; family Rhizangiidae; genus Siderastrea; species Siderastrea radians. The sequence continues at coordinate 31,535,053 of OZ024892.1, forward strand.
ATTACCGTTGAGTATAAAACGCTGTTATTTTAATGCTTGCCTTCAAAAGAACAACGAGAAACTTTAGTCAGTTTACTGACAGACTTTAACCTCATTTTTTCACCTACAAATAAGACTGAAAATGTGCCCCAGAATGCAGGAAATCGCATCTGAGAGGTAGCAAATTTCAAAATCTGCGACATGCCATGGGCATTTCACACCCATTTCTTCAGTAGCCGCCTACTACACTTCAAACAGCCGCTCACTTCAAATCCTAATGACAACCCTGGGTTGTAAGATAAGAAAAATTGGCCATGAAACACCCTGTTTGGGGGGAGGGGGATACTCCGGTATATAACCTATATATGTATGTGCCACTGTGAAGGGTATGGTTTTCAAGCAATTTGGTTTAGGATAGGGTATAGAAATCAGAGAGTTTTGGTCTAGAATAGGGTATCAATTACTGTGAAAGTTAAACTGGTAAGTGATGTGAAATACTTTTAAATCCAGAATAGGGTTTGAAAAACTCGGAAATAAAATTAATGTAAATTTAATCATTGCAAGTTTGTTGATTAACAGTTGGTTTTCAATAAAACAACACTATATGGTTATATTTCTGATAGGTAGGTGGAAGTTAGCTAGTCTGGGATAGGGTGGGGATTTTTGACATCTAGTCTAGAACAGGGTTGCAAAGGGGAGCTGAAAGTCGGTCTGGTGTAGGATAAGGGTTTCAGAGTCCCAGTGGCACACCCCCACCAAAACTCTTCTTGGTAACATATCCCCCCCACTCCCCAAACCTAGGGGAGCCACACTAAAAAAAACTGGTGGATTTCTTTTGGGGCAGACAGGAAACAACAGCTCAGTGTTTTACAACAATTGCAGGCTTAAGAACAGACTTAAAAATGGTTATCTCCAGCTGCTAAAATTTGCTTTGCTGTTACTGATTTCCTGGTTTTAATTTATGTTTAATTGATTTAATTGCAACTGAGGGATTTTACACTCATGACAAGCTCAAAACATGCCTCTGTGATGTTAATTACTTTAATTAAAATACCTACATTACCTTTTGATATTGTTGCATACACCTTTTGTTATTGTTGGACAAGTCTTACTGTATTCATGTACCACAATTTTAAGTAAATAGGTCTTCTTATTTAGTGTCACTAGTAGTTTAAATAGGAGGCTACATGTATGAGTGTGTAGTGTGTAATTGTATTTTTTTAGTCTTTTTTTTTACACTAGAATGATTGACACTCAAAGTGATATGATAATAATTTGTAAACTGCACATCACATTGAACTAGAAATATAGTCAGAAATTGGTTGGAAGCGCTGTAGATTGTCACATGATGACACCGACGTTTTGGCATTACTGCCTTCTTCAGGGTGTTCAAAAAATAGCCTGAAGAAGGCAGTAATGCCGGAACATCACTGTCACTCAAAGTGATATACTAACCTGCGATCAGGCCCTGTTATCGTTTTGCGTGGTGAAACATTCAGGCAGGAAAGGTGAAACAAAAATAGAGCATGGTACAATTCTTCTACGGAACGTCTTCTGCCCACTTTTTTGATTGATTGACATTTAAAGTAACAACAAATCAAATCACTTCTGCTGCTGGATACTCAGTATGCAAATTTTCTTAACCATTATGGCAATTCAAAAGTCAAACAACCTTCAAATATTGGCAGCTCCAGTATATCTCTTCTTCTAGGCATTAGCACTCAAATTTAAATGAGTGATAACTTGAATATGCATGTTCTAGTATTCTACTGACATGGTTTCTCTGTGTGAGACGGAAATGAGAAGACTATGAGGTGGCCATGTTTCAAAGCACTTTGCTCATTCGATGTTGTCAAAAAACCAAAACATTCTGTTTCAGGAGGTGTCGAAAAGATTCTCAGTCTACGGCATTTGTGACCAATTTTCTACATACAAACCATGGAAATATTACAGAAATGCCCTGAAATTGATGGGTTTTTTATGATAAAGATATAAATCAACATGTTTATAAACAAACAAGTATTCTTGTGTAAAATTCAAGTACCTGTTTGTGGAAGTCGTAAATATTTGAGATTTTATCTCCAAATAGCAACTGATTTATTATAAAACTAGGCAGATGCTTTGATGTCAGAGATCAATAAAGCGACAGTAAAACTGAACGAGTAGATTAACAATCTTTTAATACCGTAAACACCGGCGTATAAGCCGCACTCGCAGATAAGCCGCACCCCGATTTTAGAAGCTCAAGATTTGGAAAAAAATTTTTTTGTCAAAAATTCATAGCCGAGTGATTTCATTTAATGAACATATTGACTGAAGTGAAGTCCTTTTCACTATGGATTGGTGATTCAATTTCTAATCTGAACAAGACTCAAACACGCATTTTAATCCTTACAACAACTATCGAAAAGGTATGAAAACGTACTTGAACAGAAGACCGCTTTCCCCGATGAACTTTTCCCCAGCATTTTTCCACTTAAAGCTATTCAAGTCCGTAAATTTGTAAGAAAGTTTCGTTCGGCCGTTCGGTTGCGTATCTTGGCTTAGTAGCCAGGCATTTGATGAGAAGAGAGAAAACTGGTGACAAGTGTTGTCGCTTCGTTCATTCGCAAAGCAAATTTTAGCTATTTCTTCAGCTGTTCGTGGCTTTCATGTTTACAAGGATATTTGGAAGCCATCCAGTGGTGACAAATGGGCCTGTGAAAGGGAGTTCGATGATTGCTTTGACAAATTTGCCATCAAAGTTGTCAACAAAGGAGAAACAGCGGGCCATTTTATAATGCCACGCTAGTTCTCGAAGATAGCGTGGTACCGTTTTGACTTTATTTTGGTGTTTTGGGCTGATTCATGGCAAATTACAGATTTTTTCCAGATGTTCTCGCAGATAAGCCGCACCCCCGATTTTGAGCGAAGTTTTAGGGTAAAAAGGTGCGGCTTATACGCCGGTGTTTACGGTATTAAGGTATACTCAAATGTAGCATGTCATTGATTCCTGGCTGATTACGGCTTTTGCCAAATATCAGTCTGCCGCATAACAAGTTTCTGATTTTCCATTCACCTGTTGATCATTCTTGGTAAAAACACTAGACTTCCTGCTGTTTGTTTTGTTTTGGAAAACGTGGAAACAATCTCCACTCTATTATTTTCAATGCTACCAAAAAGCTTTCAAATGAAAATTTCTGGACACCATGTGAGACAATGGGATACATACTTCTCTGCTCCAAGTGAATGGCAGCTAGTAAACCCAAATGCCATACCCAGAGAATAAGAAATGATGACAATTCTCCTAAAATGATGAGAATTGTTGTGGGGTGTCCACAAGGGGAGAGATCACGGTAACATTTTATCACTGTTACTGACACAACAAGGAATGGTAATCTCACCCCCTCCCCAAATCAGTGTTACTGACTACAACTCTTTAAGAGCTGTAGTTGCAACACTGAATCGGGAAGGGAGGAAACATCTTTGATTTATTTAAAATAATGTTGTAACATTGTGGAACTAGTACTGCTTTGTGTGAGGGAAGATTGAAAAGCAAACAGATCCAATGAGATTGTAAGGCAGAGAGGACTGACAAAAGTTGAACTGTCAATCTTGTTTGGTCTGAAACTCTCACGCAAACAAAAATGTCACCTTTTATCTCCTCAAATAATTCTTTTCTTGGAGTACCTGCTAATAAGTAAAAGACAACTTTTTTACTAGATAAAGCATAATCTGAGCAAAATAAAGGTGGTATAACATATTGCAATGGGGGGGGGGGGAGAGTCCAATCTGCCCCACTCCTCTGTCAAAGTTCAGAAAGAAAAGGGTGCATTTAACCACATTAGTATTGAGACTTTCTACAATTAGGAACATGAGCAGAGTTAATTTTGGTGTGCATAGCAACTGTATTTTGTTGATATATCATTTGTTTAAAAAAACTGTAACTTCTTATGTCATTGAAATGGAGCTTCTTCCTTGTTTGAAACGCTTCCTTTAATGTAATTGTTAGAAATGTTTTAACTTATTTTGATATCTTGCACTTCTAGAAATATTGTCTCGACTGTCAATCTTGGATGCAAGCTGGACTTGAAAAAGATTGCTCTTCATGCAAGGAATGCGGAGTACAATCCTAAGGTACTGTCTACGTGATCTTCGTGTATTGTACACTGTCATTTATTTAACTAATTGTTTTAGAGAAGCTTGCCAAAGATGACACATCTTGAAAATTGAGCCTAAGTGTTAATCACCGTTTCCAGCATATATTCTGTACAAAGCAATCTAAAACCATGTTTGACTAGTAAGCAAATAGTTTTGGGTTTTCTTCCGTTGGATTATAACTTTGTTTAACCATAAATAGGTGTAGATAGCACCTTTAATGGTATATCTTGTTCACTTAAGGTGTTAGGTCTTTGGTAGTGTACTTCATAGATGGCTAGGTAGCCAATACAGGGTGTTTGATGAATATCTGGAAGGTAAGTCAACCAGTAGCCCATTGAACGATGAGAATCTGTGTTAATTTACATGCTTGCAGTCTTAATTAACTACTTTTTAGCTTGATACCTTAAAAATTTGTTTAGTTCTACAGCATCTGATTTACCATCTAACAATAACCTCAAAAAATCTTAGCGTTTTGCAGCAGTTATTATGAGGATACGGGAGCCAAGGACCACTGCACTGATATTTAGCTCTGGAAAAATGGTCTGCACAGGTGCCAAGAGGTATTTATCAATAAAGGAAGATTAATTTTGTTTTGGATCAATGTAATATGATATTATGCAAGGTATGCCTACTAACAGGGATGCCTAAAATAATCTGTAAATTTGTGTTCATGCTATCCATTCCCATAGTCTATTCTTTAGATAACATGGAGATGCAGTGAAACAACTAAAATCTTGGTCCATTGTGCAACAACACATAGACATTGCAGAAAAAGGCACTCAGTAAAACACCAGAAATCATAAGAAACTTAAAATTTCATGATGAAGCACATGGCGTACTTTGCACACTGCAGAGGGTAACAGATAAATTATCAAAATAAAAATAATGCAGGGAGAAAATGGAACAAAAAAGACATGACACAACCCTCCCCTCCCCTCCCCCAACATTTAATTTACCAGCTCTGTTGGCACCGCTGAGTGAAGAGAGAAAGGGAATACACCAGGGCATGGCTGGTCAAGAGCTAATTATCGCTAATCTGCATTTTAAATCAACCAAGGTTGTTGTTTCTCTTGTTATAAAGAGTTTCTATGGCTAAATTTAAGTAGGGAAATTCAAAACACAGGACAAAAAGAATTCAGGAGAAATCACATTGTTAAGGCTTCAAACTGAATTTAAAATTGATTCTAGATAATCCTATGTTAGCTTATCGCTGCCTCAAACAACTGGGTTCAGTTTTCAAACCACCAACTGTATAGTTGATATTCTGATATGCTAACCACTTCAACCACTCTGCTATTACAAAGCTCAGTAGTTTTGGTCATGGATAATTCAGTAATTGAACTGGTGTACATTTTGCATTTCACAGTGAAGAGCAGTCTAGACTAGCAGCAAGAAAGTATGCCAGAGTTGTACAGAAGCTTGGTTTTCCAGTAAGTGCCATCCATACATCACTCCACCCTCTCAAAATGTGTTTACAGCTGGTGACTGCTGTCTACAGTCAATTTAACCCTTTAAGCCCTGATATAAAAATGCATATTCTCCTTACTCTTCTCCATGCATTTATTATGGAACCAGTAAGGAGAATTTGTTTAAATATCAAGACATCTTATCCTTGGTGATCATTTCCTATATATTCTCCTCACTTGAATGTTTGAACAAGTAGTGATAATGAAAAGAGACTTTTCATCTTGATCACTGTCAGGGCTTAATAAAGGGTTAAAAACTACTGAGTTTTCTTGCAGGGTAGTTTTATATTTCATCTGCACTTAATTTTGAATTTTTGCATTTTGCCTTTGCAACGGTTACTAATTCTTTCGATGTACTTGTCATTTTTTTTAATGAAATAATTTTGCAGGGCAACATTGGCAAACTTTGGCTTATTGTTGCACAGTTTGTAGTGTCAAATTATGAGGGTCCTAATCAACTAGTTCTTGTAAGTAAAATGGTTTTGTTGTGTATATTTGCAGGCAAAGTTTACAGAATTTAAAATTCAGAACATGGTGGGTAGCTGTGATGTCAGGTTTCCAATTCGTCTTGAGGGCCTAGTGTTAGCCCATGGACAGTTTTCAAGGTAATTTATGTTCATAAAATAAATAATTTTTGTATTGTTTTTAGAGTTAAAATAAATGAGAAGCAAAGCCACTAAATACTGCCCTCCAGAAAACAAGGGATTTTCAAATTCCATCCACTTTATCTCCTTTGTTGATCTAATTAAACCAGCCAATCAGTGATAATGTTGTACTTAGAAACTTATTGACAATTGATTATGGTTTGGCAATAAATTTGTACGGGTTCTAATTTTTGCTGGTTTTTTTTTTTTTTTTTCACGATCTGCAAAAAAAGTTCCCGCAAGAAATAATTACCACAAAAATTTTCTCCGCAAAAATTTTCTTCACTGTCAAAATTATATAAAAACATAAACTTTTACATGTAATGTGAAACCATGTTGGTGCCCATTTACTTAAAACGTCTCTTTCTTCAGAAACAAAAAAAATTAGAAACAAAACATTCAAAAATGAAACGAAATTGCAGTTGGTACACTACAAGTATTTAGCTGCTAAAAGCTTTACAGAAAATGATTTTGTCTAAAGGTACTCCAATGATTAACTTTTTTAACATGTTTTACATCTGCATGTTGTTTCACATGTATTTTGATTGCTTGTATTCAAATAAAAAACGAAAATGTTAAAATTCCGATTGAATGCGCCTCCTGAAAATCACAAAAATGAATCCCCAGAAAGAAAAACCAGTCTTTGCCAATTGCAAAAACTAGTTCCCGCAAAACACAAAAAAATCGCCCAGCCACTAAACTTAACTCCTGCAAAAATTTAGTGCTACACGATATTCCCATGTGAGAAAAAAATTATTTACCTTTAGAGGTCACATTTCCTTTGGATGTCTTCATGCTTTATTATACAACAGATTCAGACCATTTTTTTAAAGCTATTTCATTTAGAAGTACCGTTGGTTTGTCAGTACCACAAACATTGCTTGCAAAAGTTTAATTAGGCGGTGTGATGTGCCTAGGCACGTCTGGCCGACTCATAAAATGCAACACGCATTCCTGGTTTGGTGAAAGTCAGTTCACTTAGTCTCTGTGCAGCCTTGAAACAATCAGGCTTGTTATGATGACGTTGATTTTACCAGATTGAAAGCTAATCTCTCAAATACTGGACATTTTGCTCGTGACAGGGTAATTTAAAGGCCAATACACACAAAGGGTTTTGCTCCTGGAACATGCTCCAGGGTCAATTTGCATGACCAGTACACACGAGGGCGCATACTGCGGGAGCTTGCTCCATCTTATAGTACACACGAGGGAGCAAACAAAAGAAACTTGCTTTGGGATAGCTGATATTCACCAGACAAGGGCTTGGAAGCTAGTTCAAAAATTCAGTATTGGTGCAAACACTTTCTTCCTTATGGCTTTATTTCCATAGTCTTTATGATTTGTATTGTAGAACACTAGGTTGTCTCTGTACAAGGTGATAACAAGTCGTGAATTTGGTGACACTCCAAGCAGGTTCTTCATTTTTTCGACCATCCACTTGCTGTTTTTCAAGCTCAGCACTTTCAGATGCCATTTTGAATTTTGAGCAAGAGTTCAAGAGTTCCAAAGGAATTATGGATGAAAAAATTGGCTAATTTGATTGGATAATGTTGTACATTTGCCATCTAATCCACGTTCAACAAAAAAGTGTCAGTACACACAAGGGAGCATTTTCAAGTTTGCTCAATTTGCTCCCAGATCTTGCTCCCGAATATTTAACCGGTTTAATATCATGGAGCATTTTGCGGGGTGTAAATTCTGCTCCCGAGGATTGATTATACCCATGAAATCGTTAATACACATGAAGGAGCTTTGCTCCAGGAGCAGGTCCGTGTGCATAGTTGTATGCATAGTTTTAGTACATTGTTGCGCTCAGGGCTCCCATTGATAACAGACAACTTTTTGCATCTGAAGGGGCTACCCTGAGCGGTATAAATCAATAAAGGTTCTTCTTCTTCTTCTTCTTCTTCTTCTTCTTCTTCTTCTATAAGCTCATAAGAATTGCCTTTCATGTCTAGAATCCCTTCCGTTATGTTGCAATGTAGTCTAGAAATATATCTAAGCTTTACGTGCATTGACTCTTACTATTTTTCACTTCACTTATCTCCGTATAGTTTTTGATGATCGCCTTAGCTGGAACGAGCATATAAAACACCTTATTTCGAAGGCAGGAAAACGCGTAGGAATGCTCGGCAGGCTTCGTAGAGGTCTCACTAGAGAGAGTGCAAATGTAGTTTATTGTAGTTTAATTAGGCCAATTTTAGAATACTGTGTAAGTGTGTGGGGCTGCTGCGGAGTAGGTCACAAACAAGACCTTGAAGCCCTCCAAAACCGGGCTGCCAGAATAGTTGCAAGAACTGTGCGCAGCAACCCGGCAATGGACGTTCTGAAATGGCCCACGCTGGAGGAGCGCCGTCGTAAATCTGTTTTTAAACTCGTTAAGAAATGCCTGCAAGGGCAATGTCCCCAATATTTTAAAGAATATTTTAAACGTAATAATACAATCCATGCGCGCACCACTAGACAAAGCAACCTTTTACATCCGCCTGCTGTGAGGACTGAGATCGCAAAACGATCCTTCTATTACTATGGTTGCACTCTTTTTAACGAACTATCTTGATGGTATTTTTCGTATTCATTTGCTTCTAAATCTTTTATTTGTACATAGTTTTCTATCTATATTATTATTAGTGTTAGTGTAATGCATATGTATGCATAGTTTTAGTACATTGTTGCGCTCAGGGCTCCCATTGATAACAGACAACTTTTTGCATCTGAAGGGGCTACCCTGAGCGGTATAAATCAATAAAGGTTCTTCTTCTTCTTCTTCTTCTTCTTCCTCTTCTTCTTCTTCTTCTTCTGTAAGCTCATAAGAATTGCCTTTCATGTCTAGAATCCCTTCCGTTATGTTGCAATGTAGTCTAGAAATATATCTAAGCTTTACGTGCATTGGCTCTTACTATTTAAAAGCCTTATTCATGGTAAGTAGTTTTCCAGGTTGTGTCTATTTACTTCATAGTATAAGTTTGCTCATTGGTCTAACTCAGAGATACTGTCTTTCTATAAAGGCAGCAACACGATAGTTTAAGTCATCATTGTCGTGGTCTCGAACAAGCGAGTACACTTTGTAACAAATTTGTTCAGTTTTTTCCCACCCTCCCCCCCCCTTTGGAGGCGGGTTGCTACCGTAGGTATTTGCTTTCTTTCAATAAACTGGGTCACTCCTTGTGGTTTGGTTAAGTCTGCGTAGCGACTTCCCCCAAGCTTTGGCATTGCTTGTGTCTTGCCATCTTATACCTTTGCCTTAATCTTGTCCAATCCAGCCCGTGCGGTGCTGGGGAGATAAGAAAGGCTCTGCCAATACTCTTGTCCTAATCCCCAAGGTTTGGGGAGACAAGTGAGGCTTAGTTTTGTGTGCATATCCTGAAGTCGCATGTTACCTGCCACAGGGCTGTGTCCCCCCGCCCCCCCCCCCCATTATGCCATACAGTCGTTGTTTATTTTGTCTTTGTGTACCAACTGTGACTGCGTGACTCTTGCGGATAAATAAGGAACAGTAACATTAATTCCTTACATACCAGAAGTGCAAATTGTCCATAACAGGTCACCAGAAACCACAAACTACCAAAGTTAAACCTTTTTTCCTTAAGAAAAGGGGAGGGGGAAGGGGGGGGTGAGAGACTAAGCACCGCCTGTAAATTCTTCAGAATTTCTTGTTAAGATATTGCATTACATGAATTATCACCTGCCTTAGAAGTTTTAAAAACATAACACACTATCAAAATAAATACATATGAATTTCTTCACTCAAACTGAGTAATTTTTTTGCTCAAGAAAGAAAAGTTCTTTATTACAAGGTTTGATTTTGTGAATGGCAGATGTAAGATCACTAAGTTAACGTGTGATAGTTATCAAAAGTGGTAATCTTGTTCAATTCATTTTGCAGTTATGAACCGGAGCTGTTTCCTGGTCTCATCTATAGAATGGTCAAACCCAGGATTGTGTTGCTGATTTTTGTTTCTGGAAAAGTGGTTCTAACAGGTGAAATTTTGGTCATGGTTGTAGCTTAATTGTAGGGGTATGTGAAGAAGATCTCCATCATTTTGGTTGCACTTTATATTAATTTCAATTATATTAATTTCAATTCAACTTAAACGTTGCATGGAGTTACTGTTACAGTGTTACCTAATTATTTTTAAATGATAATTTATATATGTTTAATATTTTCTTGATTCAAAAATCAGGTCACTGATAGGGTATTTTTACCATGCACCCCTTCAGTTTAATAAGACAAACATTTGTGCTTAGAAGACATAAAATTTTGAACAAATTTCCAAAAAAGTTTCCTAAGGTGTCAAATCTGAAAACCAATTAGAAATTGTGCTAAGTTGGGTAAACAATGTTATCTTTAATAGTCTCATCACTTTATTTATTTAATTTTTTGTTTGCTCATTTTAGGTGCCAAAGTCCGCTCAGAAATCTATGAAGCCTTTGAGAACATCTATCCTATCCTGAAGTCATTTAGAAAGACATAGTACAGAAATTAATCAATAATTTAATTATTAATGCAGAGAATTGGAAAGAAGTGCATGGCCAAGCCTTGTTCAGAGGAACAATTTATTATGAATACCATTATGGGTTGAGCACAGAGCAGTCATTTTCTGACTTTTATAAAAGAAGGCTTGTAAACTGTTACATGATATCACACTGGTTTTTTCATAAGCTTATAGAAAGGACTCCAGTCAACCAAACAGAGAGTCCAGTGGGAAGATGAAAGAGAGCTCAAATGAAACCCATTTAAGGGCACCCTTTTAACCCTTTGAGCCCCAATAGTGACAAGCAACTAATTTCTCCTTATAAAATTCTATATGATCAAACGTACAGGTCACGAGAATAAAGGAAATGATCACCAAAGATAGCATGTCCTGATGTTTATGCAAATTCTCCAACTAGTACCATTAGAAATGTGTGGACAACAGTGAGGAGAACGTGCATGTTGATATTGGAGGTTAAAGGGGCCATGTTACCTGTTTTCAGTATTTCTTCAAGATAAAAGACGTTAAAATCAAAGGAAATCCGAAAGTTACTCCACTAGTATTCTGAAATTATTAAGTGTCTTTGGCTAATTGTCTTGGGCCAATGTTTTCACATTCTTTCCTCGTGTCGTGAAAAAAAATTACTAAAAGCTGATTATGATTGTCTCCCTTTGAGAAAAACATTTGATACCATCACGTTGGTGTTGTAAGGTTAACCTTAAACCCTTACCCAAACATGGAAATCGCGATGATGTATACCCTTTAAGGCTTTAACCCTTTCACTCTTAGAGTCTATCATGGAGACATTTAAGGTGGTTCTAACTTTTGACTCTGTGGATGAAATTCTATGGTGTGACCATTCAAATGAAACCTCTTCAGCAGTACTTTCACATGGTACTATTTGTTTTCGTGTAGGATTTGAAAAAAATAAATTTAGGATTTTTCTTGAATTCTTACTTTGGCTACTACTGGGAGTCAAAGGGTTAAGGGATTTAGAATTGGTACCTCTTTAACAATCCACCCAACAAAAGAAAACTTCCTATATCTCTTAGGGGTTCCTGTCAAAATATCTGTTGTGTAAGAATTCCCCTCCACGGCATTTTAATGATGGAACTTATTAAACCATATAAGGTGGTAAATGCTATTTTTGTGAGCTGCCAACTAAGATATTTCGAGGGCAGTAAATGTGGAATAAGTAGCATTTTTCTTGTGAAGTATGATTTGTTAAGTAGTTGTGAGAAGTGATTTCTACCATAGTAAATATTTATTATCCATGGAATGAGAAGTGAGGCTTCACTTTGTTATAAGATGTTATTTTGTGACTGCCACCCATGATTACACAAACAAAAATATTCTAACCTGACCTGGATAGGGATTTATGTTGTCTTTTTTACAATCAAATTTGATCGGAAATCCCACAACACTCTCAGCCCACCCTGAACAAACTGTGTGAACAAATGAAGTAAAATATTAACAAAACACAAAAAGAAATTTTTTCAGAACTTAATTTTCATCTAGAGTGTGAGTGAAAAATGGACCACTCTTAAAGTTCATATGCAAACTATATCTGGGACTCGAGTGGCATATTCTTCATATCCTCAGCATGATGTTTCCTCTTTGGTGAGGATGCTGATGACCTGATTCCCCACTTTTACTCTGTTGTTTGTGCTAAGACACTCGTCTACACAATAATTAAAAAAATTACAGGGTGGCTCCAGGATATGAATTTTATTTTTTGTGGTAAAAAATGCACAATATTTTACTTCCTGTGGTTGTTCACAAAATATTGTTTTTACCACTCAAAAATAGAATTCATATCTTTCTGCTGCTGCGTGATATCCTCCATTTATTAAACATTACACTGCTAAAATGAACTTGAATTGTAGCTGAAAGAAGTGAGAAACAATGCACCAGCTAATGATCAAACTCGTGTATTTTCTTTATTTATATTTGTTTTCTCCAGATTCATCAGATTAGTACAGTTACATTATCAAATCTTTGTTTCACGTCACAGAACCTCGTACTTGTTTCAAATGACTATTTTTCTAAGTGTAAATATAGTGAACTATGCAGATGTAACGTGTTAGAGTTATTTATAACTTCAGTTTTGTAAATGGGAAATAAATAAATAATCTTGTACCCAGATGTAACCACTGCAGATCTAGGTACAAGATTAATAAAAAGATTTATCTCTTTAATTTGTTATTTGAAGTATTTGCTTAGGCATCAAAGTAGCTAACTTGAAGTATGGAATTAAAATTTATGAGATTTTGTTTATTGTTTCTTGGTAATCATTGTTTCCATGTCATGTAAGATAAGTAGACGATGTTATTCCCATTTTGTGGCAAAAATAATGTCTAGAAAGCTGCTTTTGGTTGAGGAGTGATGGTGAATTTTTTCAGCTGCTTTCCCAGACAACGAAATGCATACATGTTATTTTGGATATATCATCTTTCATTTGTAGTGGTACAGATTGGACTAAGTGGCATATGATTCAGGGAATAATTTAGCAAGCAATTTCAAATTGTCCAAACACATGGCAAGAATATTTGACGTTACGCTATGACTACCAATAAATTAATTGCAACAATGGCCAAAGAGTGGTAACTAGTTAATAGAGTTTGTTGTTGTTGTTGATTGACGTACAGATTCTTAAGCTACGTTCACACTAGCACCGAAGCATGTTTATAGCAAACATGTTTAAATGAAACATGACTTTCTAAATAAGGTGACATAAGGTGTCAGTTTCAAACACGCTTCATGCCCGGTTCTATTATAATTTATGCAGTTTATGACCATGCATAAATTCTTGATAATTACACTATTAAAACTGAGGAATGGAGTTGGAACTTGATGTTGTAATCTTTGGTACAAAATATTCCACTTTCAACAAGCTTAGTAGTTTGTAGTGATTGTCTGATTGGGGTTTTGTCCTTTTACAAGGACTTGCGGGGTTCTGCATTATCACCAATAACTGCCCACGTATCTCGTCATCAGTCCATATACGAAATAGAAATTTTGTGCCGTTGTTAGCCCAAATTAAGTATCTTTCGGGCACTTGCTTCCCCTCCGTTTAGTTGCCATGTTTTAAAAACGCATTTCGTCTAACCTAGATCGAAACTATCTCGCAATCATGGTCAGAATAAACATGTTTTGATCATGTTTCAGGCGATGTACTGCATAACGTGAACACTTTACCTGGTGAAACATGTTTCATTCGTGATCAGAGTAGACATGTTTCAGCCTAGTGTGAACGCAGTTACTGTAGTAGTGTCTGAAATAGAGCTACCCAATTACAAAATTGTGATCAGAAAGCTGTAATTGGATAACCATGTGACACAACCAATCAAAATTAACCGTTTTGCTCTGCATACCAACCACTTAAATGACTGAAATAGTTTTGCTAAGTTACTGTCTGGTGATCATCACTAACATAAGCCATCTTATGCCTACCCTAGTCCCAGGGTGTTTAAAGTGAGCTGTTTAATGTTTTATTGTCTGGGTGGTCCATAGCCATGGTATTCCCTGGTTCCTTGTTATTTTGGTTGCTTGTAATGTTATTTTGGTCATCCAGGGACACTTTATGCTTCCCTCTTGAGAGCCACTTCTCTCCAGCTTTCTTTGCCAACACGCCTGCTGTTCCAGCAGTTCCCCCAATGGCAGCATATCCAGTCATACTAATTCCAGCAACACCAGCACTCTGAAGGGCTGCAAATACACTTCCAGTGGCCACACCTCCTCCATACAGTACGGACTGTGCAGCTGCTGCGACAGAACCAGCAGCAACCCCTGCAGCAGTGAAACCAGCAGCGCTAAGGACCAGTGGAGTAGCTACTACAGTACCGGTACCAACTGCCACGCCTACAGCCACATCTTTCCAACCCCAGCTGTTACCTGCTGAAGAATGTAAGACAGCAATTGAAGGGCCCGGTGGAAAAAGGGCGTAAGTGACGATTTTGAGGTAAAATCGAAATTGCTCCTATTTAGCTGAACATTGGCACACAGGCTAGTTTTCATGTGAGGAACGCCGTTGCGCACTTATTTCTTGACCTGAGATCTAAAATTTGAAGAATTAGCGTATTACTTTTGCTTAAAACTGACACAAAGAAAACAACAGGACCGCGGATTCTAGGTTGAATTCCTTTGTTTTAGTTCAGGCAGAGAACAAAAGAAATCTTTCACGCATCACTTGAGCGAGTTCAGTTCAACAACACTTTTCACGCAAAAGTAATACACTAATTCTTCAAATTTTAGATCTCAGGTCAAGAAATAAGTGCACAACGGCGTTCCTCACATGAAAACCAGCCTGTGTGCCAATGTTCAGCTAAATAGGAGCAATTTCGATTTTAACCTCAAATCGTCACTTACGCCCTTTTTCCACCGGGCCCTTCAATTATTGTGGTCTTCTGCCCATGCTTTTGCACTTGTTAATTTCCCCACACCCTCCCCTTTTAGCACATGCCAATCAGGCTATGTGATAACATGGAAACACTAAACTTGAAAACCACACAAATGATTCCATTATCCTGACTGTTGATGTTGACGACCGACAGAGTGAAAAACAAAGTGGATTAAAACCAACCAAACAGAGCAATAAAGTTGTCAAACTAAACTCCTTTATTTTTTAGTCTTCTACTCGTCTCGTTGGACGTCAGAGTTCACCTATCATTAAAAGGCACTGTTAAGTCTAAACATGAGTCACCCACAAATCATCTCCATGCAGCTACTTTGATTCTTGAAATGAAATACTGAAATGAAAGCTACTGAGCAGTACTTTCCTATGGCACTTTTCATTGTGCCATTACGAAGGAGGCTCATATATAATAATAATAATAATAATTTGGAACTGATATAGCACATTTTCTATATGACTATAATCAAATGCACTTTACAAGCAGGTGGAACTGGAAATTGGAAATGGAGGGAGGAAAACCGGAGAACCCGGAAAAAAACCCTCAGAGCAAGGGTAAGAACCAATAACAAACTCAACCCACATACCATACCGGGACCGAGAATTGAACCCGGGCCACATTGGTGGAAGGCGAGTGCTCTCGCCACTGCGCCATTCCTGCTCCCCTAATATACTGTTGAGTCTTAGGATCATTGTAATCCCAAAGCACCAGTCTGACAGTCTAAATGAAAGCTACTGAACATTTCCCTGTAGTGCTGTTCATCATTCTGTACAAGGTGGTTTTAACCTTTCTGCAAATGAAACTCTAAATCTATACGGAATTAACAACTATTCAAATAATCGTGGTGGTTTTTCAAGAACTGAAATACAAGTGTGTCTCCCATTGAAAAATGGCTTGACAAGGTAAATGGCAGGGCTTGAATTCTTGACCTCCCAAGGGGGGGAACTCTGCAGTATTTTGGTTAGGGCTTGCTGTCCAGTGCCCATAACCTTTCCTCATGGGTGGAGGAGACAGGGGGGGGGGGTCTCAACATCCCTCTTCATGTGCCCTTTATGGTTTTACCCCCAGTTTCCACATCTTCCTTAGTGGTTCATTCCCAACCTTGTTGCTCCTTTTGAGTTTTCTATAGACTGGTTCACACTCTTAGTTGCATGATAGGCAATCAGGGCAAGATGGCGACAAATTCAAAGGTTTGTATGGGTTTTCAAAGCCAACTAATTCTTCCTGAATTACTATATTTGACACTTTCTCTTTGAAAAGTGTAACTTATGAATTCAAAGAAACAATACACTGAATCTGGAGTGCATAGAAGTCCATGATCGGTTTTTCGAAAATTTGATTTCTCCCATACATTTTCTGTAATTTTTTCTACTCTCGAATTACAGAAAATATTGCATAATTTCAAAAAGGTTTTTCCTATTGCTCATGTTTCCATACTGTGTATGGCCCTACGTTGTCGTGGACGTGCTCAGCAAGCATATTTTCTCTTGCACCCTATACCCTGCTAAGGGGTACAATTAACAGAGAATGACAAAGACTTTGAAACTTCAAGGTAAGCAAGAAATCTTTATTTCCAGCCACCTTGGTATTATCCTTGTAATCCCACCCTCTCTTTTTTGCCTGTTCTCCCAAGTGCCTTGCCTCTGATTCCCCTTTTCACACCAATAGATAAGATTTTTCTTTACCTTCACCCTACTGACCCTCATTGTAGAAGAAAATTACAAACTTTATTTCAGAGATCGAAAGAAACGGTTATCTGTTTTGGCACATACCGAGCAGCTCGTAATCATAAACGACAAATGGAGATTAACAACGAGATACCCCATGATCTCCTTTGGTTTCCAAGTTCAACCTCCTAACAACGACATAGCTAGGACGACCAGTAGTTGCATGGCTTGGAAAAACTTAGAAGAGACTGACTAACTGATCATGAGCTTGGGATGGTTTTCTACCATGGGAAAAGAAACTGAAGCCTAATCCTCAAAGATAAACCCGATCACACCATAACTGAGCATGACTGTTCCTATCACTAAATATTACCTGTCAGACCTGCCTGTTCTCCACATTGATTGCACGCATCATTCTTTCTTGGATCCTCCATGATCACTGGCAGAAGTGGATATTTTACTATAAAGTTTATCTCCGTAGTCCGAGGGACGACAAATTAATTGAGTTGATGTGAAAGTAGCCTCCCACGCAACCTCGTACCCAGGGTCCTCTCTCTTCCTCCCTCGAGAAAGTACCCTGGTTTCGGCTGGTCACGTGGCACCCAAAATCTGGGTGCTGACAAGAATGTTCTACAGGGGAGGGGTAGCAAAGTGTAAGATTGTCACTAGTGTCAGAATGGTGGAAAGTACCGGAGGTGATGTAAGCTTTTTCAGGAATATTTGTGGGGATAAGAACTCCTTTTGTAGACAAGTATTTCTTCATTACATATGAACGTTCGACATCGAAGCGGTCCATGTTATTTTCGACTCAGAAAAACACGTTTACAAGTCTCTGAATTTCAAAACACTGTCGCTAACCATCGCCATAGTCAAGGGAAGCCGGCACGAGTCACAACATAACAAATTTACAACAAGGAGAGCCGTCGGCTTTATGCTTTACGGAGCTCGAAATGAAATGGAGTGTCAAGGATTAGGAAGGGCTAATTTATTATTGGCATCTGCAAGGAGCAGCAGAATTTTCGGCAACCGTACACAAGACCGACAAACGGCGCGATGGTAAAATCAGGTTAAATACGCCGCGCCAACCGACTGAAACCACCGTTCTTGTAAGAATTTGAAGGTAATTTGTTTTATTCCTGTCGAGTAGGCGAAATTGCTCTCATACGCCGATTGACCGAAAAAAACCTAACTTTTTTCACCCAAAACAGTGACATGACAAAATGAAAAATGTGCTAAACTAAATAATATTTAGAAATTAAGAGCTTTGTTGACAAGAAGGTTGTACTCTGGTCTGCAGGATTTATACCATTACATTGAAGCTTGCAGATAAAAATACACAAGTGCAGCGTGGGCTTTTATTATCAGAATTTTACTTGCATTATTAGGCCAATAAATAAAATAAATAGCAAACAAATGAGTGTGTGACATTTTGTTCGGGCAATACGAGCAGCTTCTTATCAAACGCCTTCGGCAAATTCAAAACAGATCGAGCCTACCGTAAAATATTTTGTTGATGGGAAATCTGCATTATTTGTGCTTCTGAAACGCCGCCGATAGTATACTGTAGATTTTTTCAGCGTCCCTGTCTTTGAAAAAAAGTGAGCTAATGACTTCCATTCCTCTGTCTTCGTGCCAGTTTGAAAAGAGTTTGCATTCGCTTTTCCCTTCGCTTCTTGAAGAAAAGCGAGTCCACCCTGGTGGGGAGCTGTTTGCTTAAGG
The DNA here is from genome assembly GCA_964017195.1 of Siderastrea radians. Taxonomy (NCBI): domain Eukaryota; kingdom Metazoa; phylum Cnidaria; class Anthozoa; order Scleractinia; family Rhizangiidae; genus Siderastrea; species Siderastrea radians. Next base: position 31,553,555 of record OZ024892.1, read on the forward strand.
GAGACACGTGACCAGCCGAAACCAGGGTACTTTCTCGAGGGAGGAAGAGAGAGGACCCTGGGTACGAGGTTGCCTCCCACGCAGTCGTTTTTAGCCAATGACGTCACGTTAGTGACGTCATATGGCTACTGTCAGAGCTTGAAAATCAACGATAGACGTCTGTCTTACGATTTGTGAGGCTGGGGGGATATTCTGTGAGACGATGGGTGGGGGTGTGCACCAGGAGACTGAAACTCTTACCTTATCAGCGGCACAAACCCATACAGCTTATACTATAGCAGTACGTCCCCCTGGCTTTGAAGTGTTTTGCATTCGCAAGTGTGGATCTACTTCGAATGCCTGTTTTGTGTACGTGAGGTCTGGCAGGATTTTATTCGCGTTGTAGTCCTGTGTTTACTTAACTGAAGTACAAATTTCAACAGCAGCAAATACAAGACGGGCTTGCCAATTTGAGATGTTGTATGAACAGAACGTGGAAATTAACGTTACTTCGATCCCTAATTAACAGTGAAAGAGACAGTATTTAAAGCCCAAGTTAATAACGATAGTGAAAAGACTAGAGTAAAACAGCATAAAATTTTTCGGGATTATCTCTCGGTAACAGCGAATCTAAAATTTGCAGGGTCATTTTTGAGTGCGTGTTATAAAACATGAACCCATTTAAAACTAAATCGGAAATTGCGCGGCTTGTTGCTAGCTATTCGTAAAACTAAAAAACTTGAATGAAACTAGTATTAAAATCCAAGTCACAGTGGTGATCAAGGAATTAGAGGATGGATGTAGTAAAATCTTTACAAGATACTAAACGTTATTTCGGGGTTATTCATAGCTCAAAGTGTAAAGCGTATGTTGAGCAAATTTGCATAGTTGACAGCTGTAATTTCAGTCTTAGGAATGTAACGCAACACTTAAAACATCTCGAACCGACCGAAACAGTACCGAAAGATTAACAACAACAGATATGTGACAAAGCATTCTAATAGAGACCTGTTGGATCTACTGGAAAGCGAGCTGAATTTGAACATTTTCGTACTGTTCGAAGGCAAAGCAAACGAAATTTATTCGGCTGTAGGTTGAGACTCAAAATAAACACGTGCGCTAAAAATAACTTTGTACAGTGGGAAAGTTACAAATGTAAACATACTTTGGTCGATTTGTGAAGCAAAAAGACGAAAATTATTATAGCCGACTTGATTACAAAGCAAGCAACTTCAATCAACAGGGGAAATAAATATAGTTGCAAAACTATCTCAGTCGTGTTTATAAACGCTAGTTCAAACCGATTTCGAACGAAAATGTTGTGGATACAAGAAACGCCGTTTGATGGCAGACTCCTGTTTTGACAATACAATGTACTAAGAACGTAAGTGGTTGACTGAAACGTCTGAAACCTTACAAATTAAACAAAGCAAAGCGAGTCGCGTGTCACGCAAATCACGCAGAGCGTCAAAACGGCACCCTTTAGAAAGTTGACCGTTTATGAGCACTGAAAAGTATTGGATATTCGCCGGTAGAAGTAAGAAATTAAAAGGTTCAACTGCAACTTGCATTTATTTCTGAAGTAAAATTGTTAATTTTCCACTGGTCTTTGCCTAAATTATGTATGCAATATTTTCGACGGTGAGTTTAAGTTTACTTGTTTTTGTCTCTGTTCTTTGAAGAACCGTGAAATAAAGAGCTTTCTTCGGTTTCTTTACTCCGCGTAGTCACGCTGCTCAATCATTACCAGGTTTTATAGTGGATAACCACAAGATCTTTTTGGTGGTGGTGGGGGGGGGGGTTGGGGCTGAGGGGTTAGGGGGGACTTACCGGAGATGTAAAGTCCCATAGGTTGTCAGGATAAATTTCACCATATTGTGAAAAAAAAACTGTCATTGGCTCTGCGCGCATTGCGTGCCTATGTTTAAGGAGTCGTATTACTCTCCCCTAAAAACGACTGCGTGGGAGGCTAATGTGAAAGTGCCCGGGGTAAAAGTGCGCTCTTTTAACTTCCGGGTATTCGCAGAATTAAACCGGAAGTGGACCGGAAGTGGCTATCTGTACTTGTCCCCAGGGTCTTTTCCTGTTTCAATATGGCGGTGGCTCGGGAGAGGACCCTGGGGACGAGGTGGCCTTTGACGAGCAAGAAATTTGAGGGAAGCTCTACATGTACTTCTAAAAAAGAATCGTAATTACGGTGATCACGACTATATCACTTCATTGTTCAAGTACTGATAACCTACTGGCGTTGTGTTAAAATAGATAAAACCCCTCCCTGTAGCGGATGATACGCTGCGACCGTCGAAGAGTCTAAAATTTCACGCGACTAAACGACTTGTGGCGGCGAAACGGGGCGGGTATACTTTACTAATCGACTAGGTCAACGGTGATCACGGAGAACGTATTCTTGACGGTGATTTTATTGACGATAATCGAACGTAAACTGAAATACAATGCAGCGTAACAAATTATTATAAAAGAGCTAATAACATTGACATTTAGTAAGGCTAATGAGTCGGCGTTTTATGTACATTCCAATCATATTTGCGGCCTAACAATATTTCCCGTGCAAAAACTTTGCCTAAAAGGCATATCAAAAGCGAAACACAGAAATGTATTCATTCAGAATATAAGAAATATAGTTATAAGTCTTATATATATATAAGACTTAGCATGGACATAAAAGCGTAAATTCAAGCATAAACCTAGGTATAACGGTACAAAGAAACTTTCCCAAATTATCACGGGAGCGTACTCAAATACAGTACTAAGAAAACTGAACGAGAAAGATAAAATACGAATTTTGTAGAACTGAAAAGCATAGAATTCCCGTACGTGAAGCCTAGACTAAAGAACATACTATGAGCCCGAGAGGCATTGTATGTGCTAGAACAGTAAAGATATTAACTTTTTGCGGGAATAAACTAAAATAGTAAAGCTAATAAAACTAGTATAAGAATAAGTAAAAGGCACTTACATATCGGTTCCCGCTTGCCTCTAACAACCAAGGGTGGTTCAAGATCCAAACTTAACAAGGTAAACTACTCATACACACTTAACGAAGACGAATCCTAACTAAGGGCTAAAGCAACGTGATTGCACATTTTTGATTTAAGAAAGGCGTCGTCTAAGGAAATAAACTAGCGAATCAGGAAAGCTTATAGGTAAAAGGTATCTAATTGCTTAATCAATGGAGCCTCGTTCTGGAGTCCTTTACACTCCCAAACTAGCCCCCCCCCCCCTCCGAAAAAAATCCGTAGATGAGCCCCCAGGGGACATAACAGAGGATTTACGGTATCGATGTTTTTAAAGGGGCATAGTCACGCTATTTTAGTTCACTTTAAAAATCAAAAACATGTCCTCACATCAATGAACGCCCACAAACAATGGTCTAGTTTTGTTACCAAAGACGATATTACTTCACTGAAACTATTTTTTGTCGTCTGTTGCTACGGATGGCACGGATGGAAATGGATTGCAACTTGAAAAAATTAAAATTCATTTGGCGTCTTGACTTTGAAATCGATATTAAATGGTCATGGTTTGTTTTCTCTTAATGAAATTAAGTTAATATGTTCCTTTAAATGTTCAAACACAATGTTGGGCATGGATAAAGTTAGCTTCCGATAATTTTAGCACAGTTTTGACCAGAAATCTGCAAAATTCTCGTGACTATGCCCCTTTAATCGTCAACGAGGTTGGTGGTTTAAAAAATCGCCAACCTCGTTCCCAGGGTCTCTGAGTTAGGCAATCCAACGGGAATGCGAACAAATAGTGACAAGCCGGGACAAGCATCTAATTTCTCCTTACAATATCACTAGTTGATCAAATATACAGGTTATGAGAATAAAGGAAATGATCACCAGACATGAAATGTGTTGATGTTTAATCAAATTCTCCCAACTAGTAACATAAGAAATATGTGAAAACAGTGAGGAGAATATGCATGTAAATATTGGGGGTTAAAGGGTTAAACAGATCCTGGAAAAACAGGTTCAAGTTGGTAGACCTTGGGCGTAAACCTCAGCAGAATTCGACGAAAAACAAGTTAGGATAATAATTGACCAGGAGGGTGGTCCAGGTTGTTCGCATGTTACACTGGGAAGGGGCCTATGCAACTCTCAGACATCAGGCGGAGACTTCGTTAGAAGACATGAATCCCGATGGTTGTGATATGAGATGCACCACTGTTGGCATATTGACAGCCAGGATACGTTCCCAATAACATGTTCAAACCATGCCTGTATTGGTGGATTAAAGTGTAGATTTCTTTGGTTAGAGCTTACAAGAACAAACGACAACCACTGGGGGAGGGCTACTCCTCGAAATTCCAAACCCTCACCCTTTTACAGACAAAATTATGTAATTTTCTAATACCTGTTTTCAAATCTCAGACTCAAACTCAGACTTCAGACTTCAGACCCCTTAGGGCGGCACATACCTATGCTGAGCTTATACAAGGGAGTACCCCCCTCCCGGAAAGTCACACAGACGGCATCTCTTCTAACAATCAAAGAATAGAAGCATGGTGGTTCATGTCACAGTTTGGCTTTTGAAAGTGTTGCTAAAAAAGCTGGCATAGTCCCTGCCTTGTCCCCAGACACGGGTATAGCGTGGGCAAACAGGGAGCGCGGGGCGTCTTGAAAGGATGCGGGCAGCAGTGCACCTATTCCACGACGCCATGCGCACCACCATATAATAAGGAGGGACGCCTGGGGACGAGGCAGGGCACTAAGGCATAGTCCCTTACGGACGGTGCCTCCTTTTGTTATTGCGCATACGTTCTGCGCATCTCAGGATATTCGGGTTTCTTACAATCTCGTCCCCAGAGCCCGCGCGCATTTACGGTCACATTATTCGTTTTAGATTCCAATTACCCTTGCTAAGACCTGCCTTTTCCCCATAGTCATAGCCTTTGCAAAAAGACCCCTGTATTAGGAGGCACCGTCCTTAATCTCTAGGTCCTTTTACTTAACACGAGACAACTGTAAATTTTAAAAGACATGCCAAAAAGACATTTAGTTCCATTCTAGTCCGTAGCTAGTAGATGAAACTCTTTCCTTCGTACTGTTTTTACCTATCCGTGAATTGCTTTGAGAAGAATAGCTGTACGTAAAACTAGAAGCTTTACGTGTATTCAGAAATTGTCCAAGTTTCACGCCAAAACGTAAACAGGATGTGTGGCTGCACTTGAAGGGAAATTACGAGGAAAATTTCTCAAACTTCCTATGGTGATTTTGAGTTCGTCCGCCGGTGTCCGTGCAGGCATTAAACCTGTGCAATGTTCTTAGTAACAGAGTTAATCGTTGCTAAGGACACATAGGTCATGAATGGTATAAATGACCCCTGTACCATTACTGTTAACTGCCGTTTACTCAACCATACAACCGAAAATGCGTCCGAGATTTGAGCGCTTCAAAACAAATAAAAACAGAAACTGAAAAAACACGTGTCAGACACTTCTAATCTGTTTGCTTTATTACATGTAATATTGATCAGAAGTACAATAACCATTTACTGAAGCAAGGCGGATTCTTATTTGGAAAGTTTTTTTTTCGAGTGTGATAAGTTCTGTAAGGGTGCCACAGCTGGCGATGAAAGTCGAAAAACAAACTGCCTCATCTCTTTCTGTCGCCAACAGTAAATCAGTGGATTGACAAAAGAGTTTAACATGACAAACGTATTGATCCAAGGACAAGGCAGGCACGAATTTACAGTCACTGTACTGTAAATGTTAACGTTTAAAACAATGAAAAGCAAGACAGTAAATGCTATGGGTACAAAACACAAAATAACGGCACCGACTACTAGTACAGTTGTCTTGAGCGCTCTGCTCTCTTTAGCAAATCTTTCCACTTCTTCTTGTGGCAGCTGTTGGTTTTTAATCTGCTTTCGGTGACGAACTGTTTCACGATACAAAATAACGTAAGAAAAAGCAATGAAAATAACGCATGAAATTACAACAAGAGCTGCTGATACGTTTAAAAGGGAACTTATCACGTTATTTGTTTCCATCAGTCCGAATACGACTTGGAAAACAGAAAAGATCCAAAATGCGATCACCGCCGCCTTAATGTTTTGGTTGATGACAATGTAAGGGTAGTGCATGGTAAATCTAATTGCTATGAGCCTCTCGCAAGTCACTAGCATCAGATGAAGCGACGAGCAAACAGCCAGCCCGCGTAGAACGGCGCTGTGGAGATGCCCAACCGTGACTCGGTTCACCGAACCAAGTATCTGAAGCGTATTCCACAGGACAAAAGAAGGCTGTGCAATTAGACCAGTTATGGTATCAGTCACCGCTAAACAGGCCAGCAAGATGTTGGAGTTGTTTTGAAGTCTCGGTCTTCGTACTACGGCCACTATCACCAACACGTTGAGCAGAACTGTAAAAGGACAAGTAACGCCGTTTATGAGCGTAGGAATGAGTAAATTAGTATCGAGTGGGGAACTTGGTGTCCCGCCCTCCTTGGAAGTGTTCGAAGACTTGAGCTTGCTTGACATGTTTGTAAAATTTGAAGCGGAGAAGTTTGCCATGTTGACACGAAAGAGGAATGAACTCAATGAATATTTTAGTGCTTTAATTAACATTTTCACTTCTTGTACAAATGTTTCTACTTCATTTTTCTCACGAAACAATTGTTTAATAGCCACATATTCCTCGAAAAATTGAATAGCGATCAATTATTTAATTGGCACCCAGCTTCACACACATTGAGTACTTAGTATTGTTGGGAACGGAAATTTAAAGCAAAAATCAAACTTGAAAACATTAGCCTGAAATTTTTTTTACATACGTTAATATTGTACAATGTTTTCTCTGATACACACTTACAGAATGCTGAATAATAAATAGCGATCAATTAGAGAAATTCTGAACGAAGCTGACTCCTTTTATTTTCTACTATAACAGTGTAAAAAGTGAGAAGATTGGTCACAACGATTGCGTTGCAACCTTTCTAGCAATTTCTGGGGACGGTAATTTAAACTAAACATAGCAGCAAAAATCAAACTTTACACACGCCGCCACTTAAACAGTGAGTAACATTTTTTTATCAGATACATACTTAACGAGTGAGTAACAAATAGCGATAAATTAATCAGTGGATCAGTTAGTAGCGATCAATTAGTCAATTTATTCATAAGCCAGCTGATTTCTTTCATTTTCTACTTGAATGTTGTAGAAAATGCGATAGTAGTGCACGGCCACTTCTGCGTTACTTGTTTTGGTGCGCTGTCAAAGGGACACGTAATTAGAGAGATGACACAAGCTCATAATTTCTTACCGACCTCTTACAAAGTGCGACTACCGGCACGAAAAACGCGTTCATAGTATTGTACTGGAAAAGTTTTAAGCCTTCGAGACAAGAAAATGCTTCTAGCTAGGGATGATTGCAAGTTGAATAAAAATAGTAAGCATCAAAAGTGCAAAACTACAATTTGTTGATAAGTGTTGCAGCTGCTTCCTGCTTCCAGCAAACTTTTTTTTTTTCAGGCAAACGCCGTGATAGGCTAACAGGATTTTATACAAAACATTTACTTGACGGCTTTCGCATTGGCAAGTGAGTTGCCGCCGGGACGAAGCATAATTGCCGTCAATTTCTGATGATGTTTATTATGGCTTGTTTAATTTAGTATTTATGTTTTAACAGCTAATTAATTAATATCAAGTAATTTGTCTTAAAGACCACCAGCTCTGATGGAAAAGCACCTTTAACCGTTTAACCCTGTCGAGATATACAGATCGCCTTCCGGAGGCCCGAGAACTAAGATCTGAGGGCTTGGGTACTACCGTTTCCTTTATTTGTAGTTTACATTAAGTAGTTTCTTAGTTTTATAAAAATTTTCTCGATTTACCGTGTATTCCTGGCAAGACAGATGAAAAGCCGTGATATCTTCATCACTCATCACTGAAATTTATATACATATCACTAAGCAATTCTTTTCTGTGGTGCTTTGTATTCTGACATTGTCTTTTGAATTTCTTAAGTAGCGAAGCTGATTCCTTTATTCTCTGCTTTAATAGTGTAAAAAGTATTCTATTCCACAACACTCCTATTTCATACTCAGCTAATATAAGATATGGGAAAAATATTGATCCAGCGGGCTAGCCGAAAAGCTGCAACAGAACTAAGGGCGACCGAACCCCACGACTTATCGGGGCCGGGTGGGTGGGGCATCCTTTACTCTGATTGTCCGCTGGAAGGAAACTGAGCAAGAATCGAGTGTTTTCATCCTATTTATGCCATCCTGGTTACGTAATCAGCGTGCATATGTGGGCCTGGTGTTAACGAGGCATTATAATAAGTCATCTTATCATCGCATTTCATTAGGCGCATTGTGAATAGTGAGAAGATTGGTCACGACGATGACGTTGCAACCTTTCTAGCAATTGCTGGGAACGGTAATTTAAACTAAACATAGCTGCAAAAATCAAACCTGGAACCATTAACTTAAGAATTTTATTTGTTGACACACGCCGGCACTTAAACAGTGTGAAATATCTTTTTATCAGATGCGCACTTACAGAGTGAATAATAAATCGCGATAAATTAACCAGTTGGTCAATTAGTAGCGATCAATTAGCCAAGGAATTACTAGGCTGATTGTTCCTTTCATTTTCTGTACTTTAATAGTGTAGAAAGCGAGTTTATTGTTAACGACGATGACGTTGCAACCTTCCTAGTTATTGCTGGGAACGGTAATTTAAACGAAAATCAAACCTGACACCATTAGCTTGAGAATTTTATTTGTTGACACACGCCGTCACTTATTACAGTGGACAATGTTTGTCTCTGATACCTACTTACAACGTGAGTAATAAATGGCGATCAGTTAATCAGCAGATCAATTAGAAGCGATCAATTAATGAAATCAAGGTACTACCAAGCTGATTCCTTTCATCTTCTACTTTAATCGTGTAGAAAGCGAGATTATTGTTAACGAGGGTGACGTTGCAACCTTCCTAGTTATTGCTGAAAGCGTTAATTTAAACTAAACACAGCAGCAAAACTCAAACCTGACACCATTAGTTTGAGAATCTTATTTGTTGACACACGCCGTCACGCCGCCACTTAAACAGTGTCAGTAGATCAATTAGTAGCGATCAATTAGTCAAATTCAGTATTGACAGGCTGATTCCTTTTATTTTCTACTTGAATAACGTAGAAAGTGCGATACAGGTAGCTGTGCACGGCCACTTTCTGCGTAAAGTTTTCTGGTGCGGTGTCAAAGGAGGGTTCAAAATAGCAGCCGGCACTTTGGCCACTCTTGCCCGGCGATTTTTCACTCAAGAAATAGAAAAAAATGACATCCCATCCCTTGATCGGCAAAATCAACGTCCCTGGACCGTCATAGTAAACGTTTCAAATCAGAAAGCAATTCAGTTCTCTTTTAGGAACCGGGCAAATTTTTATTCACGATTTCTTTGTTACCAATGTGTCTTCAATCCTGTTCGACTTAGCACCTTTCGTGTGCTTTCGCCTTCTCGTCCAATTTACACTCCTTTTCTATAAGAACGCTTAAAATTTGGCTGAGCCTGAGGATGTTCTCATTTTAGTCCATACATTTTCTTAAATTTTGGGGCAAATCTCAACCTCGACGTTCTTATAAAAGTGGTTCTTATAAAAGAAAAAGACTGTAGTTTGCTGGGGACCAAAAGAAATGTACCGTCGTGCTGAAAATCCGTGTCGTTGTTGCAGCATTTATCATTTTCAAAGGCCTGATCTAATTTGTGAAACGTGATCGCTGTCGATTTTTTTTTAATGTTTGTTATGGCTTGTTTTAATATTTATATTTCACAGTTAATCAAACAATTTTCGTTATTTTAAAAACAACCAACTACCGGAAAAACCACCTCCAACCCTTTGCATACCCTTCGTTAAATACAGAACGCCTTCCGGTTGCCCTGGAAGAAAGATTTGGGGGGTTGGGCCGGTGACTAACTGTTTCATTGAATTGTAGTTTACACGAAGTAGTTTCTTAGTTTATAAAACATTTGCTCGATTCGCCTTATATTCCTAGGAAGATAACTTTAATTTTAATCTGTTAACTTTAGGGACTGTGCAATGATTACCTGGAGGTGGGGGTTGGAAAACCATAGGGGGGGGGGGCATAGGGGAAAATCACAACTAGAGAGAATGAATGAATGAATGAATGAATGAATGAATGAATGAATGAATGAATGAATGAATGAATGAATGAATGAATGAATGAATGAATGGATGGATGGATGGATGGATGGATGGATGGATGGATGGATGGATGGATGGATGGATGGATGGATAGATAGATAGATAGAAAACTTTATTTATCCACGGTGGTTTTGTCAAAATTACAGTAGTATCTTTGGTTTACACAAAAGCCGTGCAATATTTACAAATAGTGTTTTAAAATGCTAAACTAACTAACCTTAAGTACCATGTATTACAATTTTTTAAAAAATAGGAAATATATATGTATTTAAAAATCGATACAGAGGTTGAGAGATTTGAGCTTGTTTTTAAAGGATTCGAGCGACCGTTCACATTTCAGATCATTTGGAAGAGAGTTCCAAATTTTCGCCCCAGTGAAGGCGAAACTGTTTCTGTAATAGTCGGTTCTGGCTCTCGGTAAAGCGATGTCTTCTCTTGATGTTCGAAGGTTATAACATGACGTGCCAATGTTCTTTGCGAACATATCCTTTAAGTAAACTGGTGTCCTGCCGTTAATAATTTTGAACATCATCAGAGCTTTCTGTTTATTTCTTCTCTCCTTAAGGTTTGACCATCCGAGTTTTTCTAACATGTCTTTTGTAGGTGCCATGTAATGTGAGCCTGTGATAATTCGTGCTGCGCGATTTTGTAACTTTTGGAGGTTTTCGGCCAGGCCCTCACTAATGCCATTCCAAACAATACTACAATAGTCGAAATATGGTTCAACGATTGACTGGTAAATGTTAATTAAACTGCGCGATGGAATAAAAGGCTTGATCTTTTTTATAACACCTATGCCCGATGACACCTTCTTACAGACACTTGTAATGTGGGAATCCCATGAAAGAAATTCATCTAGTTCTACACCTAGGCATTTACTGCAATTAACGTTTTTTAATGATATGCCGTTTATAGAGATGGATGGATGGATGGATGGATGGATGGATGGATGAATGAATGAATGAATGAATGAATGAATGAATGAATGAATGAATGAATAACTTCATTCAAACATGGTCGATCGACTTATCAGGAGTTACAAACCACTAAAATACATTAACAATTTGATAAAACCTAGTTAAACTACGAGCCTGCTTTACATAAGTGCCGTGTGCCATGTAGATAGATCTTCAGAAGAATTGTTTGCAGCCAGTCCTGAATGTCCCAAGAGAGTACGCCTGTCGCAGCTCAGCAGGAAGGCTATTCCAAAGAAATGCTCCAGAGTAGCTGAAACTATTTTTCATGAAGTTTGTACGGGGTAGAGAATAGCAAGTTTGCCATTGGTGTCTCTTAAAGAGTAACTGGAGACATTGCTACTAGCGGTGAATTTCGAACGAAGATAATTAGGTGCTAATCCATTGAGTGATTTATATACCATTGTAGCTTTATTAATTTGTCTTTGCGTGTCAAGTTTTCTCCAGCCAAGTTTATCGATAATAGAGTCAGCATTGGTGTCGTAACTTGCCCTTAAAAAAATGCGCCTCGCACGATTTTGGAGTTTCTGAAGTTTGACAGAGAGAATTTTATTACAGCATCCCCAGATCTCGCTACAGTAATCGAAGTGTGCTGAACTAAAAAAGTATACATAGTTTGAAGAGTGTCAAATGGAACGAAAGCTCTAGAACGCTTTAGCACTCCGATGCCAGCAGCAATCGTTTTACACAAATTATCGACGTAAACATTCCTAGATAGTCTTTGGTCAATGTAAACACCACGTGATTTAGTAAGAGTCACTTGACTTATAGGTGCCCCATCAATTTCGAGTGAAAGTGAACTATCAAATGTACTTAGCCTTGGCCTCGATCCAATCAGCATCAACTCAGTTTTAGACGTATTAAGAGTGAGCTTATTTGCAGTAAGTGCATATCATCGGAGTACATTCGTGATTGAGAATTCAGTAGACAATTAGGTAAATCATTTATATAAATTAAGAAGAGGAGCGGACCTAGTATTGTTCTATGAGGAACACCGCAAGTAATTGGCCGACAACTGGAGAGCGAATCATTTACAAAACATCGTTGTTTTCGACAATTTAAGTAAGATTTAAACCTGAGTTAAATGAAATAACGTCAACACCGTAAATTTTCAATTTTGATAAAAGAATATCGTGATCGATAGTGTCAAAAGCTTTCTTTAGGTCTAAAAATACAACTGCATATGCTCAGTTATCCGAAGCTTCAAGTAATGCAGTAATAGTAGAATGAAGGGATCTAAAACCAGATTGACAACTCGATATTAAATTATTTTCAGTAAGATAACTATAGAGTTGGTCGTAAATGATTCTCTCAAAAACTTTTGCTACGATTGGAACGATCGAGATGGGACGATAGTTATTTAAATCAGATCGTTCACCCTGTTTAAACAAAGGGATAACTTTCGATAATTTCCATTCATCAGGAAAGTCGCCAGAAGTGATAGACTGATTGAAGATAGCACAGAGAGGACTGGCAATAAAATCAGCGCAATCCCGTAAAAGTCTTGACGATATTTTGTCCAAACCTGTTGCTTTGGTTTTGGATAGCTTAGATAAAAGAGAGAAAACTGTGGATACTCTAGTTGTTTTCAGTGTGAATCTGCAGTCACAAGTCGTACTCAAAATAATCCACATGTAAAGGACAATTGGGGGGTTGGATGTAAAATTTAATACATACAGTGGGGGGCATTACTTTTTTCACTCTTTTTCACAATCTGGAAAAGTGGTAGAACTGAGCTATTAGAGTTTAAATATTTATACTTCCTTACACTGGAATTAAACTGGGAAAATATCAACTCCAGGTGGTTTGATCTCTGAACTGGCTGATTAAGTAATATTCTCCTGTCTGTCATGCAGTAGAAAAGGAATGCCTCTGTTATATATTAAAACAGTGCTACTTTATTGGCACCAGGTTTTAATGAAACAGGGACCCTTAAACGTTGTGAAAGTTGCACTATGATGTTTACTTATGCAATGAAAAAGAAAGATGCGAATGTAGGATAGCCTACATGGTATTATAATTAACGAGAGTGGAGGACCCAACTGTTGAATTTAATAGTAATAAATTGAACTGTGTAAATATAAACAGTTTGATTATTTAGCAAAGTCATTGGAAGAGTCATTTGAAGTACTTTTTGCGCCTGAGGAAGACATCCAACACGGGAATTAGGTATAAGGGAACCAATAGGGGGAGGAAGCAGCGGAGGGGGCGGGGGGGGTTGACCTTAATGTTATCAGTAGGTGAGGGGAGGTTAAGGTTAATTTTTGCTATTTTACCCATTTCCCACCCCCTCCAGGTAATTATTGCACAGTCCCTTAATCTGAAGTCCTATGGGTCTAGAGACTTCGCTGTTTCTGCTCCTCATCTCTGGAACAGCTCACCTGATAACTTCTGTTCATGTGACAATTTGAGTACTTTTTAATCCAAACTTAAGACCTATCTTTCTAAAAATGCATATCATTCTTAGTAAGGTTAATTTTTGTTTAAACATTAGTTTGTTTGTATTTGTAAAGCGCCTAGAGAAGGACTGGATAGGTGCTAAACAAATTTGATATTATTTTTAAGATAGATAAGATCTCATGTTATCGTTATCACTCATCACTGAAATTTATACGTATTCAGTAAGCAGTTCTTTCCTCTTTCCTGTGGTGCTTTGTATTGTGACATTAATTGTCTTTTGAATTCCTTAAGTAACGGGGCAGCCCAAGCGTAACATAAGCGTTTGTATGGAAAATCGAACCGAGAATTCCTATCAAAAAATAAATAAGCTTTAGAGGGGAAAGCTATAAAGAAGATGAAATGTTACCTGGTGTTTTCTGTCTTTCTCTGAAGGTTTAGCGGCTTAACACATTAGGGTAAGACGACCAAAAACCTCTGCAATGGTGCTAAACCTTCACAGAAGAACAAAATACAACACCAGGTAACATTTTGTCTACGTTATTACGCATCTTTACTTCTTAAAGCGTATTCACCGATGGAAATTCTCAGTTCGATTTTTTATACAAACTCTTATATTACACTTGGGCCCCCTGTGGTTCCCTTCACATTTCCTAAACTGAACTTTGGTGAGTTGAGCTTCCGGATGGATGTTTGGGAGTTGATTTATTTCCCCGCGTGCTAAATCAACAAAATCGACAATCGAAGGCAATCCAAAGCAATCAATATTAATCGAAAACAATTGATTGATTGATATTGAAAATCGATGAACAATCGATGACGCATGTTTTTGGGACAATTCGATTCTCCTCGATTTCCAATATTAATCGATTTATTCTTATCGATTGATATCTATTATCTTCGATTATCACCTGTATTGGATTTTATTTGTTTGGAGATATAATTGATGATCATATGGCACTCCCACATGTTCCAAAAGTACATCTTCAGAAGCACAAGCTCCAGGAGCACATGCTCCAGGAGTACATGCTCCAGAAGCACATGCTCCAGACGCTCAAGCTTCAGAAGCGCATGCTCCAAGGACACATCCTCCAGAAAAACATACTACAGGAGCGCATGCTCCAGATGCACATACTCCAGGAGCACATCCTCCAAGGGCACATCCTCCAGAAGCACACGATCCAGAAGCTCATGCTCCAGGAGCACATGCTCCAGAAGCACATGCTCCAAAATCTCATGCTCCAGGAGCACATACTCCAGAAGCGCATGCTCCAGGAGCACATACTCCAGAAGCACATGCTCCAGAAGCACATGCTCCAGGAGCACATGCTCCGGGAGCACATACTCCAGAAGCGCATGCTCCAGGAGCACATATTCCAGAAGCACATGCTCCAGAAGCACATGCTCCAGGAGCACATGCTCCAGGAGCACATGCTCCGGGAGCACATACTCCAGAAGCGCATGCTCCAGGAGCACATACTCCAGAAGCACATGCTCCAGAAGCACATGCTCCAGAAGCACATGCTCCAGGAGCACATGCTCCGGGAGCACATACTCCAGAAGCACATGCTCCGGGAGCACATGCTCCAGAAGTACAGGCTCCAGGAGCACATCTTCCGGAAGCACATGCTCTAGGAGCACATACACCACGAGTACATACTTGAGGGGTACATACTTCGGAAGTACACATATACTCCAGGTGTAAATACTTTTATGTTACGTTATTCCTCGATCGAACAAGCCGTTGGGTTCTCTTGCAAGTTAGAAAAGCAACACTTAAAATAAACAAAAAACGCCGATACACAAAATGCAGATTCGTTATATACAGTTAAGAGATGGTCCAGCAGCACATGCTCCAGAAGCTCATGCTCCAGGAGCACATGCTTCAGAAGGATATGCTCCAGGAGCACATGCCCCAGAAGCACACGCTCCAGAAGCACACGCTCCAGAAGCACATGCTCAAGGGCACATGCTCCAGGAGCACATTTTTTTTTTTTGGTTTCATCTTTTTTTTTTATTTTTTTTATTTTTTATTAACAATACAATCCATCACATTGCCTTACATACAATACTAACAGGACATTACTTACAATAATTTTACAATACCGCAATTAATGCCAGGCAACTGCTTACATTTCATTTTTTTTTATCATGTTATTTCCACAATCTAGCAGTTATAGTTACAGTTTATAAAGCACATAATTTAGCATAATTGTGGACTTAATTTTTATAGAATCTTTTCCTCAAACATTCTCCATTTTTTCCTACACGAATTCATATTATTCGATTTAAGAGAAATATACCTTTCGGTTCGATATTTATTTAATAAAATTCTCTCAAAGTGGCTGAAAGATGGTTTCGTTTCTTTACACCGGCAAGTCCACAGGTACATTTTTCCTAAGATGAGTATAAAGTTTTGCAGATCCATCTCCTCCTCTAAGAACCCTAAAATAATCTCACAATATTTTAGAGAGAGGCCTACGCAACTGTTCAGTTTATTTAAAATTTTGTCACAAACTTCATTCCAAAAGGAGGTCGAAAAAGAACAATCAAAGAAAATATGAGATATCGTTTCTATAGTCTGATGACAGAAGGAGCAGTTGGGGTTAGAAACATAGCCTATCTTACAAAGTAATTCATTTGCATATAGAATTGAATTTAATACTTTATATTGAAAGGAACGTAAATAATGTTCATTTGCAGCTCTCAGTGGCATCACAAATGCCTCCGAAAGTTGCCTATATTAAATTCTTCTCTCAACTTTGCCCAGAAAGAAGCACATCCTCCAGAAGCTCATGCTCCAGGAGCATATGCTCCAGGAACGCATACTCCACGAGTACATACTCCGGAAGTACACATACTCCAGTTGTAAATACTATTACGTTACGTCATTCCTCGATCGAACAAGTCGTTGGGTTCTCTTGCAAGTTAGAAAAGAAACACTTGAAATAAACAACCAAGCTTTAACAACACCGATACACAAAATGCAAATTCGTTATATACAGTTAGGAGATAGAATTGATTCAGTGCGTTATCTGCGTAGGCATTCGAACGAGAGAGGTAGTTTATTGACAACGATACCTGCTCAATTTAACCAACCAATTAGCAAATGGCGTTCCATACGACTGATAATTTCTGGCTTTTCGTCCTTCAAAAATCTGCTTTAAGTTACTTCTTTACGATCAGAGACGTCGGTTCCCTATCGGCTTTTTAGAACTTATGCTAAACGACTTCATTATCTTTCACTAAAGACTGGCATGTCTTTTTTAACAGTTCTATCATCAATTTTCACTTTCTTTGCAAGGGAGATCTACGGTCGAGAATGTAGCCATAACAACACCACAATATGCATAGTCAGGCGTCTCCTTTTAAAGTTCAATAGCCATGCAAAGTTTCAGTTCCTTTAAGCCAATGTTGTCGTTTATATTCTCTATTTTGGGATATTTCTCCATGCTCTGTCCACAATATGATGTCACGAGTTTCCAAAAAGCAAGCACATTTTCAAAAGAATTTCAAATCAGCTTGACTTGTTTTTCATTTCACATACACTTTAAAAGCGGCATTACTTTTAGGTGTCGCGCTGTAGGATGCTCAATTACGATTTTCAACTGTATTTTCTTCCAGGTGAGAAATCTTGACCAAGTCAAGTCGAAAGAAGTACTGGAGAAGGCAGTCAACAAACTTGCCCTAAGATGCTGGAACTCTGTTGCATTACGTTGGTAAACGTTAGCAAGAAATTGCTCCGTGTAACAACAGCTTATACACGCAATTGCAGTGAAATGTTGAAATCAGCTTATATTCTCGAACATTACAAACATTGTCAGATAGTTTTCCCATAATACCGTGTCTGCCACGCAATTTCCCTTTCCTAAACGGTCGTTGCCATTTTTTTGACACTTAGAAAATTTGTGAACTGTTATTGAAAGTTTTTCTACTAAAAAGGAAGACATTCACAACCCAGAATCGAACCCGGTCCTTTGGTATGCTAATCTCTCTCATTTATCACTACACTACCAAGCCAGACCGCCACAATTCCGAAAAATTTAAGCATGTATTATAATTAACTTTCTTTCATAACTGATACATCTATAACAGATGACCCTAGCCCTTTCCCGAATTTCAAACGTAAATTTAACTTGGGCTTAAACTTCGTTCTTTCTAAGAATATTTAGAAATGTTTCTGTTACCTCATTGTAATTTAATCCAGAACATATAGTACATCTACCACGACTAAAGGCTTGGTTACCAAAGATGGCATCGACCGTCAAAATGGCAACGACCGTTTACGAAAGGGAAATAGGCGTCTGCGACTTTGCGTTCTCATTTCAAAGTTTTATAGGATTTCTTCTGGAAGCAATGCTAATTCTCTTAGACTTAACTTTATCTTATCACAAAATTTCAACAACCTTACGCGTCAAGAATCTAAGTCACGTCTTTTGAGAGTGTTGCGTTAAACGAACCTTTGTAAATTTTAGTGGGCGCGGAACATGAATTATGAAGACATGCAGCTTTGCAAATGACTTTTGACCTTGATTTTTGAAACGTTCAAATATAAACCATTCTTAAAGATTTAAACACAATCCTGAATCACTAAGCTTCATTCCAACCGAACTTTCACGGTTGTCAAGTAAGAGAGTAAGTTTTAGTAAGGGAGAGATTTAATAATAATAACAATTTTTTCTTAAAAAGTGCATTACATGCTAAAACTCAATGCTCTTTACAGTAATACTGAAAGATGACAAAACAACAACAACAACTCGCTTTAAAATCAACATTGTTTTGGTTTTAATGTAGACCTAAGGAAACACTTGAAACGTGACTTGGGGTAACTGGGACTAGTGCAACTTTTCCCGCACTCAAGAAGTGCCACAAATTACTGCGCCTCAATCGCGCCAGTTTCCAGACGTTACTCAGATGTCCAGTCCATTTTCTTCGACGGGAATGACTTGCCCTCTTTGATGTCCAAAACAGAGACACTTCATCCCTCTGCAAGGGAACATTGCCTCCCTGGGAGCCACCAGATGTGAGACTGTTTTTCGTTCCCAGAGCCCTTTCTGGTTTGGTTTCTATCAGCGCTCTACCGTGAGACTCAAATTGTCGTCTCTTCACGCCGCTTGTTATTCCACGTGTCTCATCGATGCGGTAATCTGTAGACTGTTCCCTCCACCAGCAACGGATGCTGTTGTCCTGGCTGTAGGCGGGACAGCCGTACCTTCATTGCAAAGTAAAAGAACATAAATGTACAATACACCCTTCAATAACAAGAATAGTGCAAAAACAAACAAACAAACAAAACAAAACAAGACACAACAACAAAAACAAAAACAAATCAAAATAGATATTAAAAAAATTCCTTCAAAATACTAAGCAACAAAACAGTACCACAGAAAAGTACTGCTCGACAACGTTTATTTGAATGGTCACACTTTAGGATTTCATCCAGACTAAAAAGAAAAGTCGGGATCACTTTGTACAGCCTAAGAACATTACAGTGGATCCTTGCTTAATACGGTCTTTTTTTGTCCCGACGACAAGCTCGCATTACAAACTCATCCTCGCTTTACACACACTGTTTATCTGGGAACTCATTTTTTTCCATTTCTGGGAAACAGCGAATTGAAAATGTCTGCGCAAAACAAAAGGCAAACTATTTTAAATAGATTGCGTTAAAGGAGCTATGTACATCTCCAAAAAGAAAAACGTCATTCCTAGTTCGAGAGGTTTGACCATGTGACCAAGCTCGAGGCTTCTCTAATTCGACTGCAAGTTATATAACAAAGAGAAGATGAGTTAGAGACATTATCTCATTACATGCAGAATATATCTGTACCAATAAAATGCACTCTACATTTGACCCATTAAGTGTTGCAAGTTTTAACAACAAGATGAAGAAATATCTTCTAATTTAATTTCTACCCTCTGCCGATTCCCCTTTTATGTTTTCTTTCTATCATTTTTTTTTCAAAATTTCCCTTTTTTTTGCTTCTTGCTATCGTATGTTATCAGTAATTGTTGTTTTACCTATCTCGCCACTGACGTTCTATTAATCTTTGTAATTTGACAATAGTTGAGGAAGCCCAAGCTGTACAAGCCTCATGGTTTCTTTAGGCTTCCTCGCTATTTTCCTTCATGTAGTTCTTTTTTAACGACTAGGGTTGTCCACATTATGCCGGCATAATTTTGAGCATAATTTGAGGCAAAAGAATCGAGCATCATGCTGGAATAATAGTGCAAAGTTTCTTTGACTCTTTGTGGTTTATAAAAACTTTGCCAAAACCATGGGATTCCCACACAAGACACCAGCCCTGGTACCACATTTTTTGACCAGGCCTGGTTACAAATTAGCAAAAACATGGCTTCCAGCAGTTTCAGTTCTACAACATGGTCAGCTGCCTCCTCCGACTGTTTCCATTTACACTTGTAATCAACACAGACCTGTCTTCTGTGGTCTTTTATTTATTTTTATGTTAATTATAATGGAGCATAATAGAGATGCTATCTGAGCATAATAGTGACATTATACCTGCCAACTTTTTGTGATTCATAGGCGTGACATTTTTATCCTGAGGGCGTCAAGATTTTTCGTAGGAGACCGATAATATCCGAAGATGTCCGACGATTTCCGAAGACTTCCGAAGATTTCCAAAGACGTTCCGACTTATGGCCAGTAAATCGATGCTTTGACCATTTAAGATTACACGGACCATATCTCCAGTGACTTTCCCTACTAAAACCCGAGATTTTGCGAAAGTATGATCAATGTTTTCTCGCATTGGTTCGAGTTTATTTAAATACTTTATAATTTTCTTCAAAATGAGTCGGTTAAGGCTGTAGTGGCTCAAGCGTTTCCACCAGGCGTGAGAAATGGGAAGGCGGGCGTGAGTAGGCGTGAGATCGCAGTTTTCGATCCGCAGGCGTGACAATCACGCCTTAAGCGTGACACTTGGCAGGTATGACATTTGTTGAGCATAAAGAATAAGCATAATAGTGTGAAACACTGAGCATAATGTGGACAACCCTATCAACGACTCTGTAATTTCCATTTGGTTGCGAATAATAATAATAATAATAATAATAATAATAATAATAATAATAATAATAGCTCACACTACAACAAAGCAACGGAGCTAATCTGCTTTATGTTGCTAAGAGTGTGACCATTGAAAACGCGAAGGGAAATAATTTTCCTCTACCTTGGGTTTTTTGTCTTGTTCTCCCATGAAGCCAATACACATGCTTTCTGTAGTATGCCCCCAAACCAGATCAACACTGCAGTCTGCAGAGAAACGACAACAACAAGTACACCATTTAAAAGAAAACCTAACTTTGGGCAGTTACACAAGACAACACCTATCTGATGAACACCACAAACAAAATTTATTGGCATTAGAAGCCTGCGTAGCAGGCGCAAACGGGGAAGTGAAAGGGAAACTAGAACGGGGAACGGGGGTCTGGAACTATCCCCCAGTCCCTCATTTTTCTCGCGCGTTCTCGCTCCCCTTCCCCTTTCCTGTTTACGCCTGCTATACAGGCTTGGGTTATAGCCGATGAAGAACCTCTGAAATTCTTACTGTTTCCTTGAGATAGAGAAGATACTAAACAAACGGGGCAATGCTAATAAGTCGAGTGTAGCTAAAGTAGAAAGCGGTCAACCTGTGGGCACAAACGTCTGGCCATATTTAGGCGTGACAGGATTTAATTTAAATTTTTTTTTTTTGCTTGAGAAAATCACTGAGTGTAATAACAACAGCATCAGTGGCCTTTACTGCTCTGTTTTTTTCCGCTGCTACAGAAGGACAATTGAAACTTCTTTCAAAGAATATCCACTGTAACATACCATCAGTGCCCTCCCCTCCCTCCACACGTAGCAGCAGCACCCCTCCTAGCTTTTGTCTTACGGATGAAAGGACACTTGCACCTGGGAAAATGAAAAGAGAAGTCACTACAGTCATTACATCTCAATGTCGAGTCATCACATAAGACACCCCGTGAACAAAAATTGACAAAACGCTTTTTACGCAAACACGAATTAACTCTCACCATGTAACCGTGAGTACCATAATCAGAACCACTATCTTTTGATTTGCATTCATATAGATCACGTACGAAACTTTCAAAGAAGTGGAAAAAAAAAAGAAAAAAAAAGAGATTTGCACACCCTTCTTAGCGATAAGAAAAAATCTCGTTCAGCTATTTAATTCATCGCCATTTTTGTGACACTTGTCGTCGCAGACGGACGACATTTTCTCAGAGAACGAAAATTTACAGTGAAAACCGCACGGATTTAGACTGAGGCTGAAATGATTTAACCTGCCGCCGTTTTTCTCCAAAACAAGAGGAGGGCCGCGGTTGCTCAGTGGAACAGAGAAAAACTTAAAGGAGCTTAGTACAACCAGATGAGATAACATGAGGTAGGTTAAAAACCGGTTTACACGTGCGATTTCTTATGTAATATTTGCCGCACTTTTAAATGCAATTTTTGTCGTGGTCGAGCTCGCGATAAAAATTGTAAGTGTAAACTAGCGGCGATTTCTGTGTGATTTGCCGCCGCGATATCGCAGAGCTTTCGAACACGTTGGAATATTGATGCAACTTGGCGGCAATTTCTGGAAAATTGCAGGAAACATCGCACTCGAATCGTAGAGAAATCGCAATGAACCGCCCCTAGTTTACATTTGCCACAAAAGATGCATTGCAGAGTGCCACAAAAATCGCATGTGTAAACGGGCCTTAACGCTTTTTAATACTGAAAAGATTTTATATTGCCGCCACCACCGCCTCCTCTCTGATTAATCAACCATTATATTTACAAGGAGACATTTGACGCTTATCACTGCAAGGTTTTAAAGAGAAAACAAACATCTTATGCAAAAAAAAAGGTACCTAAAAACCTGTCACCAAGGCCCTCTTGAACTGCGTTGACTGCGTCTCTAAATTGAAAGGGAAGAAACACTTATTTGTGATAGCAAAATAATTTTGTCTTCGATATTGAGAAACTGCTAATCTAAACAAAACAGTCTACACTTGATTCGTTACCTCGACTGACTCATGCCCAGTCGTCTTCACGTTGCGCGACGCACGCGGTACAGGAGCGCGAGGTATGACCTCGAGCAGTGTAAAAGCACGAATTTGAAAATTTGCTTTAATTTTGGCAGGCGATGAATAATACACAAACAGCACCGTAGGAAAGTGTTGGGTAAAAGCAATCATTTGAATGATGACACGGGCGACCCTAAAACGCGGAATGGCGGAATGACGGAACGGCGGAACGGCGGAAAATTACCCCAAATCCTAAAACGCGGAATGGCGGAAAATCACCCCAAATCCTAAAACGCGGAATGGCGGAAAATCCTAAAACGCAGAATGGCGGAAAATCCTAAAACGCGGAATGGCGGAAAATCACCCCACATCCTAAAACGCGGAACGGCGGAAAATCACCCATAATCCTAAAACGCGGAACGGCGGAAAATCACCCATAATCCTAAGACGTGGGAAACAAAATTACATGGCACTGATTCGCTTGACGAAAAAACAGTCAGGCTAAGCCAAATGGCGCTAATGTTCAGCTGCAAGGTTTCCCGCGAGCCCTCACCTGTACAGTGCGAATTGTGACTAACTTCATATTCCCATACTTCACCCCCGCCTTCAACAGTTTACTGCCGTAAAACACAACAGAAGACATCTGCAGATATTGCACTTCTCTTCCTGATTCTCTTTTATTTAATTGTTTATCATAAACATTGGTTACTCAGTAACTTAGATAATCTCAAAGTCACAGCGTCAAAAATAAACGATTTAACTGTTTTATTGTAGTCACTCAATCGTTTATCAGTCGAGTCGTTAATCAAGATTTGTTATTTTTATACTAAAATGCTAAATACTTATTCTAAAATCAAAAATATATTTTGATATTTTTATTCAGTTTCATAAGTCGTGACTTATTTCGTCTACTAAAACAAAGTCCAAAATTACAATAATAAATCATAAAAAACATTTAAAGGTCATAAAAAATCATGCTGGGCTAACATTAACGTAACACTAACTTTAACGGGAATTAATATTAACAGCAACTGTCCATATATGCAGTGCTTTGTGTTTCGTAACCTAAGCCTAAAATAGCAATGGATTTATTTTGGTAATTCAATTAATATGAAAGGAAAATATCGAGCGATTGAATCGAACGATAGGCTAAAGCGTAACAAAACTATACTTTAGCTATTTAGTTTGCAAAAAATGAATGAAAATCTAACAGGATAACCTTTCTATTCTTTTATTTTGAAGAACGAAGCCTGACTTTCGATTCACTTTCTGATGTATTTTAAAAACTGTCGTGTAGATCCATTTAGGAGACTACAGATTTTTGAAACAGCGGTAGAAAGCGTGGAAATGCTAGGCTGCTAAGCTGAAGTAAATATGGCAGCTTATTGGAGGAAGAAAGCAATGGAAAGAAATCGTTCTTCGCCTCCTTCAGGGCATTCGCGAGCCCAGATGAAGGTTGAGTTTATTCGTGAAAAAGCCTTTTTCGGTGTTAATTTGCGGCCTCCTATGTTATCGGGGAAGGCTATATTTTACCTATTTAAAAAGATCGTAGACTGAGGTTAATTTTAAAGTGGTCGGCACCGTTGAAAGCATGAAACACACGGGCAGCTCAAAGCTTAGAAATCAATTTTTTTTCTTTAATTATATTTAATTATTTTAGTTAAATTCGGTTTAATTTTTCTTGGGAAAACAAAGTTACCCTAGACCCTCGACATGGTACCCTCGACCCTCGACATGAAACCCTCGACCCTCTCTACCCTCGACAAAAAGATAGACTCCTAATTAATACGTTACGTACTCTGCTTTACTCGGAGTTTCAGTCAACATAATGAAAACAATGCCACTACATAAAAACCGTGAATTTTTGGCAGTACGAATGTGTGAACTCTGAGTATGCGTGTACAGATATCTTGTTTATCAATGTCTTTAAATCACGCCATTGCCGTCTATATTCTTTCGGTCATCTGTAGATGATAAGCATTGAATCAATTTGGGGGTCGCTACTATCGCGGGCATCGTTACTTTCGGAGAGTCGTTACTTTCAGGGATTTATTAACTTCCTCAAATTTTTAACGTTCCGCGTTTTAGGATTATGGGTGATTTTCCGCCGTTCCGCGTTTTAGGATGTGGGGTGATTTTCCGCCATTCCGCGTTTTAGGATTTTCCGCCATTCCGCGTTATAGGATTTTCCGCCATTCCGCGTTTTAGGATTTGGGGTGATTTTCCGCCATTCCGCGTTTTAGGATTTGGGGTAATTTTCCGCGGTTCCGCCGTTCCGTCATTCCGCCATTCCGCGTTTTAGGGTCGCCCGATGACACGAGTATTTTACTCGAGATCCGCGAGTACACCTAGTACAAAAGACAGGTCAACAAGAAAGTACTGCTCGGTAGCTTTCCTTTGAATGCAACATTTTATATTTCATCCTCGATTCCAACATAATAAATGGCACAACAGGAAAAACTACCCAACAGGCAAACGATAGGCACTACCGCAAATAAAAGTCAGAACCACAATAACCGAACGAAGACGGGTATTGACATAATTTATAAAGAAATGCTTGTTTTGAAGCGCCTTCAAAATGGCAAGAAGGGACAGTGTTATTTTGAGAGTTAGCTTACCTGGTACAAGCTAAACTGGCGCACTCCTTTGCAAGCAAAGTCTTGATCAAATGTTCTCCACATCCTAGTGAAACATTTCGTGAAAGAAACTTCCGGTTAATGTTATGTGTTAATGCCCTCCGCATCCCAATCATCTTGTGACTTCTTGCTGGCCCTTCCTACTTATACAATGTAATACTATAATACTATAGTTCATCCCTTTTCCAACGTGGTCGTGGACTTGAAAACAAATATAATACAATGATAACACGTTTTCTGATGTGACATACTGATTTTATAAGATTTTAAAGCATACTTCGTTTACAGGAGAAGGAAGAGGAGGAGGAGGAGGAGGAGGAGGAGGAGGAGGAGGAGGAGGAGAATTGGTAGCCACAAGATTAGCCTGCCCAACTTTTGACCTAAAAGCTGGTGGTTGGAGGTGTGGTCTCTACCGTTGGGTTAGGAGGAGGAGGAGGAGGAGGAGGAGGAGGAGGAGGAGGAGGAGAATTGGTAGCCACGAGATTATCCTGCCCAACTTTTGACCTAAAAGCTGGTGGCTGGAGGTGTGGTCTCTACCGTTGGGTTAGCGCATCAGGAAAGAAAAATAACTCCACCTTCTCTCCACTCAGGAGCGTAAGTGGGCAGCAGAACACTGTTAAAGCTGTTTTTTTTCTACCACGTAGACATCAGCAGACACAAACACACAGTCTCAGTGACGATAGCAAAGATGCAAGTACATAAACGTAATCATAAACGTAAGGAGAAATTGCTCTCGAACAAGTTTGTTTTCGTCGTGTTTTTACTTTCACTGCGCTCAAGCGTAATGTTTCATGATGTTTTTAGGTGGTACTCAAAGCCTAAGCAACACCTTTTAGCTTTCGCCCAGCAATAATCCAATCCTGCTGTTCTGGAAAACCTGCCCTCCCCCCCCCCCCCCCACCTTGAGTAGAAGATACTAACAAACTGTGAAATTATTATGAAGATTGGATACAAAACAAATTGTCTACCATCCCAACAAGCCCTACGAAACCCTTGCTCACGAATCACACCCCATTTGCCAGCTTTAACGACTTCAAGCTCGTTGGAACATTGCAGTTAGATGTGCCTCCCATACAGTGAAACTTCTTGAATACACAGACAAACCTGAAGTACTGCAGGCCACTCCCACTTGACTAGCATATGCATCATGTCTTGTCGCCCAGCAACCACTGCCATAAACAGCTGCCTAAATGAGATAACAATATTTATTACTTAAGTCAATATAACACGTAAGCTTACGTTTTCTTACTAGAATATTTCTGATGATTCGCATAAATAGTCTAAGTACGATAATTGTCATTTATAGGGTGCCGGTGGTCCTCAAAGGACTGCTATTGATATTTTTCAGTTAACAACCGAATTCACATTAGAAGACGAAAAACCGTCTTAATACGGAAATCCGTTAGACAGAATGTCACTTTAATGTGAATTTAGAGATGGAAAAATAACTGATAAAGTTCATGTTTAGACGTGCAGAAAACAAACCTGCCCAATGCGTCCAGGAGTCTTGTATACCACCCCACCACTAGACACACCAGTACAAAGATTACCGCATGTATCCATACAAACTGCACCCACAGTGTCCATATTTTCGCCTTCCTAAGAACAATCATAGAGTTCATTTAAGGGCTAGGTACTGTGGTTTACATACTTGACAATGGCCTTAACTTCTTTACTATTTTTGCCTGGTTTGGCACCCAATTTTAAGCAACTACCAACAAAGACCGGATACAGATTCTACCCAAATGTACCGACATCCGTAGAGAAACGACGCACACAAAAATACGAGGCAACGATTTACTTTTGGCTCTAAGGCCATTAAATCTGGGGCTAAACCTGCCATGGGCGCCTTATGGGTGCTTCATTCATTATTGCCCTTGAGACATATTGTAATTAAATTGGGACAGGAAAAACAAACATTTCTAATAGACATAAAGCTATTGTTTTCCACGTACATTAAAAAAATTACACAAGTTTTCCAGCTGACACGGCTTACGTGAATCCACAGTACTCCGTAACGACTGCAGCCTTGTCGTGCACTTCTGCCACGTTTGCAAACTCCTGTCTTGCATTCAAATTGAAAAAAAAAATCAAATTCAGTACACAAGGCAAGTACAAGATCACAGCGTCATAATCATGAAAGGCCTTCTGCCCAGTGATGAATGGGGATGATTCTTGCTTCCATTTCAATGTCAACTTTTTTTAATGAGGTGTGGTTGTTGACCCTCATGCCCAGCACCAAAGCCAGAAGACCGGTGGCTTGTTTCTCGAAACTCCTCACAACATACCAAAAAAAAAAATACCTAGGTCCACTCAGTTGCTGAGAAACAGGCCCCAAGAGACAAAATGTGGTCAGAATACCCTAATGACCTGTCCAGCAGCGTTGCACCTGCTAGGAGTGGAAACGCTTGCTAGCATATCCCATTATTGTCCTCACTGAGCCACAGAAGCTATTCCATCACCTGAACATAACTGTCCAAAGAGACAGATGAATAGCAAGCAACTTCCATGTGATTACATCAAGTTACAGATGTTCAACTTTTATTGTGATGTGGAATGAACATAGACTAGCAGACTGCAGTGATATAACCGGACCAAGTACATTTAATTACAAAAGCAAGTATTTCAAGATTACTGGGACAAGAAGGAAAATCACCTGTAATCAAGTCTTTATCATGACAACTACTAAAACCATGTTCCACTGCCCAGTGAAATGCACCCTCTCCAGCAAGAAAGCTGAAATATAACAAGCCATTCTTCGTAATAGTTTCATTGATTTCACTGACATTTCAATGACTGGTCATGACTTGGGAAGAGCTGTGCAAAGATAATTTTAACCCAAAACACTCCCCACTGACAAAAACTTTCATGTTTTCATAAACAGTTTCTGTTTTCTATGCAATGTCTAATACTGTCCCATAATAAATGTATTTTCTGGTGATTAGATTTCTTCTAATTTCACTACGACAAGAGTCATCTCAAGGGGTGGGGCTTTTAATATCAGGATTCGTCATTGCTTTCATTGAGGTCTTAAAATGTTATCTTAAAAATACATACATTGGAGGAATAAGGCCTATGGCTGATGGTCCATTTAGTTCTTCATCCAGCAGTTTACAAGCTACTTTAATTGGATTTCTCATTCCTACAAGACAAATTAAACACACTGAAGGGTTAGCTTTTCCAGAGGCAAGTAGGTCACAAGACGCTTTTTTTGGATTGTAAGAAATTCCTTACTGCCCTCTTCTGAAATTAATTTGTGAAAGTGAGGAGACATGGCCCATGGCTTAATGTTGTAGGCAAGGAGGCAGTCATAGTTTTGAGTCAACTCTAGCTACTAACGCCCCTGGATGGGATGCTAGTCCGTCATAGGGTCAACCACAGCATTTGCCAGAATCCATTTATACACCTTGGTGGAGAGAAACGGTGTGGCACAAAGTTTCTTGTCAAAGGAAAAGATTAGTGGAGAGAGCAGGCACAAAAACCTTTGCACTTCAGTCCTGAAGTCCACAGCACCAACCACTAAACGTCACCATTGTTCCTTCACAAACCACTGAACAAACTGACCTTTCAATGCACCCACAGCTCCAAATCCTGAGGACTGTCCATCCATGATACTTGCATCACACTCCACTGCACCAGAACTGGTCAGGTTGGACCCTACTCCTGCATTGGTGCAAGGTGAGTCCTAAAAAAAACAGTACCAGGTACTCAAACTTCAGCTGGAAAAAGGTAAGTGTTAACAACTACAATGGAATGCTGATGTCTTGAACCTCCAGGGAAAATGTAAATTGATGAGAAAAATCAGAAGTTCAATCAAATTATGCTAAATTGCTGATTAGAAATACTGTGTTATCACCATCAAGTCTAGGCAAATTGTCATAGAAATTATCTGACACTTGTTTTGGTAAATATAAAGATCTTTTTTCTCAAAGATCATGACTTTGAAGGTGTAAGCCAAATAGGCAGACCCCAGACCCCAGTCAGACCCCAGTGGAAAATCTGGATTCCACTGTACATTCAACCGCCTCTAAGGGGTGAGTTTCTAAAGAAACTGCAGTTCAGCATGCTGTGTTGTTGGGGAAGTGAAATACAAAAATCAAATTTATCAACTGAGTTGATAAGGTGAATTGGCCACCATAAGGAAATTGAAAGTTGACATTTAAAGCATTAGCCTTTTGTCAGAGCGAATTGGCTATGATGAAGGACTAATGATCAAAATGCCAGCTTTCAGTTTCCTTACAGTGCAGGGTGGCTTAAAATATTTACTTTTTCAACTCAGTTGATAAAAGCAACCTTTTGTATTTTTATTGTATGCTGATTAGGTTTTGGACTGGCACAAAAACCAAACTGATAGGCCTTTGGTTTCCGTAGGGTGGGTGGGAGGGGCAGAGACATGCTACTAAAAACTGCTACTTCAGCATCATCTAATGGCTATTGTTTTAAAAAACGAAAGGGTAACAAAATAAGACAACTTGCTTTATAGCAGGACAATCAAACACTTTTATCCTAAACAATGCCAAGGTTTGCAGAAACCAGTGCCTGCACCTTTATTATTTTAATTATCTATTATGTCACATTTTTTCTTTCTTTTATTATACATTATTATAATTTTATATTTTGCTCAAAATCTTGTAAATATTAGTAGTTATCTTTTAGTTAGGAGAGCAGTTTTTATATGGGATTCAGTTTCCCCCTATTGCTAATCCTTTACCTACTGTACTTTTATTATTTTATTTATTTTAATTAGTTATTTATTTATTAATTTAGTTATTTTTCTCATGTATTGTATTATTGTACAGTTGGTATTAAGTACATTTTATCATTAAACTTAAACTTAAACACCTCCCTAGCCAAGCTCCACTGGATACTTTCCCTGGCCTTTCGCTCATATACAAAAGACCTTCATCTGGAACAAGTTTTTGTTGCGAGAAGTGATATTTCCTCCTCCGGTCAGTGGATAAGTCCCCGACCCAAGCATGGCATGTCACGCAAAGTCAAATAACTTCCACTTTCACAAACTCAAAGCTTTAAAAGCAAGCAAGACAAATAACATTTCAACATTGATACCTCTAAAGCAGCTATTGCAACAGTAACAACCTCTTTTGCTGGTAAGCCTCTCTTTACAGCCTCCATTGCCTGAAAATTAAATTAAAATGTTACTGTGTAATCGACATAATCAGCTTCAAGCATATATGTGAATAAATAATGTAGAAATGTGTCTGATAACCTCACACAACCATTTCCATGTAACTAGGAGCAGCAGATATGAAGGTTTGCAGACTAATCTTTTTTTTCCATTGATAACTGTTTTGAAACTTGTAACAATCACAAAAACTAATTAACCTGCAAATTCTTATGTTGGATACTGGAGCTGTGTAAATAAGTGACTGTGGAATTATATCTAATTATGATCTGTCAACCCTTGTTAGAAACATTTTGTGGCTTCCTTTATTTCTGATGGGCTTCACTGGTTTGCAGGATTTTCTGAGAAATCTGTATATTTTTATACTTATATTTCCTAAAAGTTGATTAGTTTAATGGGCATCATTTGCACTTTCAAAACTAATGTCCACCATGGCAATCCATGCTAAAGGACCTACCAAGTTTTTTTCTTTTAAATCAAGCCAAAAGATTCATGACTTAAAGGGGCTGTGTCACTGGATTCTAGTCCAGTTTGTTTAGTTATTCCAATTACTCGACCTTTACTTGTTGTGAAACTTAACGCTAGCAAAGAAATTACTTGTAAATGACAAAATCACAGCTCTGTGACAAACAAATATGTATCCTGAGCATTATATTTAGATTTACAAACAACAGAGATGAACTTTGAAAACTGTTCAGCCTAACAGTTTTTCAAAAACCCCGATTGCACTCTGTGTTAATCTTCTTCAGTTTGGCCCATCCGTGCCTTCTTTTGTGTTTGCTGTGTTATTTGAACCTTTCTTCAATGTTTTAAGCGGTTATTTTTATGTTTTGCTTTATTTGGAGGCCAGATCTTAGAGGCTGAATTTGGCTAAATTTCATGACACAGCTCCTTTAAATTAAGAGGTTAACATTTAATAGGTAATAGCTGGCTAGTTCATGGGCACTAGCAAACTTGTGGCCTCCACATAAATATTAGCAGATTTATTTATAAAGGAATAACTCATTTCAAAAGAGGTAAAGGGAACATTCCAGGCCATACAAGTGCACCATAGAGGACAGAATATTTACCTTCACACAGGCTTCTCTGCAGGCCTCTTTATAATCAGTTTCATTGGAGGCAGAATGAAACCCAGCACCTAAAAAGAAACAAAATGAACCAACCATGTAGGATCTCATCAGGATCCTGGGTTAGGATCTTACAAGATCCTGTTAGGATCCTATTAAGATCCTGGGCAGAATTTCTACCGGGGTAATACCATGTTGTCTTTTTAAGCTGACAATTTTTACTTTATAACCTCATTCCATAGAAGTTAATACAGTTTTTCTGTGTAATACTTATAGTAATAACACTGAACATAACCTTAGTTCTAGAATGCCCTCTGTGGCTAGGGAGATTAATTCAGGAAGGTGACTTGTTATAGATCCCTAATTGTTTGGAGTTTGACGTCTGTGCCTCTATTTATTATATCATGGAACAAGCATACAGTGAATGGAATACAGCTCTGTACTCCCCATTATAAGCTGAAACTCGCACCCCTTTTGGGGCCTATTTTATGAGGAGTTAATATTAGGGTGGCCGCAGCAGCACCAAAAGGCAGCCACCAGGGGGGTACCAGGTAAGAACTGAGTTGAAACATTAAATGGTCACAGGCCTGTCACAGGCAAACGTGGACTCTGCAGCTTCAGACATCTGCCTGATCACAGCTTCCCTTGTCCTAGGGCCTACGAGGAAGCTTAGAGAGAGTGAGCAGTGAATCCACGGCAACCAATCCCGACTGGATAGATTGGCAAAGCCAACCTTGCTCTTCGCAGTTCACCTTCAGATCAGCCTAGCTCAACATCTTCTGTTCATACACCCACTCCAGAGTTAAACTCTTATCAGTGTGCATTTAAGGTAATTTCACTGAACTGCAATGTACATCTTTACTGTGACAGATTTCTCATGTTGTTAGTAGGCACATAATAATGGTAATAAACTTTATTAATGTGTTCTTCAGCATAGATGAGGACAAAAACCCTCTACTAAATGGGGACACTTGTTACCCATGTTCTCACACTCAAATATTTGTGTATATACCAGCGTCAAACTTTGTATATAATTTTACACTTTGTAATGACAACATGCAGTCATCGAACCATTGTGTTCCTAACGCTTATTTTTACCACAAAATGTTTTAATACATCTTGTGTAATCAAAGAACGAAGGTAATGAAAAAAGAAAGTAATAGATACATGTCCAAATGCAAATTCAAATTCACATCCAAACCGAGGTTTGGATGTGAATTCCCACCATTCATAGCAATTCATGATCACAGACCAGTTACAAATCGGGGGTAACTTGAATCAATCGCATATATTTCACGGACATTTTGCCCTTTCCCTCTTTCAAATTTGGAAACAACACATTAGAATCAACAATTAGAAAAATTTAATATGGGGGGGAATATGAAACCTAAAGATTATAGCCCAATTTCGATGAGGCTTAGGGGATTAATATAAGGATTTATATGGGTTTATTCCCCTAAGCCTCGAAATGATTCCTACTGTTTAAGATTTTTATTGTTTAAGAATTTTATTATATCGAAATTGGGCTATTGTACGGCGCGTCAACTTTCATTTTCGATGGAATTTACTTCATATGTAGGTAAACATATGAGTTCGACTACTTTACCAACATGGACTGCAACAAATCCTAATCCCAAATGACAAGGATCTGGTAAATTGTTCTGCTTTTCTTCGGATGACTGCATATTTAGGCTAAGACAGAAACTATTAAAACGTGGAGAAATTTCTGCAACAACGTTGTTGCTTTGGACGCCATCTTGGATTTATTGTATTACATGACCTAGGTACCGTCTCCGAACTAACCGCTAAAGTGATTGCGGTCTCGCCTTGTCTCGTGGATCCCATCTCTAAGACCTGCCTGCGAAAGAACGAGGCTTTGCTCGAAGAGGAAATTGCGAAAGTTGTGCAGAAAGTCAGATAATTGCCAGGAAGGTAATGTTCTTTTGCTCTCTGTGTCTTTTTCAAGGATAGGCCTTTTTGTTTCTTTCCTTAAAATATTCAGTAAGCAGACCGTATCTTTGGCGGACAGGGCCGACATGCTCGCTTTGCCTGGCTCCAGACGGGTAAAAAAAAAAAAGCTTTAGGAAGGTCAATGGATCAATAGTTTAGTTCAAATTTATGAAATATACATTCTTTTTCGTATTCTGAGGACACACTACGAATCGAGGTCTGCTACACTTGTATACCTGCCAACTCTCACGCATTATGCTATACCTGCCAACTTTTTCTGAGTCAAATGCGTGAGACTTTCGTCTCCCCATGACCGGGATTTCCGAAAACGTTCCGGCGACTTTCGAATATTTCCGACGTTTTCCCGAAGACTTCAGATATGTTAGAGACTTCGACATTAAGTGCCTTCGACATTAAGACTTCGACATTAAGTGCCGTTTATTAGAATATTTTCGAGGGAATTGAATTGGATTTGAACAAGTTGGCCGGAAATTGTCCTCGATGCGTGAGACCGACATCTTTGTTCTACAGGCGTGAGACTCACGCATATAAATGCGTGAGAGTTGTAGGGGTTGTATATACACATGGAGCACGATTCCGCACTTTCTGCAGGTTAGAAGATAGACTCTTAGAACAGTTTCCCCATACTACATTAAGTACATTAAGTTTCCCCATGCTACATTAAGTTTAAGGAGAATCTCAAGAGGGACAAAACACCTAATACATTTGATTCCGCTGATACCAGAAGCAATCTTCTTAGAGAGTTCTGTCTTAGTCATGTTTTATAGCGTAAGTTTGTTCGCTGCAAGCCACGTACGGATTCTCTCCAAAGCTATGTTAACACGTCGCTCTTTTTCTTCTTCGTCAGCATACATTCTTGGTTGTGAGTGTATGAGACAATTTGGAAGGTCATTTATATACAGTAAGACAAAAAGGCCTGAGAGTCGTTCACTGCGAAAGGCTGCAGTGTAGGAACGTTGTAGATGACTTGTTACCATTAATGAGACACGTGAATATGATTTTTCAAATAAGAACAGAACCATTGATTAGCAGAATCACGGATACCATACGCTTGAAGTTTTGAAAGTAGCATGGTCCACCATACTGAAAGCCCTTTTAAGGTCTAAGAAGACAACTGCATTCACTGCATTGGAGAAGCCACGGTCAACATTTATAGACGAACAGTATTGGTGGCTTTGATCAAAGCAGTAACTGTAGAATGGAGTGAGCGAAAACCAGATTGTTAACAACAACAGAGAACAGAGAAGTTGTTTCCAGTTAGGTAATGATAATGTCCCCAAGATCCCCTTCTAATGGAAATTTACCAAGAAAGACAAGTAGCAAAAAAAAGGAGAGAAGTGGCAATAACAGCTTTTGAATCATGAACTATTAACCTGTCAAAAAAGGGCAAGGGTAATCACTGAGTATAACAGACTCACTTACACCATGGCGGCAAACAATGTGGTAAAATCCCCCAGTTTTACCAGGTGTCACCTGTAAACACATTGAGGTTAACACACTAAGGTGATTATATAGTATATATCAACAATCAAACCTACAACCGGCAACCTGGTCAATAATATCAGCTTTGTTACCACTATGATAGAGTAGCATCAGAGATCAGAGATCTGTATAATAGTGGCTTGCTGCTCATATCTTATTCTTTTCATTGATCATTGAACCAAATGTTCAGCAACATACCTTCATGAGCGTTACTTGAGTTTAAATGGGAACTTTTTTTCTCCATCTCTGTATTCAATTGCACACTTGAATGGAGTGCAGGGGGTATGATTACAGGAATTTCAGTGGCATGAATCTCCAGAGGATGACAGTTTCTACTGTATACACATTCCTCTATGAAATTCTTGTGTAGTTGATGAAGGAAGTCTTCCAATGGGACCACATTTCTTGAAGCATCCCCAGGGTGGGGGAAACAATCTAACAAACAATAAACAATAATTAGATGAGGTAATTAGAAAATCATGATGGTGTTGGTTGCAAATGCTATTGGTTGCTGCAGAAAACAACCTCCAAGAAAATTAAGTTCTTCATCAAAGGCATCCTAAAGAAATACTAAATCATTTGTTTACCGTTTTCACAGTAAATACCTTGGGAATTATTTAGTACAGGTGTTGAATGGTTATACCCTGGATAGGACTTAAAGAACAGCATGTCACGAAAGCAAAATAGTTGTCATTTAGGGCCCTGTTTTCAACCTGTCAATTACCATGTGTGGTTGCAGAATATGTCCATACCCTCCCCATGGACATTCACTGCAAATTCTGAGGGGGTGAGGGGTCTCAAAGGTTAAAATTTTTAAAGGAAAGTATGAAGCTAAACTGGAATTTCTGGAGGAGTGGAGGGGTACAAAGTGAAAACCCATCCGTGGGGGAGATAAGGATATTTCCAGGAACCACACCATGTGCAATGTTCAATACTTATACAGCAAAAAAAAAAACTTACAGTTTGGTTGGAGCAGCAGTTTTTCTCGTTGCCATCTCCTAAATACACTTCTCCAGTAATGCCACAAACACCGCATATCACACCATCAAAATTTCTTTGCGTGGCAGCCACGAAACAGTAGAAACCATAATATAACCTGGCACACAAATACTCAATCTTGCTGGGTGGCAAGGAAGACAGCTTAGCTACAATGACATTGGAAATGGGGTGTCTGAGCTTAAAGTGCTCCCTCCATTCCAAAAGAATGTCATATCCTGCCAGACAACAATCTCCAACATTGAACAGGCCTACCAAGAAACCACACAGAGTTAAACTAACCAGTCTTGTAAAACCAACATAGACTGGACGAGCCAAGTAACAAAAACAAAAAGAAATGTTAAGATAGACAAGTATCATTTTTTTTGGAGATGCCTCAATTTTTTTGTTATCTATTATTATACCGTATTTATTCACTTATAAGACGCACCATTTTTTACGAGAAAATATACTAGTTCGATCAAAATCTGCTCAAAACTCGGGGTGCGTCTTATAACCGAGTATTTTCGCGCAACAAAATATAACTTTTCCAAATTTCCCCAAAATTAAAGCTTTACTGAAATGAGTATGTAAATAAATTACAGCAAATGAATAAACAAAAGACAAACGTTGATCATTGACTTTATCTGATTTGTTGGTTCTAAAAAGAACCGGGATGGCTCTGAAAAGAACCGTTTTGTTTTAAAGCTCCGCTGAGCTCAGCTACTCGTCGTCCTCGGCTTCGCTGTCGGTCACGAACTCGTTGTCAATCGGCTCATCTGCGTCATCTGTTTCTTCTTCCTCGTTGTCCCAAACCGCGTCGTCTTCAGTTCCATCGAGAGCATTGTTGATGCCACAGGATTTCAACGATCTTGTTATCAAATCTACTGGGATCTCGCTCCACGCTCGATCGATCCACCGCAACACCACCTCTTTGCTGGGCGCTCGCTTCTTTCCGGAAGGCGTGTAGGTGAACGGGCCATTAATCATCCAGGCTTCGTACTGCGCGCGGATCTTTGCTTTGAATGGTTTGTTTATGCACTTATCCAGGGGCTGAAGAACTGGAGTGAGGCCACCAGGAATTATGGCAACATCGACGTTTCGTCTTTCAAGGAGTTCTTTTACTGCATCTGTTAAATGGGCGCGGAAGGAATCCCATACGAGAAGTCCTCGATGCTCAGGCGTAAAGCGAAGATTCTTCCGAATCCACTCCTTGGTTCCTATAAGTTAGAAAAACAACTCTCATTAGACTACAGTTAAGACATGTCTTTCTAATGAGTGTTACTAAGGGAGTACTAAACATAAACAAAGACGGGTGATTTGAAGCGAAGTGCTTGAAATAATTGACCTTACAACGAATTTAAAAACTACAAATGCTAAGAGAAACAACTCCGATGAGACTACAGTGAAAACTAGACTTTCTAATCACTGCTACGGCGAACAAGTTCGTAAACATAGTCAACAAAGCCAAGGTGATTTCAACGAAAAGCGAACGTGCTCCAAAGCATGTGCTTGAAATGATTGACGTCAGAAACAATCAAACAAATTCCTAACCTCGCTCCCACGAAACGAGGCAATTTTGACTACAAAACGTTCGAAAGAATTGTCACGGCCGCTATTAAATGCTCCGAAAATTATAAAGGTGAAAGAACAAACCTTCTTCGTCCATCCAGGCCTTCTTGTGTACAGAAACCTGCATTCTCCTGGGCACCTCGATTCGTAGTTGATGAATGCCTTTGAATATCACCTTCGGTGGAAGCTTCTCACCATTCGCCTTCACTGCTAGGATGACTGTAAAACTCTGCTTATCGCCGCCGCAGGATAAGATCGGCACCGTCCGGTTTCCAGAGAACTCCAGTGTTCTTGTGGCTGGCAACTCGAATCTCATTGGTGTTTCGTCCATGTTTAAGATATGGCTGGACTCGTAGCCGCAACGCTTTCTGGCTCTCAGCACGAACCGATGGAATTCCACCACCTTGTCCTCCATGTCGGCTGGAAGGCGCTGTGCCAAAGTCGTCTTAGTTCTCATGGAAATGGCATGGCGACGTTTCCATTTCGTGTACCACCCAGGGGACGCCTTGAACTCTGGATCTGAGCTGAGTTCCTTCGCCTTAAGCCGAATCATGAGGCTGTTTACTGTGAGACCTGCAAATATAAAAAAAAATGCGATCAGTGAAAGGCCGACAACTTGTAGGGGTGATGTAAGCAGTGCAGTTATAAATGTAATTTTAAGTGAACAGTTTTTACCTTGGCTTCTTTGCTCACTGAACCAGTCAACCAACTGCTGATCTACTTCTGGATCTTTTGGGTGGTAGCGACCCATCGAGGCACGCTTGGCAGTCATCTTTAACTCGCCGGAGAACAAGACATGCTGTTGGTTTCTCCATTTACGGACCATCGATTCTGATATGCCGTATTCGCGAGCAATTTCACGATTCCAAGCATGGTGCTTGAGGAGCGACGGGCCAGCGAGCAGGGTGGGAGAGGGACCGAGACCCCCAAAAAACTTTCCAAGCACCAACCCAAAGCCGGCCAGTGATATGAAAAATAAAGGAGCATACATGCCCAAAGATGACGAGCAAACCTGCAGCCAGCCACAACTGGGCAGTACCGCCGTCCCACTGTAATGGTCTGGACTCTATGACTGACGCCCCATGAAGAGAGCAGAGCCACTGATTGCCACCCAAGGCGTATTGTTGACAGCAACACAAAAAGGCGCAGTGCCTCCCGTATAACATCAGTCAAAGTGCGCTAGCCACACACTAGCACAAATATAGAGACACCAGCTCCCTAAATCGGTCCCCAGATGAATAAATGAATGGACAAAAAGTCTGGTGGGTTAAGTGACAATCAAGATGTAACACCTGCAGTAAACTGCTTCGAGAGTTTCGATAACTTCTCTGCTGGAGTCCGAATGTAAGACATATAGGCAGTGCTGGTCCACTGTCCCAAAGCCTGAATTTGATGATCCGGGATGCCGGTACGGGCTGCTACTGTTACTGCGCCAATATGGAAACTGTGGCTAGAGAAGTTGCCATGGATACCAGCCGAAGACAAAATGCGATGTAACCAATCCGTCAGGAGAGCTCGAGATAATGGGCGACCATCCTGAAACAGAAATAAGGGGCCTGGTCCATTGCCCCTTATCGTCAAATACGACAACAATGATTGGAGTGCGTGCATTGTGCCTCTGCCTGAAACTAGCCAATTTGGGGACGGTGAACTCCGCAGAGCAAAGAAAACCAAAATACGCTAGGCAACAGGCTGCCCAAAACAAGCAAATTATCCGGAATATTGAAATCCAGAGCTTTGAAAATAACAACCATGACATCGTCTGTAATAGGTAGCCGTTGAGAAGAAGCATCACCCTGGGTTCACTTTACGCCTCGAAGCACCTGCTGCAACCTTAGGCAATTGACGAGAGGATCCGGAAAGCCCTGATCAATGTGCAGTGAACGCACTGCAGAAAGATACACCTTAATGGTGGAGTATTGCACTGTATTGGCCAAGAATGTTGTGAAAAGGCATAGCGTCCATTCATCAACCGGGCAAGGGGAACCTGAAGGATGAATTTTACCGAGCTGAATGCAAAAGTTGTGAAACTTTCTCTGACCTGATGCATACGAATTCCGTGTCGAGGATGCCAACCCATGTACCAGGAGATTGTGGCACTGAGCCTCTAGGGTGGAGATATCAAAAGATCCCATAGCTGTTGAGGAATTGGAGCAGTGTGTGGTAAAGCCTCGGGCGCCAGACGCCGAAACTCCTGCCAATGGAAACGAGAGAGAGCATCAGCAATCGAGTTATGAATGCCAGGCAAATGTACAGTGTAAAGGTAAAATTATATCGCGCTGCCGCAGACAGTAAATGGCGTAGAAGCTGCATAATGCACGGGATTTTCGACGTCCTGGATGTAAGAATGTGCACCACTGCCTTGTTGTACGAGCAGGTCAATCATGTGGCGTAGAAACGTACGTCCAGGCCACACAACTTTCACTGCGTGGTGGAGGTGGCCGATTAGCGACTCGAGTTGGCGTCTGGTACACCACCGCTTGTTCCGCCACAATTGAATCAACTCCTTAAGTGCAACCAATTTGTCAGCTGAAAGGCGGGCCACTTGCTGCACCGAGTCAAGTTCAATTCCCAACACAGTCAAACAGGTTAACGGGCCAACACACTTGCCAGGATGAAGGGAAAGGCCAAGTGACCTACAAACGGCAATAGTGCCCGTGAGAATGAGCTGACCTCAAAAGCTGAGCTGTAAAACTACGCGACCCCCTGCAGACCCCCACCACTGCACATGACCGCGACAGGGGAGGCCACTGACCAGCATTGTTTTGTGTTTAACTTAGCTTAAATTGCATTTAACCACATAAAAAAAGAGGTTGACAGAAGAACTCTAACCGACACCAGTAGAAGTTCACATGATGGGCCTAATGGCATTAATTTAGAAATCATAAAAAAGTCATAATATGGGGCTGCCAGCTCTCTTTTTTTAGAAATCAGGACGATAAACATCTATTTTCGAATTTTATTGTAAAACGTGATTGAAATAGAAGGTACCACATATAAAATTATGAATTTGGAGAGAAACCCTACTCACCGATGTTGTAAGGAAATACTGGATGCATTGCTCTGCAGTCTGCCTTTGTGCAGAATTTTACACGTATGGCAACCTTTCTGAATGGGAATGACGAAGATACAATGACTGCTTCTCCGTCACTCCCTGGATGCTTTATCAGATCGAAGAGTTCCGTCCCACACAATCCAGATTTTACTTCTGAGGGAAACAGCGTTTTAGGCCATTCACCCTTTCTTTCATCAGTTGCCTTCAGAATATTTGACAGAATCTTGTAAGGAATTCGTTTCCCAGCATGGAGAAGAACAGTTGATCTCCGCTGAATATTTCCATTTGTCTCCGGCACAGTCGCCGCATTATTCACCATTGAGTCTGTGGACAGCCCCGGTTGTTCCGCTGGGCTTCTGGTGTCATGCAGTCTCCAACGTTTCTCTGCACACACCTGCACAAAACAAAACATGCAAATGCAGGCAAAATTTTTTTGTGCACTGGTATTTACCAGATGACACAAAGGAATGACAGTGAGTGTCCTTGGATGTACACATGAAGGTACCATCGGCAAGTTTTTTCACATGAACATACCCAAGAGTATTGTTCGTGGATGCCAATCCAAGGACGGCGTAGGTCATGTCGCTCACTTGAATGATGCTGGCCGAGTTGGGATTGTCTCGCATTAGCCTCAGCATCAAATCCTTTGCTGCAGTGTCGCGGTTGTAAGCAAGGATGGCACTTTCATCCAAGAAAAAAAAGACTCTGTGGTGTGACTGCATTATGGCACGAGGTGGCGTGCTGACATTGCAATTCCTCAGCTCTTCCTGACGACACAAAGGAAGCACGTGCAACCAAGCATTCTTTATGACTGCAAATCAATGCAGACCCTTCTTGTAAGATAAAACAATGATCGTCCCTCGAACTTGTCTGCACTGAAAACACCTTGTTGCGGCCTCTGTCAAGGATAAGTTCCGCCGCTGGGCAAAGTCGTCGAGGTTTCTCGCTGCTCGGCTGTTGATTTCCACCCAGGTGAAAACCACACTTGGCACATGAAACAGGTTTTCAGCACGTGGGATAACACTCACTGCATCCTGGACAGTTGCCAAAGCCTCTCTTGGTGCTTTTAGATGGCAGCATACTGCACTACACGTGTAGCTACTCTAAACTACACTCTCTAAACTACTCTACACTCTACTAACCTATGAAATACACTACTGAAATATGCAATAAACTCTACTATAAATAACCGACTAAAATATGTACAAAAACTATGTAATAAACTATACTATAAATAGACGACTAAAATATCTACAAAATATCTACAAAAACTGAGCAATAAACTCGACCATAAATACTCTGAAAACTATGAAACACGGCGAAAACTAATGCGAAATGGTGAGTTCACGTGATATCTCTAACCAGTTAATATTTTCACCGAATCACTTGTCGACAATTGACCAACTAGGAAGCTTACAACCCCCACAACCAAGCAACAGAAAAGAGCCAATCAGCGAACCTGTTCCGAGATGTGCGTGGTATCTGGGATTTTGGTTCATTCTTCTACTGGGCTGTAGGGATGGGCACATACCCTCAGCAGCTGG
The DNA here is from genome assembly GCA_964017195.1 of Siderastrea radians. Lineage (NCBI taxonomy): Eukaryota > Metazoa > Cnidaria > Anthozoa > Scleractinia > Rhizangiidae > Siderastrea > Siderastrea radians. The sequence goes on from OZ024892.1 coordinate 31,595,582, forward strand.
TTTGCCGTCCTCTCCTCTTTTCTGTAAGAGTCCCAAAGGTGGAAGATCTTGGACTGCAGCTCTCTCTATAGAGCGTTTTCATGTGACGTCACAAATTTCGTGGGAAATTTGGATCGCCATGTTGGTGTTCCATGGGATAATTCCATTTCCATCATGGCGGCAAGTCCTCTCAGCGATTATGCAAACAATCTCGATCCTCGCGTGAAAAAACGTTACTGTGAAAAGATTTCTTGTGTTGGCATAGATCCCATTTTAATTCCAGAGAAAACGTATGATCCAGACTGTTTGCCTCGGGTCGAATCCATGGATTTGCTATCATTTTTAGTACTTGAGACAAGCTACTACAGCAAGGATCAATTTAAAGCTTTTCGAAGTTTGCAAGCCTATAATCAGCTGGTTTCAGGATTTGTGAGCTGCGTGAAAGGGCACAAGATAGGAAACAACTACATTGTTCTCGGAAAAGTCAGGCATTCCCAGAGAATGAACGATCCTTGCGTTACATTGTGGATTATAACCGAGGAAAATGGTGCTGTTCTCTTTGCACACTGCATTGGATGTATGGCAGGACAAGGAAAGTCCTGCTCGCACATTGCAAGCTGCTGCTCGCACATTGCGAGCGTTCTATTTTATATTGAAGCGTGGAATCGTGTTAACGAAAAGTTATCGTGTACTCAAGTAAAATGTAGCTGGTTGATGCCAAAGGCTGTTAAAGAAGTTCCCTATGCACCTGTTTCCGATATTGATTTTTGATCGGCAAAGAATCTTAAGCACAATTTAGATCAAACTATCAACAGTTTTACAACTAAGGAAGGAATTTCAAAAACCGGTGATGCAGCCAAGGTCTTAGTTCCTGTGCCAGAGGAGTCTGATTTAAGCATGTTTTATACTGAATTGAATTCTTGGAAGACAAAGCCTGTGACCTTAAGCTTGATTCATCCTTTCTCAGAATCTTTTGTTTCCAGAAGCAGAAACATACCAACTATTCCCGATTTGTTTGACAAACAGTACTTAGATTTGGAGTATCATGATCTTCTGGAGGCATGTTCAAATGTTAACGTTGAAATCACTGCTGAAGAGAGGAAAATCATAGAGGAAGATACCCGAAGTCAATCACAAAGCTCTAGTTTCTACCGTCACAGAGTTGGTAGAGTTGGGGCATTGATTGGTAAAGCCGCATCTCACACCAGTCCAGCACAGCCTTCACAGTCACTAATAAAAAGAATCTGTTACCCAAATATTTTCAAGTTTAGCAATGCAGCCACAGAACACGGTTGTAAACATGAGAGTATTGCAATTGAAGCCTATGAAAAGGTCATGAAGGAAAAGCACACTAACTTTCATGTTAAAACTTGTGGAACATTTATAAATCAAGAGTATCCATGGTTACATGCAACACCTGACTTTCTTTGCTGTTGTGATTGCTGTGGTGAGGAATGTGGGGGAGTTAAGTGCCTATACTGTTTAAAGGATACAGACCTTGAAGATTACACTGACAAGTCAAGCTCATGTTTGAAGTCAGAAAATGGAGCTACAAGCTTAAAGAGGGATCATGCATACTACTACCAAAGCCAACAGCAAATATTCACTTCTGGCTACAATTACTGTGACTTTGTTGTTTGTGGTTTCAATGAGTAAATTTCTTTCTTCTGTGAGAGAATTCTCCTAGACATCTGTCACTGGGACTCTGTTGTTCCAAGACTAAATCACTTTTGGAGATATTGTGTCCTACCAGAAATCCTGGGAAGATGGTATACCCAAAAAAGAAATTTGTCCCAACCATCATCTGGCCTCAGTTCTGTCTGCTTTTGCAGAATGAACACTGCTGAAGCTGTTGTAACATGTAGCAATCAAGCATGTCCCATTTCTACTTTTCACTTAACCTGCTTGAAAGTCCAAATGGTACCTAACTAGTGGTTTTGTCCTCTGTGTCAAAAAACTGCTGCAGCTAGGAATGCCAAATCAAAGGACAAACAAACAAAGGAAATTTTGGATGAAGCCTTTAAACTGGAATGCATATGTGTCTACAAAGAGAAGCCATTGCCTTCAGACAAACTCCTGAAATGCCATAAGCCATTGTGCCAAAATGGACAATTTTTTCATTTGGCCTGCTTAAACTTCAAAAGGATGCCAAACAATGCAGTTACAACATGGGAATGTACAGGTTGTAAATCTGGAGGCAAAGTCAAGTTAAATTCAAAGGCAGCTAAAGAATCTAAGATGCAAGCATGCAATTCAGATAATGATGATATCATTATAACTAGGATTTCAACATCCCCTACTGAAAAGTCAGCATCCCTTGCAAAACTCAATGTAGAACATTATAAACTGATTTTGTCCCCAAGCGGCTGGCTTGATTGTGATATCATTCATGAAGTACATGTATGTCTAAGAAACATTAACCCTGGAGTTGAGGGTCTACAGAGACCAACTTTGGGTCCTTGCTGAAACTTTACTCAGGTTAATGGGGAGTTTATTCAGATTTTACACACTGGGGAAAAGCACTGGGTGTGTGTAGGATCCATGGGGTGTGAAGATGGCACAGTGAATTTATATGACAGTCTTTACCATAACATCATTTATAGTGAAGTAGAAGATCAAGTAATTAATCTTGTTGGACAGGAAAATTATACTGGAATTCAAGTTGTTCCTGTTCAGCAACAACGAAATTGCAGTGACTGTGGGGTATTTGCTGCTGCCTTTGCAACCTGCTTAGCATATGGCATACCTCCCCAAACTGTGTAATGTGATGTCTGCAAAATGAGAGCACATCTATGTCACTCGTTAAAGAATGGCCTGTTGCAAATGTTTCCTACATTTTAATATGACTTAAGCTATGAAGCTCCATATAGGGCCAAAGTGAAATACTGTTATTTATTTTCCCTAGAAAGCACAAAGCTGTAATTTAAAAAGTGGATCTGCACAGGATGTTTCTTTTTAAGAACAGAGTGCTGACACTGTCTCTGTCGATGAACTATATAACCATGATTTCAGATGTTGACTTAGAAAGGAGGTCTATATTTTCCTCTTTGTATGGACAATAAAGTTCCATTGAACAGGTGAATGCACCTGTGTAGTACTCTCATCATTTTACACTCTAGGCCCTGATTTTGTTATTGTAACCAGGACCTAACTCCTCCTCACAATATTTCTACTCATCCAAACACTGTGGTGGTTCAATTTTATGAGGTAATCATTTGTCAATAATTATTTTCCTTCATCTTGTTCTCATAGTCACTTATTCATTACCATATGCCAAAAATGAGAATTGAACAAAGAATAAAATTGAACCACAACATAAACAATGTGGAGCACCAACAATCAATTTCTTTGAGTTTTAAACAAGGTGTCCTCATTGCTATCATTGCAAATGTATAGAGAAAATGCAGTTTGATATTAGTATTATTTTTGAGTGGCTTGAAATACATGTACATCAGTTTCATTTTCATTAGTAGGTCTTTTGGGAGCGGAGGGGAGGGGAGGGTTTAGAGGGATGGGAGATACCTTTTGCCCTAATTTACACAATCCTGATGCCCAAAATTTTTTGCATAAAGTATGAATGAAAAAAGCTTACTCAAATGGAACAAAAGATGGACAAAGATTTGTTAGAGCTGAACAAACTCGGATCATTCTGTCAATTAATGGACAGTTTGCAGTATTGTTAGAACAGGTAAGGTAATCCAATGGTAGAGTTGACTAATTGTGAACCCTCTGTCAGCCATAACAAGGTCTCCAGGCTTAAGGTAATTCAACAAACCACACTTTTCTGTTAAGTATTTATCAGATGTTCTTCCTCCCCATGCTTTCGAAGTAAAACAAATTGATCCTTGTGGTGTGATTCCAATGAGCACTTTAACCGTATTGTGTTGTTTATAATTAGAAAACGTCTGTGACCTTGCAAGAAGATTTGAAGGGCATTCTATAAAAACTTCGAAACAGTCTATTATGATTGTAGTTTCTTTCCCAAATGCAAACTGAAAGCACATAGGCATTGTATGCCATAACTCGTCTCTTTCTGGCCATCTAATAAGGGGAGATAATCTGACATCTAAAACAATCAACCATGCAGTGAAGGTTCTTGATACAGTCGAAAGAGAGACACCAAATCTGAAGGCAAGGTCTTGTAGAGGAACATTTAACCTTAGTTTAATTAAAACCATGACAAATTCTTGAAATAAAGAGAGGCTTTTGCTCTTTCTGGTAACAAAGGGACTGACAAAACCAAAAGTTGCTTTCAGTACAACAAAGCCAGGCAAACCAGTGTAAAACTGCACCCTATCGTCATGGCCAAGAAAATACTCCTCTGTGAAAGGTTGAACGACTGTCTCCTTGAATAAGTATTCAAATTTGTCAGTTTGTGTTTTTATAGTTTTGGTTTCAACATGTACCTTACAATCGGAATTCAGTGTCTGAGTTGCAGCATCCACATGCACCATTGTTTGCTCATCACTGAGCGAGGCTTTATTTTGATCTTCAGTTTCACTGTTGGTTTGCTCAGCACCTGTCTGATTGGTTACTCCATGGCCATCTTGTTCGTGAATTTCAACCATCACAGGCTCCTCGGAAAAAACTATGTCTTCAATTGTCTCCCCTGGCTTGTCAATTTTTTTCATTTGATCCTTTATCTCCTTTTCAAGTGCCTCAGCCCTACGTTTCCGTCTTTCGGCAGCTCTTTCAAACCGAGCTGCAGTTCCCTCGGGGTCTTTCAATTGTTGTTTGGAATGCCCAAGACACAAAGTTGGAAACCAATCGACGTTAAAGCGATCCCAGTCTTTTGCTGGTTCCCCTGTTACGAAGTGCTTGCTGCAAACCCAGTCATTTTCTAGAATAAGCTCAGTTAAGTCGTCTCTGCTGATCGCAGAAATCCACCTTCTTCTTCGCTCCGAAGTCAACTCGTGCATGTACTCTCCTTGGTTTACAACAGCACGTGGAACACGAAAAAAACCTAATTTCTCAGCGCTCGGCCGCTTCTTCCCCGTTTTATTGCCACAGCCGACAATAAGGCAAAGGACCATAATGGAAACAAATAAATTTCTTTGCTACGAACGTGAAAAAACAGGAGAATATGCCCTAAATGTTGTTTGTCCCGACTCAATCTCTTCTGCGGTGGAACACCAATATGGCAGATGAAGTCAGTTGTCATGGCGATATGTAAATTTGATCATGTGAGTGAAAACGCTCTATGACTTCTTTTGGTGCCACTGCAACTTCCTCTCTAACACGAGCCTGATCTGTAGGGAGGCAAGCTTTGCTTCCTCATGAAGCAGTTGGTGCATCGTAGAGAATGGTAGATTGGACCTGCCTTGCACGCATTTGTTTAGACCATTGTGCCAACCTTCAATGTCGTTGTTCGTCCGCACAGATTGGCCGAACACGCACTGAAGGCATGCTCCGTCTTTATAAGGCATTTATACTTCCTCACTTTTATTATTGTTCTATGGTGTGGCATTTCTCTAGTAAACAAGATTCTGATAAACTGGACCTCTTAAACAAACGTATTCTTCGATTCATTTTCAAGGATTTTAACTCTGAGTACAATAATTTACTTAAAAAGGCAGGAACCACAAACCTTAAGGACAAGCGTTTACAAAACATGATTCTTACTATTTTTAAATGTCTTCATTTTTCTGATTATCCAAGATATTTAAAAGATATGTTTCGTTTACACTCTAGCACCTATTTTTTAAGAGGACATAATATGCTCTGTTTGTCCAAACCATTGACCACTTCTTATGGTCTCAATTCCTTTAGTTACTTGGCAGCAACATCTTGGAATTCTCTTCCTGACCATTACCGCACTATTTCTGATTTTACTTCTTTTCGGCGACTGATATCTACGGGGAACAATAATTTACTTAAAAGGGCAGGAACTGCAAACCTTTCTACATCATGATAATTTGCAAGTTAGTTGTCTAGGTAGTTAGTTATCTTATTTGTTTTATAGAATTAACTTTTTATTATAATTATTTATTAATGTAGTTGGCTCGAAGATATTAGCACTTGAGTGCTACACTGTAAATTCGAGGGTAAATAAAGTTTATTGATTGATTGATATTGACCAACTGGACGGAAGCCACGTGGAGCTGGTTATCCATGTACTGGAGATGTATTCTAAAAATCATGTAAGGGCTCTGTTGTGGCATATCGCAGGAACAGAAAGGCCATGTACACTTCTGCAACGGTGAGTAAGTACCTTGGTCGTTGGTGTAAACCTCCTGCAGGCCAATTTCTTGTATCTATAAATAAGTAAAGACCAAAAGTAAGTAAGCCAGTTTAATTGGGAAAACCATTTCAATTAAGCCAGTAAGCCAGTTTAATTGGGAAAACCATTTCAACAACCCCTTTTTCAGCATTTGTACAATGTTCAGTTACAGGTTTGAATTTAGTTACAGGTTTGAATTAATCCTAGATTTGAAATTATCATCGTAAACTTCAGTTAAATTTGAATGGAAAATGTGGTTTTATAAAAATCGCTAACATACCTTTCTACACAGTGCTTGCGTCCGGTGGAACACACACCCCACGATTTCGACATTGGGCATCAGCTCTCGTAGCATTTTCCACACTGCTATCTCGTAGTCTAGGGTGCTCTTCTTCACGGCTGGTGGGACAGGAAGCATCTCCAGCACTGCTTTTATGATGGCTTTGTAGTCTTTGGTCTTTTTCCCTGACATTAGGGCAACGACTTTACAAAGGACAAGTGAGACTTTTTCTCAACTAAATCCCTGAATGCTAATAAAATAAAAAGACTCGCATGTGAATTTGTTCTACCAGAAAAGCACTTTGTTTTGATTTCTTGTAATCTGATCGATAAATCCCTGTGAGTAGCAGCGCTTCACTATGAGTTTGTCAGTGGTAAACATCATTGAACATTTTACGTGTTCGGCCATGTGCAATTACACAGAGATTCTACGGTTTATCTGGCAGTTAAGTCTGACTCTAGAAGGGAACAAAACGTGTTAGTATAACTTTTTTATATAGTGGTCAAACTCAATTTACGTGGGGTGAACTCAATATATTTGGGAGGGGAACTAGATTAGCTACATGGCTAACTTGAGGGGGCTAATTCGCAATAGGGGTAAACTGCTGGCTTCTGGCCAAGCGCTGCCACTAGGAGTTGATCTGGCCCAGGCTTCCCCTATTCCCTATCGTAGTAGCCATAGATTATGAATCAGTCACTGTGAAACAGGCACTGGGTAGAGTAGCCCAGCGTAATGGGAGCACCAATTCCCGTTTATTTATACGAACATGTGAATGTTACAGAAGGTGTGTCCAGAAAATGTACAATGTTGTTAACAAACTCCGTCATTTCGTTTGACAATAAGTACTCTAGGTTACAACTGTGTGCCTGCTGCCTGTCAAGAAAAACCCCCTTTTCCTTTGGAGGAAACCTGAACCTTCTCAAACGCAGTGCCAAACACTTAACAAGTACCTTGACAGAGGGAGGTTGATATACGAACTGTAATATTATGGTAGTTAACTGGAAAAAACGTGAAAAAAGAAAAGCCGAGAAAAGTCATGGCATGTAGTGATGGTATTTCTTCATCTTCTCCTGAATGTTATCTTCAGGCAACCCGTTCTTGATCAGCGAGTTGATGATGTCAGCAAGTTCTGTATCGACTTTTGGATCTGTTTCGTCTTTTTGAAGGTCTTGTTTTAAGGTATTTCATACCCCACTTTTGCTCTCATTAGAGGCATGTTTTGTTGCGCTCGATTTATTGAGCAGCTGGTCCAATCAAGGGCTGACATCCTTTGTCAAGTCCTTGTTTGCTCGCTTCTTCGCAGGGGGCTCAGCAACCTCGTGGTCTGAGTCTCCCAGTCTTCGAGACTTCAAGGTCAGCTTTCAAGGAACTAAACGCCTTATTGATGGCATTAGCCAAATCTCCTCTTCATTATCTAGGGACTGCGATTCAGATGACGTTTGGCCTGTTTGTGAGGGATCCCCAATTGTGGCACCATTTTCTTTGTTCATAACATTTGCATCGATGTGTTCTCTGCACTGCTCGCCACAAAGGTGACAATACACTGATTTCGCGCAGGCACAATGCTATCTCACATGGTCCCTCTGTGCGGTGACGGAATAGAATTACAGTTTCAGTTGTTAACAATCCTATACCACTCTACACAATGTGTTAAACAAGAAAAATATAGAAAGAAATAAAAATCGGTGACAAGTTGCTACAGAGAAAATAGTCTAGCATACGTGCTATTTGAAGCGGGTCAAGACAATTAAAGTAATATTAGAGACAGTAAATAAATAAATTAGCAACAAAAACAATATTAATCATAAATAATTCATGATTTATACAGAGGCTTACACGTAATAATGGTTACACAGAAACAGAGAGGCTTGTAATTTACACAGTTCTGGGTGGTGCCTTCAACAGAAGTTCGACAGTTGCTTTATATGTTGAACTTCACATGTAATAAATCGAATGCATGAATTAAGTTAATGTATTTCTGAATATCATTACTGATTGGCTTAAAACCGATAAGCATGATGACTCATCTATTAAACTGTGACCAGACATGCATTGAATGTTCTTGCACTTACTTAAAAAGAGATCTGGGTTGTTGGGTAGTCGTAGCAGTGACTTCTGGGGTCTCGGGTCTACCGGTGGTTGTTTGATCATTTGCATCACTTTGGGATACCATGCTTGGGTGGGCCACTTTGGCATGACCAGTGTTTCTTCGGCTTGGTCGTCCATGATTTTCCTCAAAACTGTGGGTATTAAACTGAAAGGTTGAAAGGCATAGAAAATGTCGTTAGACCACTTTATGGTAAATGCATCAACAGCTATTGCCTCTGGGTCTGGCCTTAAGGGCACGAAAGTTGGACCTTGTTTATTTATTCTGCATGCAAACAGGTCGACAGAAGTTGATAGCTTTAATATGTCCAATGATAGGGTCAACTGAGTGGTGTCAAGCATCCATTCGGTGTCATAATGGGAGGGTTGAGATTCCCAATCAGCATCCATATTTGTTTTCCCGGAAATGTGGGATGCGGATACCTATAGATTGCGGGAGACAGCCCATGTCCATATTTCTTTGCACAACTTATTTAATTGGTCTGGGTGACTTGTACCCATGTGGTTGATGACAGACAGCGGTGATATTGTCTATTCTTACCCCGACGTGCAAGTTGTTGTCATGTTAAAGAAGTTTTTGAGACCTAAAAACACTGCTAATAGCTTGGGATAATTGATATGGTATTTCTTGTCTTCCTGTGACTTGCCGCCTGTGTGGGTAGTTTCATAAACCGCCCCCCCCCCAGCCGTCACTTGAGGCATTGGTGGTGATTATGTGACTTGGTTCTGCTCTAGATATCAGTTGATAAGGGTACTTGACATGACTTATCCACCATTGGAGTTCTGTTTGGGAATCCCCCAATTAAGTCATTTGATTCTCAAAAAACCCTTTGTGGCCCCAAGGGAAGATGTCTTGTTTGATTCAAGTGATCGATAGTGAAGTGAGCTGTGCATAACCCCGGAAGTGAGGAGGCTATTTTGCTAATGGTTTGTGCCACTTCTCTGATAGTTGGTTTTTGTTTGTTAAGAAGCAATTGAAATGCTTGACAGATATTTGTGGCTTTTTCCATTGTTAGGTTTACTGTCATCTTGATGGAATTTACAATATGGGCTCAAAAAACCAGTCTTTGTGATGGTTGAAAGACTGACTTTTCAGGGTGAAAAACAAAGCCCCATGAGTCAAATTTGATTATTGCATCTACGGTATTTCTCAGGCGTAGACTGTGTCTTCCATAGGAGGAAAGGGTCATCAACATATGATGAAGTGACATGACCCCGCAGTTGGAGGTTTGTGAGAGCGGCTTTCAGAAGTTTACCGCTAGTAAATTTCCTAGGTGCACAAGAGATGCCGTTGGCAAGGCAATTGTATTAATAGAGCACCCCATTCCACCAAAAGCATAAATACTTCTTATCTGTGTTGGCAATGGGCACCCAGTAATATGCGTCTTTTAAATCAGTGGATGTCATGAAACAATCCTTTTTGACCAGTTTAAGGATGGTATTAAGTGTGTCAATCTTAGAATGGATTTTGTTGGTATACATGTTGAGTGCTTTTAGGTTAAGAATAAGTCTGTGACCGCCTTTCTTCTTTTGGCAGAAGAAAGACATCAGAAATGATTTTGCCCGGTTTGGTGTCTGGTGGGCTCAATGACTTGTTTTTGAATTTATTTTGTATCTCATGGTTTATGGCTAAGCATTCATGGGGACTTAACATTGGATAATTAATGTAATGTTGCTGCAGTGTCTATGCAAACTCTAAATGTAGACCCATGGCAGTCTAAATCAACTCATTGTCTGGTGATTTGTTTCCAGGTGTGTAAATAATTCCTAGTATTTCCGGCTTCGAAATTTTCACATCTGTTCACTAAATATTTCAGCCAAAAAGGCATAAGGTCATCAAATCTAGCAACGATTTCCTGAGGTTTGAAGTGCCACTGATGCGTCCATTATTTGTCTTCTTTATTCGTCTTGTAGTACGGTTTGAATGTCTTTTTGTTGCCCTTCTCTAAAAAATGATTAAACTTTTTGCAATGCCCATATTTCTGGTGGGGCTGATCGGAAATGCGACAGCTGCCTTTGTCATACTGGTCATTAAAGCGACTTGTGGAGCCTATTGTTATGCTCAGCTTTGTGGTTTCTTTTGCGTCCCTGACCTGTTTGGCCAGGTCGTCTCCAAATACACGTAGGAGTGTGGGGGAGAAAGGTTGATCTTTCCCACAGTGAACATGGTATACTTTTTTGAGTGCCGGTTTGATTTTTTCACGTTGAAACACTGTCAATTTACTACAGGCATTGCCAAGAAAGGCGAGTGTATCAATGGCATCATCAAGGATTTTTCTATCTTTCTGTGCGGGCGCTACAATCTTGCCGCACAGTTTGAGGACTGGCACAGATGCCCTTCCGATACACATTCAGTTCTCATATCTCTGGGTATGCTCCAGGTACACCCATCTCTCTGCGATTTTCAGGGAGGGGATGTTTGTCTAACATACTTGTTAGCTTTTCCAGACCAATTTTCCATCCCCATTGTTTTTTGCCCATTTCAGCAAGTTGTTGTTTTATTTTTGGGCCCCATTTCTTGTCGTCCTGAATGGCAGGCTCTAATTCTTTTAAAAATTCAAGCTCCTCCTCACGTTTCCCCGTCACAGAGTTCTTGGGGGTTGAGGTATCCGCTTCCCTGGTGGCGAGGTTCATGGTTTCCCCTATTATCAGGTCAACCTCGTTATCCGAAGTGGCTGCATGGACACTGAGTTTGTCGTCTTCGTCACTGACTGATGGGCTTTGGCCCTTTTTTGGCTTGTATCCTTTGCATTGAGCGATTTGCCCTCATTCTTTCCAGTATCTGCTGGAGGCGGTGGTGTCGCGCACAGTCTAGTAATTAATTGTGTCATGGATCTCATGTTTTGATCGTCAAGGGATGGCTTGTTACCCACAGGGTTTTGTTTGTCCAGTGGATGAGAAACATTTGTGTTTGTTTGGGGCAGGCCATCCTCTGTTGTTGAAGATTCTGAAGCCACGCTGAGTAAAGAAGTATTTTATTAAAGAAATTCGGGTACACAATGGAAATTAAGTGACAATCAGTAAAGCGAGATAGATAGTACGTACAACAACATATTCTGCACCGTAAGTGGACTGGAAAACCAATTCAGAGCTGAAATTCAAAGGAGCACTTGAAGCATTTGTTAATGGCTAGTGAACAAGGTATGCACAAGAAAAACATTTTCCAATATTTGTTTAAACAGCTGCGACATTTGACAATACATTCACATTGTTCAGACACACTTTAGCGTTCTTGCACCCATGCTTTGGCATTTTCTAGTGTGATGCCACCTGCACTACAAACAAAAGAAACCTGTTTGAGGCACACAATGACTTGGTGCTTGGAGGCTTTTCCCTCTAAGTCATCACATGGACTGGGTTATGTAGCTGGAGTCTAAACAGTTCACTCTGGAGCAAAATCCATCACAAACAAGATTCCACCAAGATTGCCTCTGGGTGGGGATGAGCACCAACTTTATCATCTTCTCTGAATAACGTGGATGGTGTGACTTGGTGTGCGTGATTGGTTGGGTGTGAATGGCATATTTTACAGAATGATTCTCCAGTGGTAAAATCTAAACATCTAAAAAGTCAAAATTGAGCTTTTGGACTGAGTGTCTGTCATCAGGATGAAAATGGATTGCAATATTATTTAGAATGTACATTTTTTAACCAAAATAAAACGGTAACTAAACAGCAAAACTATGAATAAAACTCATCACAAATAGATGAGCTTGGGAACTGGTGCCATAAAGGTTAGCGGGGTGCCAGATGCCATAAGGCACAGGGAGGTATTCATGGCAACCGTGGAAAGCGGGAACCACCCAAATGAGCGTCCACTAACCAGCACCGTCACACTGAAAGAATTCAGTGGAAACAACTTACCTGAAAGAATACTTACCCTGACAACCAAACAGTAGCGGGAGGGAGGTGAGGGTGCAAGAATCCGCAACAATTCGCAAGCAATAGCAGAGCTTTGATCCGCAAAGATCAGCTGATAACACTGCACGTGTAAAGCAATGAACCTTGAAACCCTGCACAACCCCTGAAGGCCACCCCGCAGGTCACATACTGACAATGCAGAAAACCGCTGGCTACATTAGCTCAAGTTTAACTTTGCCTAAATGATATTTAGCCACATTAAAACTATTTACAAAGGAATGATCTTTTCTCTGTGTTAATTTGACACTTATTTATCAGTGGTGTGTAAACCTCTGGGAGTATTGTACCACTGTCCTTATTTGCAGTCTTTACATAAGATGGAATAGGCAACTCCAGTTTGTGCACCATTGGGGGAGGGTGTTTGGGTCTCATGACAACTGTCATGTGATCTTCTTTTTTCTTACTGCTTCACTGTCGTTAATTAAAACGTTTTGTGAACGACTTTTTGGTTCGGGATCACCATCATCTTGCAGTGTTCTCAGAATTAGCCAATGTCAATTTGACCTCTGCCCTTTCAGTGAAATATATTACTTAGCATGGAAACACTCGAGACTCTTTCCTACATGGATGGCATCAGGTAATCCAACCATTGATGCAAACTCTGGCTCAGTAGCTCCCCCTTGTGTTTGTAAATTTGTGCTCTTCAAGGCTATCTTGTTGCCCTTTTTACACTGATGATCTTTCTCCATGCACTTTGGACAAGCTTGTATGTGGTAAAATAAAAACAAGCTGTCTTTTTGGTGTACAGTCGTCACACCCTGTGTTGTTGTCAGGATATCTAATGCCAATGCAATCACAATTAAGCTCAACAACTCTTTTCATGTACTCATTTTTAGAGGGCTACAGCATGTGGTGAATTGCGTTTTGATAGATAATAATTTTGGTGTTACTTTAAAAAAGGTTCCCCTTTTAACTGTGGATAGTGTGTTTTGTTGCTCAAATATGGAGTGGCTGAACAGATATCATTTATGTTAAGTGGAGTTGTGAATGGCGTTTTCCTTTTTGGATTTGGTTTCAAAATTTTTTCTTACTTGAAAAAGGCATCACTAAACGGATTTGGTGTACTGTAATGACACAGTGCTGTTTATTTGTAACGTTTCACTTGGCATATTCCTGGCTTTATTGGAATAAACTCTCTGAAGTGCACTTTTCATTTGAGCTTTATCAACGTTCCATCAATGGCAAGCTGCCTGTTGGGTTTATACACTTGCTGGAACATAGGTATTGTCAAGTCCAGGAATGGCTGACGCTTGTATAACTTATTGAAATCAGCTGAGTCAGCCCTGGGTACCTGGGTGTTGTCTGCAAAATGCAAATATCACAAAATCTGGAGGAATTGATCCTTGGGCATTATGCTAGGGGAAATGGAGAGTTAAAAGCAGGATCTGTGCTCCAATAGGAACTAAGGTTTGGTTTAGTAACTGGCCCCGTGTTTGGCATGCCTTCATTTCATCTTTAGTGACAGGGTACCACACAGAACGTTGCTCAAGCTCCCTTTTCTGGCCTGCGTAAAAACTAGTTTGTTCTACTAACAGTTGCCATACCTCTTTGGTGAAGAACAGTGTAAAGAAATCCAAGCAAGGTTGAAGGTTTTCAGAATGAACATTTATTCCACCTTCTTCTTTAAATTCTACATCTTCCCTACGCTTGATCTCCTCAGACCATTCTCCTTCCACCACATGTTCATCCGAGTCTCCTTGGCTAGATCCTGACTCATTGGAGTAAAACGTGTCTTCAAATAATCGATGCTCCATAACATGCCAATGGCAACTTGTCTTCGTCAATGAACATGGACTCCATCGTTATGAGCATTAAGCTCACAACTTCCTTCCTTAAGTCCTTGCGAAAGGTATTAAGTAATGCTTGTGCCCTTACTACGTCATCCTCAGTTATATTGTCCCCAAGAAGAAGGTGCAATCACTCCAACAAGGAAGGAATTGCATAGTACAATAACCATGCTTGCAAATTCTGTTGCCTTTAAGTGTGCAAAGTGCTATTTTAGAGTTCTAGGTAACCTTTCAATGTAGTCATTAGTATCTGTGAACCACTTTGAAATGCTGTGTAAGTGGTTGCCAATAAAAAAATGGTTGTTAACTTTGGGAAGAAGAGAACCACTTATTGAGAATTGTCGTGGTAACACCCATAAGTACTCCATGCATGTAATCTGGGACAATTCCAAGACGAATGTCAAACCTTGTCATCAGTGATGATAATAATAATAATAATAATAATAATAATAATAATAATAATAATAATAATAATAATAATAATAATGATACAAAGCTTATATAGTGCTTATTACAACGTCTCTAAGCGCTTTACAATTGTAAGAACTAGGTAACAACTGAAACAAACATTACAAATGAAATGTTACAAATGAAACATAACATACACTACTTATTCCATTGATTCCTTTGATTTTTTTTCCTGTTGTTGTCTTTGGCCCATGGTTATCTTTAATGTCACCAGAGTCCCTAAGGGGAAACCTGTCCCTGGTTTCTCTGTAAGGATAAAATCTAGAATGACCTTTCCCTTGTTTCAGTGTTCTTCCTGGTTCTTCACATGTAGAGCACCCACTTTCCACATTATGCATGGTCATATCTAAAATGTTGAGAATTGTCATGGTAACACCTATAAGTACTCCATGCATGTAATCTGGGACAATTCCAAGGACAGTGTCAAACCTTGTCATTGATGATAGACCACTTGTTCCATTGATGCCCTTGTTTTTTCCTGTTGTTTGGCCCAAGGTTATATTTAATGTCATCAGAGAACCCAAGGTGAAACCTGTCCTTGGTATCTCTGTAAGGATCACATGTAGATTGACCTTTCCCTTGTTTCACTGTAGTTCCTGTTGTTCTTCACATGTAGAGCACCCTTTTTCCACATTATGCATGGTCATATCTAAAACATGAGCCTTAGCTTGGAGATCAACTATCCTGGGAAATACACCCAGCTTAATCGTGATAGTGCTACCTTGTATATTTGACATCTATTCCCCTGTGGTACAAATGACACTTCTCCTCTCCAAAGGCAGTCATAAATTGTAAGAGTGGTTGGGACCTCTCAAGCGGCCAAATCCCAACCAATACCATGCTCTCCCTCGAAAAACGCTGTCAGTGAAATTTCATTGACTCCCAGAAAAATTGGTGGCAGTTTAACATGGGCAGATTTATACATTGGAATACCAGCTGTGTCAAACAGCCCACAGACGCAATTTTCATTGCAAGAAATTGCCCATCCCCTTACAATTGACGGTGATATCTCCCATCAGTAATATCTTAAGAGTTGAACTGTCAGACGTTTTGGCAGCCTTTGCTTTCTTTTTAGTAGACAAAACTAGGTATTTAAACTCTAACTTAGCATCCCACAATAAGAAAAGCTGATGTAATAAACAATGTGGCTTTGTCTAAGCTGACAGACCTCCCCTGTACCTAAAACCTGAACAGTGAGGTGTTTCACAAGTAAAAATGTCGGGATTCAAAGGGTCAACATTGTGGCAAATTGAACAGTAATGACACACCTTATAACTTATGCTATCTGTTTCTTGAAGAAATTCACATTTCAAATCCCCTAATTGTGTAGAAGCTGGGCAGATCAAAGTAAGTAGATCAAAGTACCAATCCGCAGGATGTGTGGGGATTAGGTGAAAGACCAATTTCTGGTCTGTTTTCACCATAAAAGAGCTCGGTCCCAGGGACTGAAGGAAACGTATGGCATCGTCTACCCAAACATACTCTAGGGCATACGGGTCCTTAGGGACATGGTCATCAATACTATCACTACTGTGGGTGTGACAGATGGTAAATGGAAAGCCATTCCAAGGAATGCTTCTTGGGGACCACACCCACAGGGTGACATTGGAGGTTGGGAAGGGGAGAGGAATCAAAGGGGCCTGTCACACGATCTAAACGGATTTCCTTAGTGAGATTAGACAAAACTACCTCAGGGTGATGTATAGCAGAAATCAAATTACGAGATACCAGGGTTTTCTGAGGACCAGTATAGCTGATATGTGTGCCATCCTGAAGGGGAGAAATTGGATCTGGGTGGTGGGAAAGTTCCCTTTTTAAAATATCTACATTCATAGGGGTGGAGATGGAAGGTAAATTAGAGTTTGTGGCAAGAAGGTAGACTTAATCTCTTGCTTCTGTTGGCGGTGTTGCTGGAACCTTGGCACTGTGGACCGTTTCCCGGGTGACCACTGGAGCAGTTGATCGTGGAGTGGTTGGAAAACCAACAGTGACGGCAGATGTGCTGGAAAGGGCGGGAAGTGGAGGTGCATCTGGACGATCAGTTAAATCCAAAACAGACAGGCCCATTCTTCGGTTGTTGGTGTGAGGAATCAGAGCTTGGGCAGTCACTCTGGCTGTGATATGGGCTAGAGCAGATAATACAATGGTACTTAGCAAGGCCCAACAAGGTGACAGTTCAAAGTTCCTAGTCAACCTGGTCCCAGCTTATACCCAGGTCATAGGCAGCCCTGCAGCGGAACTGCTTGTTGTACATGAGAACATAGGAAAGCCAGGCCTTAAAATGAGATCTCCGCCCTGCTAATAATCTGTTGTTACTTTAGCAGTTCAAGCGATCTCCAAGGGTAGGATGCGACAGTGACCAACATATATATGCCATGTAGGCGTCTAACCATTTGTGAAAGTTTTCTATGGTCGGCTTAACATTTCCACGTCATAGTCAGTGGGGAAGAGGAGCCTGGGACCGAATCATCTAAATGGAGCTGGATGTCATAGACATGGGGCTGAGTCAAAGAACTGGGCAGCAACAAGGTAAAGGCAATGTACTCACCTCGTGATATTTTGTCCTCCAAATTCTTGTTTAAAGGACGGTGAAGTCCAATTGGACCAGGTCTTGGAGTTGTAATGCATGCAAGCGTGGCCAAGGCTCGACCCCGGTAAGGCGTAACGCAGTGGAAAGGATGGCTCCGTAAAGCCTGCTGCAATGATGATCGCACCATGTCCTGGATGGCAGCCATTTGTGCTGTGTGAGTTCCAGACAGTGCGTGTGGGTCTTCAGAAAGCTCTTATGGCTCATCCAGGTCATCCATGGAGCCAATGGACAAAGAGACTTCGCTGGCGTCTTTGTTAGCTGGCGTGTCCATTTCTTAGAAACAGTTGCTACTTGTTTTGGACGATTTGCTCGCTTTATGATCATTCGTTTCTCTACGCAGATGGCTGACGAGGTGAGGAGCTTGAACTGCGTCTTTTAAATGGGATACCAGCTGCACTTTGGATCCAGTAAGAGGAAGGCTAAGAGCTTCAAGCCCTAGGGGAAAGACCTCCATGGACAGCGACGTAAGATTTTCCTTACGCTGATGGCGAGTACTTGCAATGTTTCGATTGCAACGTGTATCTCAGTGTAAAAGATATTTAAAAAAACTAGCCTGGATCATCTGCCTGCCGGGGTCAGTTTGTTCTTGCTGTAAAACGACATTAAATAGGCTAGCCTTTGCATTTGTGTTCATATTAGTCCTTAACTCACCTTGTTGTGGCAAACAAGGGTAAAAACAGCAAGGAAAACCGCTGCCTTAGAGGCAGCGAAACGTGATTCATCAAATAGAGTAATGGATAGACTCACTGTGGGGTCAGAGTGTTTAAAGTGAACTTCACCATTGTATCTATCATTGATATATAACGAACATGGTACCCCAAAGTATCACAGTCACGGTCAGCCCTTTGACTTTGTCCTTGGTAGAATATAGTCGATAACCTAACGTACTATTCACTACTCGCATGGTTAATGTTGCCCCATTTCTTGATGGGGTAATTACCCAGAGTTATTAAATGGCTTTCTGTTGTGCTGTCATCATCGCCAACACATGTTAAATAAGAAACACTACTGGCAACAGCATTGGAAAACAACTGTACAGCAACCTTCACTTCCATGCTCGTAGATGAGCCGTGGTGTTTTTTCAACGGTTGTGGTTTCCAGGTTCTTGTTTGTTCTCGGTTTCATTGCAAACCCGGCACATTGTGTTTTGCGTAGTGTAGCGAAGCTCCGAACCTTTCAGGTTTTTATACCTACGACTGTTTCCATGCCAGAGGGAGAATCATCACTGCCGCCTCTTTTTCTCCAGCCCATGTCAAATAACACTACGACCTTCATGTCTTGCCCTTCATCACTCTGCCGGATAGCTGACAACTGCTTTTCCTTTTCAGTTAAATAATTACAGGGCCACAGCTTCTATCACCATTCTGCCCTCTCTTTCCTGAGTTTTGAAGTTTGGAGAGGTTGGTGATGGTAGTCCCATTGTTGATAGGAGACCTGAATAGTGTGAATGGCCTACTCTTGTATGGATTGCTCCTAGTCTGGAAAGGGAATTTATGTCAAAGGTTGAGGGTCCTCTTTTGCTAGTATGATGGTGCTCTGCTGGATGTATAATGTTGATTTCCATACAACGGCAGCACCTCACTTTTGACACTGGATTGACACCTGCACAGACATCTTCAGAAATGTTGCACAGGTTGCGGGGTCCTTTGTGACAGTGTTGGCAGGCACGCAAAGGGTTGTCAATATATCCATGTTTACCACATACCTTTGGTTGACATTTTTTAGTTCCTCATAGGGCATGGTTGATTGTAGGGTTGCTCCTCGGGAGTATGGTGAGGAGTTCTCCAGTGTGTCATGCGCTATTAACTGCATTACTCCTACATCTCTTTCTCATAGCATTGCACTGCTCCTGTCACAGCTGTTTCCTTGTTTCCTTTTTTTCTTTTAACTGCTTTGGGTGATGCCAGTTTCAGTTGAGAATCCTGTTAAATACATATAAAATGCCCAACTAGAAATTTGACCAGAATCACTCAAAGCACAATAAATAAAAC
Organism: Siderastrea radians; assembly: GCA_964017195.1. NCBI lineage: Eukaryota > Metazoa > Cnidaria > Anthozoa > Scleractinia > Rhizangiidae > Siderastrea > Siderastrea radians. The sequence continues at coordinate 31,614,924 of OZ024892.1, forward strand.
AAATCAGCCAGTCAATCAATCAATCGATCAATTAATCAATCAATCAGTTGGTCAGTCAATAAATCAATCAATCAATCCATCAATCAATCAATCCATCAATCAATCAATCAATCAATCAATCAGTCAATCAACAATAGAGATCATACCCAGTCCTCACATTTGTAAATGGTAAATCAAATTGGCATATCAAATTAAATGTCATAGTGTGGGGAGTAGTCGCCTAATCTCCCGAGCCAGGGGCTTACGAGTAAACACTTGATGTCCAGGTCAAATTGGAATTTGGAAATGTTGGTTTTCAATGACATTTACATCATTTAGTATTTGTGATCCTTGGTTAATACTGAGCACAGCAGCTTTCCGTTTGCGCTCACTGTTAACCTTCGGCATGGCCAGTGTTGCCGCAAGATGAGTGAAAGTGTGGCAAGTGCTTACCTGTCCATTGTTTTTTGTAATACTGACCTGGTGGATTAGCATGTTTTTAGAACATCTTCGAAAAACAAACAAGCATTATATGACGATTGCATGGCGATTCAAAACAATGGAAATGCATAATGAGAGCAACAAGTCACTGGCATGAAAATCAGTCCAATATTTTCCTGAGTTTAGGCTCAAAATTGACAGCCTTTTAACGTTTCAATGAATTTGAAACTTGAGGATTGCATTGAATCTTGATTATCCTCCTGGAGAGCGAAGTCTTAAAATTCATCTGCTGCTTTTTAATTCATGAACATTCTAATAAGTGTAGGGTCAATTTTTGATAAAAATGTCGAGCAACACGCTAAACCAGTTCATATTCAAGAAACGTTTTTAAAAATCAAAAAGAACGATTTCCTGAAATTTACACACAAAGTGAATGGATGGTGCAACATTCATTTAAAACCAAAATGTTTTTCATGAAGCCATCGTGGACATTAGATTGTTCACTGAAGTACACTAGTTGCTCAAAGTTGAAAGGTATCGTCACTCGACAAACCGATTGAGCCACCTGAAAGTGATTTCACCACTGTTGGTCGTTCATCCTATCGTAACTCTGTCTTTTCT